>PRKT01000031.1:946483-980954 GCA_003671525.1 Saccostrea glomerata
TAAACAAAGATCGTTTTTCATCAGAATTTGATTTTTGAAACGGTTTTCTTTCTTTCAATACTTAGGGTATATGTATATTTCTACAACAGGTAGGACTTACGCATATAACTCTCTAAAATTCGATTAACTTTGACGTAATTGGTTACAAAAGGGTAATCAATTCAAATGGATCAGGAAAATGGTCCTCGGCACTGAGAAAGTGACCTGAAAAAAAGGGGGATGAATTTTGTTCCGATGTATTGAGCGCATCCCTACTTTTGAACATTTTTCTGACGAAAAAAAGTGCGCCCAATACTCGGGATTTTACGGTATGTGAAGTGTTTGTCATACCTTGATTGGCTTGGAATCATCAACACCTCCCCCTAGCCTCTCCTGTGGACTTTTCTTTAGCAGCTGAAAAAAAATTAAATAAAATGTAAAATTGTAGCAAATAATAGATTTTACAGAGCATTGTTTTTGAGAAAATTTAATACAAAGCTTATTTATTTGATCTGCACATACCCTTTTAATGAGACCTCTGGCTTCATTGGTGAGATAAGGAGGGAGACTTAGCTTGGCTTTCAATATCTGTAAAACAATAAAAAATAATAATAAAATATTGTTATAAATATTGTTAATCGGAAACCAATTTAACTGTAAAATTAAATTGCAAGTATTCCTTCTTGTTTATGGAAAGTTATGAAAAAATTGCATGAACTGTACCATGTATTCCTTATTACTGATAATTTTTATATATCACATATTGCTGCAAGACAACTAACCTTATCAATGGTTTTCTTTCTGTTTTCAGCAGTGAATGGAGGCTGTAAAAGAGAATTTCATATACAAAAGTTGTATATACAGGCAATGTGTAAAATCAAAAAACCAATAAACATAAATTGGCCAAAAACACCCAATCAGCAAACTTACAGCTCCCGTCAACATGTCGTACATGAGTGCACCCAGACTCCACCAATCCACCGCCTTACCGTGACCACTCCTTGTTAAGATCTCAGGGGCCCTACAAAGGGCCAAATACACATCAGATTAAGGTATTTTGTGAATGAAAATAAAAAACTTTTTAAAATCACATTCATTTTGTAAAAATCACCTTATGCTACATGTATGTGGTAATTTAATAAACTTACTTAAAAAATAAATGCAGTTTTAGCATACTACTTAAATTTTCTTTGCATTTCTGAGATATCTGAAATAGCACTGATACATACTAACTTCTTTCTTCAAAAAAATATCTATTAAGTCATACTGTATCTCTACCACATGTTTTAAACTTTAAAGTGTACTATTTAAAGTAGTTAACAAATCATAAACTAGTTTTAGGCCCGTCTCAGTGAGGAACTGAGATAAAAAAAATATAGACTATAATATTGTGACTCTAAACCTTGTGTAATGTTATGTTATAGTTGCTTAATGTGTAAAAGGAGACTGAAATTTTTAACTTTTTTTAAAATTTGGATAAATATTTGTGTTCAGTCATTTTTGACCCATTTCTGTAAAACTGCTTTCATTTTCAGCATAAAATACTAGCGAGGTTAAATTAATTTCACTTGCATGAGATCTAAACCCAGATTTACATCTAAGACAGGTGTAAATTCAGTCATTAGACTCAAAATGAAATTTATACTTACATGTATTCTATTGTTCCACAGAAAGTATGGGTTAACCCTCCCTCATTTATCGACTCCTTACATAAGCCAAAATCTGTCAGCTTTACATGTCCTGATCAAAACAAAAATAATTAGCTATATTTTAAATCACATATCTATTTAAAACAAGCATTTTTTCTCCTTTTCAACATTCATGATTAAATTTTCAAAATGTTAAATACGAGTAAGTGTTTTGTGAAAAATATTGCAAACATTTTATTTCGTACAGAAATAATTCTTTTTTTAATTCTTTTTTTAAAGTGTCAAAACAATTACTTTACCTGTATTGTCCAGAAGGATGTTTTCGGGTTTCAGATCTCGGTAAATAATGCCTTGAGAATGTAAGTGCTCTATTGCTAGTGTGATTTCCGCTAAGTAGAAACTGAAAGAGAACGTAAACATCAACATATATTTTGAGTGATTTTTTTTTTCAGCAATAAGGATATCAAATATTCCATGATAGTACATGTAGGTTTGTCATCTGGTCACATTCATCTACAATAAATTTCATCAGAAAGAAAATGTAAGAATTCAAATGATCATTGATAGTTGACAGCTTGTATCTTACAGAGATTACTGTAAACCAACTTTTATTCATGACGACTTTATTTCGCCATTTACAGGGGCTAAACTAGTTTGTGACAAATAATTATTGCAATCAAACCTTATAATATATGTTTTCAATAGACACATAGACTTAAGGGACTGGTTTCCAGAGAGAAATATTCATATTCATATTCATACGAGGCTCTCACAATACTCACGAAAATTTCTTGCACACCAAAAATAGTTGGTTTACAGTAATCTTTTGTACTAAAAAGTTCTAGATTTCTCTTTTACTCGGGAAAATGAACCCCTTCCCAGACACATGACTGAGCAGATGGACAGACTCCAGGCTAGGTAGGCTCATTTGTCTGCCAGGCTACAGACCCCCCCTTTTTCTTACCAGGCTGTGTCCTCCATGAAGATGCCCTCCCTCTCCAGCTGCATGAACAGCTCCCCTCCCGGCAGGTACTCCAGGATCAGGTACAACTTACCCCCCGTTTGGAATGCATAGATCAGGTCCACAATAAAGGGATGCTGTAATATAGAAAAGTTGTATTTCATATGCTGTGAATAGGAAAGTAATAAGTAGCACATAATATATAGTTCCTAAAAATCTATTGAATTGTGTTTAAATTATTTATCTAATATTTGAATTTAACACAAATTTCTTAAATTTGAACAAGGAATTTCTCTAGTATCTTTCCATCTAATTGTTTCAATTTTTGTGGCGAATTTTGACATTTCATATGTAAGTGCTTGATGTGATACAATCATTGGTATAACAAGATAAAAATATGGTAATAAGGTACCTTTACACATTCCAGAATATTGCGTTCTGCTTTTGTGTGAGCAGTGTCTTTGGCATTTCTGGCAATTGTGGCCTACAAAAATTATACATGTATTTTAGTACAGTTATCAATTTAGCAAAAAATGGCCATTCCTCTTCAGGATAGCTGTATCATTATCAAATCTTCAAGTTTGATTTTTATGAACTTGAAGCATAAAACTATCCTATAATTTTTGTCATATGCACTTTAAAGTTTTGATGTTAAACCAATTGAGGGTATTTTTAACAAAAACTTTAGATGCACAAACTGTCAATAGTATACTTTATATTTGTAAAGCTGACCCAAATATAGGACCATATGAGGCTATTTTGGGAAACCACAGGAACTTTTCTTATCTGAAAATTTCTATCCATTTGTTTCTGTGATACAATGTATTTAAAAAGTAAAAACCCTGTGTCATTCTAAAAGAATAAAGACCTATCCTCATTATGTAATATTGTTCTGAATTTCAATAAAGGGAAATCTAAATCATGAAAACGATGACTGGAGAAAAATTGAAAAAGAAAAAAAAAGAGAAAAAAAACCAACGTCTTATTGAGGGATATTCAATTTATCCAACAATTTTCTTTTATCTCCTTTTCTGAGTGCATGTGCTGACCCACACATGAAATAAAATCTATTTCTAACTAAAATACCTTAAATACTCTTTATCTATGCATATTTTTTTTACTATCTAGTCCTTGACATTCTTACCTTTTTCAACACTTTCATGGCAAATATCTTGCCATTATCAGCCCCTGAGATCTTTCGTACTTGGAACACCTGACAAAACAGATTAAAATGGGTCAGATCAAGCAGATTCTGAGCTGTTATAAAATATTTTTCACCTCTATTAATTTTTCGCTACATAAATTGGAATCTTTTCCTAGAAATAGCTGTTAATGAACTGCTTTACTTTTTACCATGCATAAGTCAAGTGAGCTAATCATTGCTTTGAAAGCAGATTCCTAATTTTTTTTTTGTCATCCTCTATATTCAACTTGTTATTAATATAATAAAAAGTTTAAAAGTGGCCCATGGGTCACATTGAACACCTTAGCACTTTGACTAGAGAAAAGGAGAAATCAACTCAGTTTTGTATGTAGAATTTAAATGTAAGTGGTCCAACCCTACCCGTGGGGTACAAAGGAAGGGGTCATGATCTGAACAAACTTGAATTGACACTGACTGGAAATAATTCCATATTACTATTCCTGGCTTTAAAAGATTTTATACATTTTTCTCTTTAAATTCCTATCTAAAAGTCTAATGTTCTTTTCTTGCCTAGCCCTTTTTAATTAGCGTCACCTCAGAAAATAGTCATGGTGTCAGGGAATGTGAATCTTGTTAGCTCACTCAATAATATCCTCAAAACATTTTCATTTTGGTGCATTTATTTGTTTATTCATATCTTTTTTTCCAATATACTGTAATTTTGTTTCTGTATAAATTTAATTACAGAATTTTATTTTTACCATTTCAGAATAATTACCAAGTTTTTCCCGAGATGTTTTATCTGTGTTAATTATGTATCTTATAATCTGAAGGAGTGTTCCTAATGAACAGCCATAATTTACCTCCTACCTACATGTTCTTCATCAGCAAGAATGGCTTAAAGCCAAAAGTGAAAAAAAAATCAATAGGCCAGTCACCTCTCAGTTATAAACAATAAACATGCTCAGAGTGAAGGCCATCAACCTCTCTATATAATTTATCATTTACATCTTAATCCAATAATTCTAGCATAAGTAACATTATTTCATTCACAGATTGCAGTTTTGCTTCAAGTAAAATCATTCATTAACTTTGTTAAATCAAAGCTGCTTTCTTTGCTGCTTATCATGCTTACATTGTCTTTCCATAATAGACTATAATCCACAAGCTTTTGTTCTGACCCTCATACCTTTCCATATCCTCCCTTGCCTAGAACTTTGAGAAGCTCGAAGTCTTGAGGTCCCACTTTTAACTGCCCTGGGTTTACTGTATTTTCTGTGATTTCCACTGTTTCCATCCCATCTTCACACCTAGAATATAAACATTCCTTGATAAGTATGCTCTTTCCAAGAACTGCACTTTCATATTGTTTCATGTAGAAATATGGTAGTAAATTTTGATATACTGATATTCTGATATAATTTTATAAGATAAAATTTGTAATATGTTTAATTTTATTAATTTAAAAAAAAAAAAAAAAAAGTTTATAAACGGCTATGGTATATACACCTTAATAATAACAGTTACTTATAATACTATAGCCAAAACTTGACACATGTACCTCTCATTTAATATTTAATTCTCCCTTCAAATTAAATCTTGTTCTATGAATTATGAAACCTGTAGCAATTTTACACATTTCAGATTTGAAGGTTTATGAAGGTTTGACTTTATGCTCTTTTCTGCATGATTCTGCACGAAGTTTGTAATATAGCACTTTATGAAATATATATATGTACATGGATAAATACCGTATATTTAGCTGAAAAATATCTAATCATATACTCTTAAATGTAAAAAAAAAAAATAAGTACATTTTATCTTAAATCAATGTTCCAGCTGTTGAATATTGATAATTTGATTTAGTTCAGTTAAATACACAGAGATTGATACATATAGTTTAGGTGGAAAAATGTCACTGAATTTTAAGTGCCATCTGGCTTTAATGTTTAATTCCATTCAGGTCGTAAACTTGTATTCACTTCAAGGAAATTTTAAGATGAAATCAATCAAGTCAATATTATGTTTTGAACGGAAAATTTTGATTCCCAAACATTTTAATTTTCCCATCATTTATAATTTCTGTGGTATGCGTCACTTGTTACTGATTTAACCCACATAGGACCTTTCAGAGTACAGTATATTTATATAATTCCCTCTTCCTGTGTTCTGAGGAGCACTGTCACATGCTTCCTATCAACATCCAGATTTTCAAGAGACCAAAGTGATTTCTGTTTTTAATGGATTTATTTGCATACCATATAATCACTTTCCAAAGATACATATTTTCTTTCTTACTAAAACTTCCAAAAAAAGAAAATTAATTTGATATTTATTTGAACAATTTTGGTTATGTCTAAGTATACATATTGTGCATTTACAGGGGATGTTCTAGCTGCTAAAAAAATTACTTATATATGCATTCCATTGACTTTTAAATGTCCTAAAAAATTAAAGTTTCTTAACTAGTGTATTACCATAATTTTTTTTAAGATAGGCCAATACTTTTTTTTTCTTAGAACCGTTGGGGTCACCCTATTTAAAGGATCAACCTTTTAAGACTCAAGTTTATGAAAAATGACACAATATCCATAAAATATGGGTAAATTTTAAACAAAATTTAAATGGCTGTAACTCAATTTAGTGCCATTTTTTAATCCAAGTAATAATCTCATCCTGACAACATCTTTGTGTTTCTATTATTAAGGCTTTCAGATGATGACTTACATGACATTCTGACCACGCCCTGATACCTGTAAAGAAAAAAAGTTCTGATTAGCTTAAAGTACATTGGACAATTTACATGAATTACTGGAATAATCATAATTACGAGTGTACGACATTCCACAGTACATTGAATGAATGCTAATGAGTTACATCATTCTGGAATGGGTCTTTGTAGAAAGTACAACTTACAATGGGGAAAAAAAGTTAATAAACTACTAAATTTATGAGCTCAAGTCCATTTTACTTATGCATTTAATCCATTAATCAACAATAATATGCAATTAAATGAAACACATGAACTTATAGATATAAACTAATAATATATCTAGTAGATTTTTCTAAATTTAACAAAGAGCTCACATTTAGACTGTTGATGCAAATTACATTAGAATGTTTTTTTTCCCAATTTTGGTTCCATTTGGTTATAATTTTAGTTCAAAAAAATTTACGGAGTAAAAATAGACCTTCTTAAATAAATCCAGGAAAATAATTTCACAAATGCATCATCTAGCACTAATTTCCATGATTTAGCGAGTCAATGACAGAGGTGAAAGTTTAAGCTGGTCGATGGTTCAAGACACCAAACTACAGCATAGTTGTGAAAGTTGACTGTATAAAAAAGAAGTATTACCCTGGTATCCAGGATTTTTCTTCTTTTTTATTTTGATCTGGATCATCCCTCTCTTGAATATTTATTTAAAGAAAATCAGATCAGCCTAAATTGTGCATTAAACATAGAGTACACTAAACCTTTACTGATCAGGGCCAAAATGACATTGATAACAGTTGGCCGTTACAATGTTGACTGCAAAAATTCCCTATACACTGTATTAACTAAAATAATAAAAATGTGTGGCATGTGAAACTCTCAATGTTGATGCTACTTTCACATACATGTAAACAATAAACCTATATACAAATCAAATCAATGAACAATAAATCAACACTGTCCCAGATAAATACAGATTATTTATATATGCATTGTCACCGAATCTCAAGGACTTCCTCTGAACATATGACCTGACCTTACTGATAAAACTCATGGATCTAGAATTCACATGAAAACCCTTTTAAAACATGTCAAGTTTATTGCCGTAAATATTTTTGTTTACATTCTTCCATTGAACTTTGTGATATCAATAATATTAAGACAGAAATACATTAATCACTTAAACTAATCAAGAGAAGAAGACATGAAATAGAATCTGCATACAATTTTATTTTTCTAGGTAACTTGCTTATATTTATTTATTTAAGGGAGAAACCATTTTTAGCAGTCTGAAACAATGTAGGTCAACTTTGCTTTATTGACACCTAGTACACATGTCAATCATTCTACAAACTATATCAGTTTAAGTACTATAAAAATTATAATACAATTATACATGTATGTATCTCTCCCATACAAGTAATATAATTTCATTATCAATAATTTATATCTGTACTTACTCATGCAGGTTCAACATAAGGTCAATTCATGAAAAGCAATTACATATGTAATAGGTCACATCCAATTCTCATAGAATTTCACAAGCATGCTGCACAAATAACCTTCAAAATCATAACTTTCCTTTCCCCTCAGAATCAGACACGTTTAATAGTCCCATGATACTCATAATAAGGTACCCATAGCAATGTCAATCTCATCACTGAAAACCTGTGTGCTTCTGACTCCAAAAGCCTACTGCTTCCTCTTGTCAGCTAGAATTTCTTTGGCAACTGTGAAACAGAAAACCGAGTCAAGCAGTATATGCTAGTATATGCACACTCATTAGAAGTCCTTGAACAATAGAACCAGCAAAACATTTACTTTTCTGACCTTACAAGACAGGTTTAATTGACCTTTGGCTGAAAATTCAGAGATGTTTCAGTAACTATACATTAAATTTTCTGCTGAAATTTCTATACACTTCTCATAAGCACTTATCATAATTTTCTATAACAGATGTAGGGTCACTACCACATGCATAAGAAGTAATTATAAATACACCCATGTAGTAATTATTCTGTCTCTGATAAGTAAATGTAACCATGGTAAAAGTAGATAATATCCAACATCTGCCATCTTAGTTGACAAGTTGCTTCTGTATCAGTTCATCTTGCTTTGAATTAGTCAGAGCCTTTCATCCTATGTCTTCTTAATAAGCCACACTGACAGTGTAGCAGTTTATCATTTGAGCTGGCCATTTCTTATGAAATCAGACTTATATGAGCTATAGTTAGCAATTTTTTTTTCAAAAGAAGTCAAAAGTTTCATGCAACAAAGTGGTTTTAGTCCAAGAAGTTGGTCTAAGTAGCTCATTCTGTAGAGCACCTGACTAGTGATGCAGAGCCAGAGGTCTGGGGTTCAATTCTTCCTCCAGCAACTTTCTACTTTCCTGTTACAGTCTTTGATTTAAAATATTTCATTATGGTACAATATGTTAATTTGTCAAGGATATCATTAGAAGTATAACTTTGAATGTTAAGAGTACAAGCTGACTGTATATATGATATCTTTTATACAATTATTTGGATTAAATAATACTGACATGGTAACATGGTCAAACATCAATGCTGATGTCATCATTGGTTTTAAAAGTCTTAAGAATTCATGGTGTGACTCAACATTGACTAACAATAAATTAAGCATGGTCCGATACAGAGAAGTCTGAATTGACTTGGTAGCACTGTAAGTCAATCCTAACATGAATATTATAGCAGGCAATTGGATTTAAAAGTCTACTCCTAGAGGGTATACTTGACTGTAATAAACAGCTGTTTGGGGTTAATAGGTACACCATGGCATACCTCACTTCTGTTTGACTGTTTCACATTGTATCTTTGAATCAATAAACTAAATTATGTATAGTGTAATAATATGTGTTAGATATATTCATTGTACAATAGTTTTGTCAAAAATTGTCGATCAAAAAGATAAATATGGTCTCAGCAAGATCAATAAATGTTTTTAAAATAATGCTTGGTCATCAACAATGCTTAAAACATAATATGAAACTTCAATCTTCAATAAATTTTCCAACTTCATGATATTAAGTGTGTAATTACTTGTAGTCAACTGTAATTTCAATCAAAAGATCAAAGTGACTTGCGAAGACAATATGAAACTGTCTTATCGTAAATGTTACGAACGATGATGAAATATGGAAAACACCGGTAACAACATACCTCAAGTTCTGGCTCAAAAAACTCATCATCGGAAATATCCTCGTCCCCCTCTGGGGTATCATGTAATTCTAAGTCAAAAACTCCAGCCATATCACTACATTTGACAGCTTCGATGATAGTATTTTATGTTAAAAATGTCCAAAATTTACGTAGCATAGGGAACCTGCTAAGATGTCGAAGCAAGACCGAGGGATTCCTTGTGACGTCAAAAATGTCACATGTACAAGCCCATTTTTCACTCATTGTCCAATCATAACGTTTGTTAAATCTAACGGATATGCGTAATATTTGTGTCTACGATCCTCATTGGCTAAGGTGCACGTGCTCATAAAATCGTTCGGGGTCTCTCGGATTTTCTAGTAAGACAGAGCGGGTTTATTCGAAAAAGATAAAAAATAAAATTAATGACATGCTTATCTAGAGATTCTTCAAAGCTAGCAGTGCATATCAAATCTAGACTCAATTTAAAAAAAAATCTTTAAAAAATTGTTAAGCTGTAAAATATGTTTTGCAAATAAAGGAGGTGGAATGGGGCTATATCTCATATCTTCCCTCAGATACCTCCCCTGTTTTATTGTAACCTATGTAAAACTATTCATAGTAAATACTAAACAATGTAATTTTCTCTATGTAGCACACCTAAGGGCACATACCAGTTGAAAAAAAAAACTATTTATTACATTTTAACAGTGAGAAATAATACCCAATTTATCTATTTAATTAAAGTGATATTTTTTCAAAGTGTGAAAGGATACCAAAATGAAATTGATATAGTCTGTCACAATGGGAAATGATGTCTATGTGAGTAAAATATAAATTCTGGCCCTTCAAAAGATTATTTCCCAATGAACTAATAAATCCTCAATAGAAGTCTATCAATAAAAACAAAATTTCCAAACATCTATATATGGTTCCCATTTGTTACTCAATTAAATTCCTATGCCAATGCCTTAACAAACTTCTAAATTTTAAAAATACAGTTAAACTTAGTTATCTGAAACACCAATATCTTGAATATAACAGAAATGTCCAAGTTAATTTGCAGTCCCAACCACTTTTTAAAATGTTTTCTTACCCTTAACATTTTAACATCTAACAACATGCCATGAGGATCAAGTCAGAGGTTGTATTCAGAACAACTCTAGACTTACTCACTTCAACAAATATACGATGATTTTGCAGGCTACTATTTGACTGATTGATAGAATTTGACCTTTGACGTGACCCTCTATGGGATGTTGTTCGATGTTAGTGTAGGGAGTATAGGAGCAGATCTAACAACTAATTTTAATTAGATTGTATCTCATATACTAAACAAACTAAAAAATATTAAATAATGTAATAAGTTGAATTTGTATCAATTGATGTTGACTTACTATCTAGAAATCTACTTTATACCAGTATATACCAATGCAAGTTCAACATCCCTGAAGCATACAATAAAACAGTATTCCACATAACTGATTAATAAAGAAGGGAGATAAATGATTGAATAGCTTTATTTCAATGATGGACATACATGCAGTATGCCTATATACGTGTAGCACTATGATTTTTTGTTTACACATTTCACACATTGTGTTCATCATTTTCTTGAGTACACTATGTACATCCTGGAGACCAACTTAGAAAAAAAAAACATAAACTGAAAAATAGCAAAATAAAATCAATACAAAGCAAAACTTAACAATTTCAGTTTCTCTTTTAATTAAATACAGATTGGTTGACAGGTTTTAAGTGTACTTCAAATGTTCAAAAATATACACACTCATGATAAACAAATCAATCAAAGTCCTTTAAATGTGTTTATTTAACAGCAGAAACTAAGAATGGACCTTAAAGGTCTTCAACCAAATAAATACTTTGTAATTACAATATATTCATCTTTTAGTGCTCATTTTGTAGCATTTTATTACAAGCAAGTGTACTTTTAACTTGGAAATCTGAAGTACATCTAAACCAAAGCAATTGAAAACATCTTATGCATGTACAAATAACAGAACTTTGTGAAAACACACCAGAGTAAGATTTGGCCTATAAACTGAAAAATCTCTGGACAATCCTCTTCAAATATCTTGAAGTTAAATAACTTAAACTTAAACTTAAAATCTTTCAAAAGTCATGGAGAAAATTTGTTTGCATGATCTGAACCCAGTCTCTCAACAAAATAAAAAAAAAATGGAAAAACAAGATGATGTATGCATGTAAAAAGTGAAATCATTAAAAAAACAGTATTGTTCTGAAGCTGATAATTTAAAGCTGAAACAGACATCAGCCATACGTAGCTACACACTTGATTGGACAGCTCGGAATCATGTGATTTCACTTTAGAATTGTGTCGTCTATTTCATCCAATGGTGGCTCAGGTTGTTTACAGAGTTTGTTTAGAGATTTTGTAACCACATCACTCAAAGACTCTCTCATTCCAACATCCAGTTCTGCAAGTGTTTGCTGCAAGAAATCAAACAAAGATTGAATTAGAAAAACAACATATACCGGTTAATTACTGCAAGTTTCAAAGTAATATCACATGTACACAAAATAATTAATTTTTCTATTTAACAATAACAACCAATTAAAAGATGTCCTTTCATGAATGACTATCATTCAGATCTTCAAAATAAAACGGACTTCCATGTACATGTATCACAATTATTTTCCAAAGTCCTTCAATAAGCTTGCTTACATTGAGCAGAGTATCCCCCTTTCTAAGTTTCATCACTGAGATGAGGGCATATTCACTGCTGGACTTGACCATCGTGTTCTTCTCCTTGGTTCCCATCACCAGGGTTGGGACAAGGACTTTAATGGCCGACATAGGGAGGGGCGTGTCATCACTGGCTATCAGGGAGGAGACCTGGGTCACCAACAGCTTAATGTCATTGGAGTCTTTCTTTAATCCCTGTAAATAAAGGCACATTTTAAACCTTGTGCGTAATTTGTAATACAGTATTTCAAAATGAATTTATGGTACTTGCAAATTTGCAATGACTTTTAAATCCATGAAACAAGTGCACGTAAAACTAAAATCAACAACTGAAAGCATCAAGTTAGGAGTAAATTGACTTCTAAAAATCTTCAAGTTAAGAATTAATTCAATTTTGAATACAGAATATTTCATCATCATTTATATGTTACCTCTGACTATAAATTGAATATATTTCTTTTTTTGCCAATTAAAATCACCCCTACATACTGCATATCTTTATAAAGTTTACCTTGATGAGCAGACTGACTAGTTCAGTGTCAACATCAGAAGATTTGGTTTGATACAACAAGGCATATCCTAACCCCCTCAACCCACTCTGACACAGAGGTACCTGTAAATCAATGAACAGTCAGCTAGTAATGTCAAACAATTCTGCTAATCCAAACTTATGTAACTTCTTCCTGTTTTTCCTGTTATCTCTTTATTTAAAACATAAAATGAATAAAGCTACTGTTTATCTATAAAAGAATGAGTAAAAGAGACCTTGTCTGAGTCAATAAGTCCCGAGAGGCACTTTACAATGTTGGATTGGTTGGTGGAGGTCCAGATCTTTGGTGCGGCTTCCTTGAGGGCCACCGCTAAAGCCTGACTTCTCCCGTGTCTCAGTGTCCAGTCAGCACCACTCTCAGCGGTATCTAATTTACAGAAAAAATGATTCAACATAACAGGCTAAAATCAATTCAAAAACAGGGTCTCCATTACAATATCTCCAACCACAATGTCAGGAAAAGTTTTGAATATTTAAAACTAAAGAAATACACATGTCTATCAATCTACAATTGAACTTCAGTTATCTAAAGAATATAAGAGATAAGTCACCCTGCGTTGATTCTAATTACAATTTTTGTTTGAGTTCTTACTATAAAAATCTTGAACAATCAGATATCTTAAGTCTTTGTTAGTCTCATTGAGTTAAAAACACCAAGGTTTATCTTATATTTACTGACCTAATAACTGTTGAATCATGAGCTCTGTCAATTCTTCCTCTGGCAAGATTTTACACATAGATCCCACACAGCCCGAGGTTGCAGTTCGAGTGGATTCCTCCTGCACTCCCAGCATTCCTACTAAAGTTCCCATAATTCCCTTTCTGGAAGCATCTGACATTTTCTCTCCAGCTCCACAGATACAAAACCTTAGGGCCTGAAGCATGGTGTCCCTACAGATAAAAATATCAATGGTAGTTGATGAAACCCATCTTTCCGTTTTGCTTCCAAATTTAATTTGTGAAATACTCTTTGTCATTGCCATTGCTATGAAAGTGTCAAAACCTGCCAAATCCAATCCTGCATGATAAGTTAATAAATGCATGTTATAACGGTTGTATATTTGTAAAATACACTGTTTTTCAGCTTCAACATAACTTAAAAAGTGATAATTGAAAATTTTCTGATAAAGCATTTTCATATTTACATGTAGAAAGGCTAAACACTTTACATATATTATATGTGGGTATGAACATGTGATTTTGTAAATAAAGAAATTACAAGTCCCTACTTATGATACTATAAATGAAATAACAGTAGGTATCTGGGTACCGTATATACTCGCCTATAAGTCGGATTTTTGAGAGTTAATCTCTTGTCCAAAACTCTATGTCCGACTTATAGGCGAGCTATGAATTGAATGGAATTACATGAGGTCAGTCCCTCTGATATATAAGCTTATTAAATACAACCGACTTATAGGCGAGTATATACGGTAAGTATAGACTTCCACTAACTTGACACTCTGGTCTGAAGCATTCTTTACAGCTGAGTGGAGTTCTGTGAACAGTGGGTCCACCCTCGTATGAATGACCGTCAGTTTCCCCAGGGCGGACGCTGACTTGAGGCGGACCTGTCGCTGGGGGTCATTCAGGGCTTTCAAGAACGTGGTCTGTAGCTGTGGTAAAAACGGCTTCAGCTGAACGCCAACCTAAAATAATCAGATTGAAAATGTAATCATATTAAAAATTGTTCAAACAATATTGTATCATGGGTTATTTTAGTGACCAACAATGTTAAATAGAGATTTTTCTCAAAAGGTGGCCAATTATTTTTACCACCATTGTTAATAAAACTAGTGCTAATTGTAACGGGGACCGTTACAGATGTTCCCCAAACGCTCCCCAACTCCCTTTTGGTGCCATATTCCCTGTAAGCTTCATTAAATAGGACAAAATATATGCATTTGAGACTTTAAGAACGCAAAGTTCATTCAAATTTTAGCATTGCACGCGTGCGCATGTGAATGCATGTGCGTAATGACCATCTCATCTTTTCTACACAATCTATACATTTAAATATACTAAATATTAAAGTATTTAATCCAAAAGTATTTAAAAATTCGCTCATTCAAGTGTATTTTTGATTTAACTCATTTCACGTGCACGCACGTGCATACATGGGAATGGTGTCCATATCTTCATGTAGACGTCCATTACATCTATCTATGTTCTAAATCCCACTCCGTTTGGTTGAAAACCAAAGCAGTTATAGCTGTTTAAAGTTTCAGCGTGAGTTTCAAAGCATTTCATCAATAATTTAAATAGTTACGTCTGTATCAATTATATTGGACATTTCTCGTGTTGCACGTGCGAGCTCTTGCAAGCACATGTGCATGCACATGCTTTCATGATAAATCTTATAATACAGGCTGTAGATCTCCCTAATATATGACTATGTTCAAAATTTCAAATGATTTTATCAAAAAACAAAAAAGATATAGAGACTTTAGTTTCAGCCAATCAGAGCAAAGCACACGTGCATGCGCGTGAGATCTTGCTATTTTGACCATGTCATCATGTCTATACTACTAATAAATAATCAAATTATGAGTTTCAAAGCATTTCATCAAAAAATAAAAAAGTTACGGCTATATCTATTATATTGGTCATTTCACGTGTAGCACGCGCACGCTCTTGCAAGCGCGTGCGCGCAAAATGACCTTGATTCCACAAATCTACATAACATGTCTACTGACCCTAGAAAGGTTTTACCTACATCGGATGAACAGTTTACAAGATCACGCCCGGACAAAAAAGTACCCAGGAAGAAGAAGAAGAATAATAATAATAAGAAACAGAGTAAAAACAATATGTTCCCCAACTTCGTTTGGGGAACATAACTAGATGATTGCTACATATTCTAGCTGGTATCCATAATATTCTTAAATCTAGACATTCATTTCACCGATAGATTTTCACATTAAAAGAAGTTAACCTATTGAAAGATTTACAAACCTTAGCCAGGAGTAGAGTCAGAGTTTCCAGAACAGCCACCTTCACTTGCCATGTAAACCTGTCACCAAGGATACGAATGAGCGGACCTGTGATGTTGACAACGGATGGTTTAAGTGCTTCTGCACTGGTGATATTTATCAATTCTCCTAATCCATCAGCTGCTTGAGCCTTCATTTCCTGAGAGCCATTCAAAATGCCCTCTCTGAAGATTGGCAACACTGGTGCAATTCCCTACAACAAATTTCTGTAAACATCAGATACAGTAAGTCAATCACAGTTGGCAGAATTTTTTTTTTAATCCCTCAAGTTTTTGCCTTTGACTCAGGTGAGCTAATTTGGAGTAAATGGATTAAAGACTAGTTTAAAACGGTTAGAGGTGCACTACAGTACACACACACTTTCCTAAACTGTTCTTAGTCTGTGCATGGGGTTTTAACATGATTACATCCTATATTGATTATTGTAGAGTAACCTGCGTCAACCGAGGTTATTACAGGTCTGCAAAGAATTGCCCGAACAAGGTCAATTCGGGCTGTCAAGGTCATGAGCATACGTAGTGTGTCTACTCATTGTTAAAATTTACAGTTGACAAAATGTTATAGTTGCTTTAAAATATAACAAAGTTTAATTCATCCTCTTTGAAAAAATACTAAAAATTTTATTAAATATGACAATTATATTGTATAATAAACATAACAGTATGAAACAAAATATAAAAATTGAAATTTTAAAGCAAAATGAAATAAATTAAGTATAAATATTTTGCATTCTTTCAAAGGGAGAAAACTCGTTAAACATTACTTCAATAACTCATAGGTTCATTACTAAGAAAGATAACTCTAATTGACAAAATACCTTCTTTGGCAAACTAAATCCAGGTAATTCCTTTCCTTTGTAGTCTGACATTGCATATCTAACAGCTTGTCTGACATCTGCGATGTGTTGAAACATTTCTGTGGCATCAATTTTCTAAAACAGAAATAGAATAATTACAAACAAAAGAAATTTCAGTTCATTTTGCAAAACAAATGACAGAAATGAAATCACAATTGAGAGATGAAGTACATGTATAAAATGACATATTTTGATTTTTTTTATATCACTCAAATATCTAGGTAAATTATTATAAAATTCAACAATCAATTAAAAGTACCATTCCTTTTTTTAATCTATTTATAAATTAAAAAAAGGAAATAGTACGTTCTTATCTGCAGAAAACATTTTTCACAGGGATATTTTTTTTTGAAATGCAAATAAATATTTCTAGTATTGCCCAAGCTGTAAGAAAAAAAAATCCATTCTAAAATAATAAATTTGTCATTTTAAATTTCTTCTGCATGAAGTTTAAAACCTAAACCTATATTTTCTCGATAAGAAAATATTCATGATAGATTTAAAAGCATCATTTTATTTAATACCTTAGTGACTGCATTGAGACAATCCCAGGCTGCATGTAATACTCTGTCCGAGGACCGTGTAAACAGACCGATCAGTCCACGGAACAACTGAGGCAGATAATCCGAGTAATCAGCACTAGACTTCTCACAAAATGTATGGAGGATGACGACGGCGCTCCAGCACTCGCTGTTAGTGGGGGACTGGGAGGCACTGAGGAGTTCCTGCATAATTGTCCTCACCCCCACGTCGTCAGTCACCGACAGTACTACCGTACGGCAGTATCCTATTTCCTGCATAAAAAGATGAAACATAATTATCAAATTGGGAAATGAATTTGTTAACCTCAATTATGATGAAACAGTCACGTTACGAGTATACATTTCTAAAACCACAAATTGAAAGAAATCTGTAAAACAAATTTATTATAAATACTCCTAATAAAATGTGTCTACAAACATAATGAGGAACAAAAGTTTTCTAGAAGAAAGAAAAAGATACCTCTGCTTCCTCTGGAGTGTCCATTTTACTACTGAGAGAGGACAGAAGAGCTGGCAGGATTTTGGACAGATGTCTAGTCAAGGCATCGCCAGCCACTGAGGACAGGAATGATAAAGCTCGAGTATTCACTGGAGACGCTGTTAACTGGAAATGGATAAAACAATTTAATTAAATCAGTATATTTATTTTCCCTAAATGTGCATAATCTGGATGACTATTTAATGGGAAATAACTCTGAAAGAAACTGTTTGTAAATAAATGTTTGCTGGAGTTGTCTTTCTTTAACATGCATCATGACAACATAAATGACACAAAATTTCACGTATATTTTGCAATAATTAACGTGAATCAAAATCAAGAAAAGAATTTTTATGATATGAAAACTTCTGCTGTAATATATTTGTCTATAGGCTGAAAAATAAAAGTTGAACTTGCAAAAGAATATAAAAACACTTTTTTAAAAATCATTTATTAAATCCCACTATAAATTTGCATGCTGCTCTATAACTGACTGCCATGTGTGGTGGTAATGCTTGCTTACTGGGTGACAAACAAGGGTGGATCTCTCACTCATAAACACCCAGGGGAAGGTCTGAGACTAAGGCCATACAACCTCCTAGCAGGGGGCCCTCGTAAAGGAGGGGTGGGGAAACCAGAAAAAGGTCCTCCCGGGCACTGCATGAGAAACTGCTAAGTGGATGCTATAGTGTCTGGTGTAGGATTGGAAATTCCCATGGTCAGCTATATAAGTATGATTAGCAAGGTGGCAAGGGCCATAACTCAATTCAGACTACTCTACCTCCACACAAACTCTTTTATTACAATATTTTTCATACCAATATACAGTATGTATCTTACAATTTTAAACTGGTAGTTTTAGTAATTACCTGTGGAACAAGATATGGCAGGACCACTCTACTCTTCACAGTCATTACTTGTTTCAACCCATCTAATGCTGAATCTGACTTTTCTTCATCATCCTGTAAAAATAAATTATAACACAAATATATTCTCTGCTGTGATGCTCAGTAGACAGGATGATAGTAGATGACACAAGTTGCAATCATCAGCATACATGTATGCTAAACAAATTTCATTGGGGTAAAGCAACATACCAATTGTTTAAGAAGGAGAGGCAGGATTTCGTCCAGAGCTCTCTGGCCGATGTTGGAGTGGAGATTGTCGAATGTTTCTGCTGCCGCCTCCCTGACTTCTGGTAACTCATCAGTCAATGCTCTCCTGACTGTGGGCACCAGGCTGTCAGCATACACCGAGACCTAGCATAGACAAACACAGAATCAGTCAGTATAATTCATTATCTGTTTCCCAGTCAATAGACTCAACTGAAAGAAACACAAATTTCTTTCTGAATGTGAAAACTTATTTCTATTCAGTACTAAAACCTTTTAATTCCAGAATGGTGATCTACATAAATGTATTTTAGTCTTCTCTAAGACTCTATTTTAAGATATGGGTACATAATTACTTATTGTTTGACCATTTCGTTATAGCCTGGTTACTTACATGCTCCCTGCTGGTGGCCTTCATGATTTCGGACAGTCCGATACAGACTCCCTGTCTCTGGTCAGCTCGGTCCGAGTCCAGACCTTTCTCCAGGATTGGGATTATCTCAGGAAGGACTCGCTCTCCTAACTTCTTCACCAGGTCCCCTAGTGTTCGGGCTGCCACCTAACGAAAAAAAAATAATCAAAATTACAACAGAATTTAGAAACCAGAAGATTATTAATTAGTGCACCGGTACTTTTTGTGAGAATTTAATTTTCCTGGTTTTTTGAGGTATGGAGAGACCAACAAATTCATGTCCACCACCGAATGTAAAATTTTAAATATGCATTACACCCAACACTTCTCCAACCACGAAATCAAAGCCCCACAGATCAATAATTTTTTCTCAAACCTCAAAAATTTGCTCCCACAAAAAAATGTGATTTTACAGTATACTTTAATTAATGAAAAATCTGTAAAACAAAATCACATGCTTAGCATTTTCAATCCCTTGTATTACCTGTCTCTTATCATGACTAGTGCTGGCCAGACAGCCAAGGAGTAGAGAGAAAAGTGTGGGGAGGATCTCCTTGAGAGTCATGGGAGTGTGGGCCACAATGATCTTCCACACGTGAAGGGCGGATTGACGGACCAGGAGGGCGGTATCAGATCGTCCCATATATAGCCCTGCCAACACTCTGTCACGTCTCTCTCGACCCAGGGCTCTAAGGATGACCTACACATGATAGAAAAGCATTCAAGTCAAGTAAAATGCATCTAAATAATACTTGTTACATGAATTTTCTGCTGTGACATATTAAAATCTTTACATACCTTCTGAGAGTTTTCAGTACCAAAGTTATCATCATCGTGAGCTGTCTCAGTAGACATCTTACCCGACACACCTGACAGAAAAAAAAAAATCAACAAATCACCATTAATGAATAATCAACATCAAGTCTCCAACATAAAAACATTCAATTAACTCAGATTTACAGGTTCTCAATCCCTATTCATCTAAGACCTACCTGAGATCTTATAGAGAAGATCTCCCAGCAGCTGAACCGAGCTAAATCTGATTCTCCAGTTGTCGTCAAACAAGCCTTTCTCTAGCTCGGGTAACAGTAACTCTATGGCTGTGTCAGCGTACAGGTTAATGATTCTCTGGCCCGCCCTCAGTGATGTATCCCTCACATACTCAGACTCATCAGCCAAAGCCTGGAATATGTAAAATTTTTATATTTAAATCTGTTCTAACCATTAAACCCTGATACTCTAAGGAGACAAAAAGATCATAAAATATCTATTCTGAAATAAAAAGAGTCTCAAATAAATACCGGTTAAAGCTGCAATTTTGACATCAAAGTATAAAAGAATTTCTTATTCTAAAATAAAGTTTCATATTCAAGAAGATGAAGCCAACTTCCATTAAGACTCAGACCAAATTAACAATGTATTTAAATACTCAGCGTTGATTCATCTTTGAAACATAATTTCTTTTTACCTATCATCACAGCTGTACCTTTAAAATAGAAGGAATAATGGGTCCAATATAGTCCAGGAAGTCCTTCTCAAACACAGCTGGGAGATAAATATAGAGCATGATGTAACCATCCCTGACGTGGGAGGGAATGTCGTTCCTCTCAGCGGTCTGGATAATACCCGGCATCAGGCGGTGTAGCTCCTGTACCCCCAGACCTCCTATCACCTCACTCAATCCTGCAAGGAGATTTCAGCATCTTTGAATTTTCAACTTTGTAGAAATAATTTATTTTTCTTTCAAAATCTTTTCTTACCCAGAGAAAAACCCAGGAAAATGCTTATCTAAAGCATCATGTATATGAGTACAAGATCAGAAACACAGTGATTTACAAATTTCAATTGTAAACATAATGCATAATTTTTTATGTCAAAGTCACCTTGGGCAGCTCCAGATCTATCCACAGAACTTTGTTCACACTTCAGTGTCTCCATCAGCCAGTTCAGCAGTTCGTCAAACTTAGCTCCGCCCATTCCCTTCACCATAGCACCGAGGGCGCGAGACGACACAGTCCTGACCTCTGGTACGGGGTCAAGTAAGGACTGCTTCAGACCAGGTATCACCTTCTCTATGTAAGGATCCAAGTCCTGGAATGGAGTTTCATCATTTGTTAAAATATAAATCAATCATCCAGTATCTTAATCATCCAATAGATTAAAATTTTCAATGAATTTAACTGAAAAGGAAAATATAAGAACTGACATAGCCAATTACAAGAGAGTGTCAAATTTTAAACCAGTGAATATCAGTTTCAGATAGAAAAAGAATAACAAAAGTACATACAGATGTCAATCATTTTTAGAAAACATGTTTTGATGTTCATCAGCACTTCATCATATTAAAATATATGTAATGAGACAGACATTATTTGAATTGCTCTTTGTGAGGTCACTATTACTGTTCTGCTATCACCCCTAAGAGGTCAGTGTAGAAATCTGACCACTCCTTGCTTTTAAATAGTTATAAACAATTTTTTTTACACAAAGTTTATTTAAAACTTTCTAATATTCTTACCTTTTGATCTGTCAGAGAGTACATGTTCCCTATTATCTGAGCTGCCATTTTTCTGGTCTCTGTATTTCTGTCCTGGAATGCCCTCTCCACTACAGGCATGATCAGGGCCAGGGAGGGGGCATCAATAAAGTGGACAAACTTAGTCTCCAGCAGGGTCTGCAGACAGACCAGGGTCTTCTTGGCCGGCTCCTGTAGAGCGTCCAGTAACACTGGTACAATGGCTGAAAAAAAGTGCTTATATTTTATTATGTCTACTAAATCTTGACATTACTTTGGTTTTTTTTAATTTAATTTTTTGAAAAAAGAGAGTCCATTTCTGCAAACTGACAACAATATGCAGGACAATTTTTTAATATTCATTTTTTTGGCAGTTAAGAATTATTCAAAGATTCAAAAAATGTCTTAATCTACTACTGAATACAAGTTATTTTTGCCCCTTCAACACTTGCAAGCCATTCTGCCCATTTTAAATTTGCCAAGTCACAGTTCTGTTTCAGAAATTATACTGAATTTGTCCTGTTTTTAAACTCCCCCACCTTTGAGTTAAGTGGAAGGGGCAAAAATAAAATTGAGGCTGAAAAATTCCCTGTAAACAGTTATGTTCAGTATATTTACACCCACCTTGAATTTCTGGGTTTTTGATGACTTTGCCAATCTGTTTGAGAGCCTGGGCTCCAGCTTTCTGTACCTTGGCATGGGAGTCAGTCAGGACTTCGGAGATCTTGGGTACAATACTCGGAAGACAGGCTGACAGCTGTTTGGGGGCACAAAACGCCATAGCTCCCAACAGTTCCACAGCTCCTGTTATAAATACACATGTACATGTAGTCTTTCAATAGAGATGAATATTATGTCTAACTTTATCTAGTTAACTCTTCATAATTCCCTAAACTTGACAAAAAATTACACCTTCATTATAGAATTCAACATAAATACTATGCTTTAAATAGATTTGTTTAAATATATGAAATGTACCTGTTTTAGTCCTCCATGAATCTTCCTCCAAACCTTTTAACAATGATGGCAACACAAGTTTGACTCCATGAGCAGTTAGCATACTCATCACTGCTTTAGCTGTATCATCTGCAGCCTATAAATGTTTAATGATTGCACTGTTGTAATTCTAAGACATGACTATTGTTGTGTAATAAACAAGAGGCCCACGGGCCTTATAGGTCACCTGAGTATTGTGTAACAACTTTCAAACAATTAACTTTGGTTTGTGTTTTAAACCAGAGGACATGAAATTCACAATTCACAATTTTAAAAGAGGCACCATTGCCTATCATAATTATAAACTTAGCATGCTTACTCTATGTACTTACTATCCAGAGGTTGATCAGAGGAACAAAGAGAAAATGCACTTCCACTTTATAACCAGTTTTGCACCTCACCCAAAAGGAACCACTGACCCTGGGGCCACATATTTCAAAATTTTTCAAATTTTATTATTAAATGGTTGATTAATATCAAAGAGCAGATTTCAAAGCATTTATTTATTTTCAGACTATGTACCCCCCCCCCCCCCCCCCCCCCCCCCCCCCCCCCCCCCCCCCCCCCCCCCCCCCCCCCCCCCCCCCCCCCCCCCCCCCCCCCCCCCCCCCCCCCCCCCCCCCCCCCCCCCCCCCCCCCCCCCCCCCCCCCCCCCCCCCCCCCCCCCCCCCCCCCCCCCCCCCCCCCCCCCCCCCCCCCCCCCCCCCCCCCCCCCCCCCCCCCCCCCCCCCCCCCCCCCCCCCCCCCCCCCCCCCCCCCCCCCCCCCCCCCCCCCCCCCCCCCCCCCCCCCCCCCCCCCCCCCCCCCCCCCCCCCCCCCCCCCCCCCCCCCCCCCCCCCCCCCCCCCCCCCCCCCCCCCCCCCCCCCCCCCCCCCCCCCCCCCCCCCCCCCCCCCCCCCCCCCCCCCCCCCCCCCCCCCCCCCCCCCCCCCCCCCCCCCCCCCCCCCCCCCCCCCCCCCCCCCCCCCCCCCCCCCCCCCCCCCCCCCCCCCCCCCCCCCCCCCCCCCCCCCCCCCCCCCCCCCCCCCCCCCCCCCCCCCCCCCCCCCCCCCCCCCCCCCCCCCCCCCCCCCCCCCCCCCCCCCCCCCCCCCCCCCCCCCCCCCCCCCCCCCCCCCCCCCCCCCCCCCCCCCCCCCCCCCCCCCCCCCCCCCCCCCCCCCCCCCCCCCCCCCCCCCCCCCCCCCCCCCCCCCCCCCCCCCCCCCCCCCCCCCCCCCCCCCCCCCCCCCCCCCCCCCCCCCCCCCCCCCCCCCCCCCCCCCCCCCCCCCCCCCCCCCCCCCCCCCCCCCCCCCCCCCCCCCCCCCCCCCCCCCCCCCCCCCCCCCCCCCCCCCCCCCCCCCCCCCCCCCCCCCCCCCCCCCCCCCCCCCCCCCCCCCCCCCCCCCCCCCCCCCCCCCCCCCCCCCCCCCCCCCCCCCCCCCCCCCCCCCCCCCCCCCCCCCCCCCCCCCCCCCCCCCCCCCCCCCCCCCCCCCCCCCCCCCCCCCCCCCCCCCCCCCCCCCCCCCCCCCCCCCCCCCCCCCCCCCCCCCCCCCCCCCCCCCCCCCCCCCCCCCCCCCCCCCCCCCCCCCCCCCCCCCCCCCCCCCCCCCCCCCCCCCCCCCCCCCCCCCCCCCCCCCCCCCCCCCCCCCCCCCCCCCCCCCCCCCCCCCCCCCCCCCCCCCCCCCCCCCCCCCCCCCCCCCCCCCCCCCCCCCCCCCCCCCCCCCCCCCCCCCCCCCCCCCCCCCCCCCCCCCCCCCCCCCCCCCCCCCCCCCCCCCCCCCCCCCCCCCCCCCCCCCCCCCCCCCCCCCCCCCCCCCCCCCCCCCCCCCCCCCCCCCCCCCCCCCCCCCCCCCCCCCCCCCCCCCCCCCCCCCCCCCCCCCCCCCCCCCCCCCCCCCCCCCCCCCCCCCCCCCCCCCCCCCCCCCCCCCCCCCCCCCCCCCCCCCCCCCCCCCCCCCCCCCCCCCCCCCCCCCCCCCCCCCCCCCCCCCCCCCCCCCCCCCCCCCCCGGGACAAAAACAGATAGCAATAGGTCACCTGAGTTACTCAGGTGACCTAAAAAAATACTTGTTCATTCACAGAACACAAGACTGATTGCAAAATATTGTTCTTTTGTAGATTTTCTTTAGTACAGCTTATAAACAGCAATAACCTGAAATTAAGTGCTGATTTGAGGTACTAAAAAACCTACTTTGTAAAAAATAAAATATTTTTTGAGAGTTTACCTACCTGTCTAACATAAGGACTGCTGTCTCCAAAGCAAAGCAGTAGATGTGGGAGAATGTGGACAACATAAGGCTCAAACAGCTTCCCCAGCATAGTACACAGCATCTCATAGGCAAAGAGGGCACCTGTTAATGAGATAATGAGATATAAAAAATAGAAAACATAGAACACAGCATCTCATAGGCAAAGAGGGCACCTGTTAATAAGATATACAGAATAGACAGCATAAAATACAGTATCTCATAGGCAAAGAGGGCACCTGTTCACAAGATAATGAAATATATAGCACATATCATTTCATAGGCAAAGAGGGCACCTGTTCATGAGATAATGAAATATACGGAATAGACAGCATATAATACAGTATCTCATAGGCAAAGAGGGCACCTGATCATGAGATAATTAGATATATAGAATAGACAACATAGGACAAAGTATTTAATATGCAAAGAGGGCACCTGTTAATGAGATATACTGAATAGACAGCATAAAATACAGTATCTCATAGGCAAAGAGGGCACCTGTTCACAAGATAATGAGATAAATAGAATGGATAGCATAGTACAAAGCATTCCATAGGCAATGAGGGCACCTGTTCATGAGATAATGACATATATAGAATAGACAATATAGTACACAGTATCTCATAGGCAATGAGGGCACCTGTTAATGATTATACTTAACAGACGGCATAAAATACAGTATCTCATAGGCAAAAAGGGCACCTGTTCACAAGATAATGAGATATATAGAATAGATAGCATATAAAACAGTATCTCATAGGCAAAGAGGGCACCTGTTCATGTGATAATGAAATACATAGAATAGATTGAATATGATACAGTATCTCATAGGCAAAGAGGGCACCTGTTCACAAGATAATGAGATATATAGAATAGATAGCATAGTACACAGCATTCCATAGGCAAAGAGGGCACCTGATCACGAGATAATTAGATATTTAGAATAGGCAACATAGGACAAAGTATCTCATAGGCAAAGAGGGCACCTGTTAATGAGATGTACTGAATAGACAGCATATACTACAGTATCTCATATGCAAAGAGGGCACCTGTTCACAAGATAATGAGAAATATAGCACACATTATTTCATAGGCAAAGAGGGCACCTGTTCATGAGATGATGAGATATATAGAATAAACAACATAGGACACAGCATTTCATAGGCAAAGAGGGCACCTGTTAATATGATATACAGAATAGACAGCATAAAACACAGTATCTCATAGGCAAAGAGGGCACCTGATCACGAGATAATTAGATATATACAAAAGATAGCATAGTACAGCGCATTTCATAAGTAAAGAGGGCACCTGTTCACAAGATAATGAGATACATAGAATAGACAGCATAGTACACAGCCTCTCATAGGCAAAGAGGGCACCTGTTAATGAGATAAAGATATATATAGCATAGACAACATAGTACACAGCATCTCATAGGCAAAGAGGGCACCTGTTAATGAGATAAAGAGATATATAGAATAGACAACATAGTACACAGTATCTCATGGGCAAAGAGGGCACCTGTTTACAAATAATGAGATATAGAGAATAGACAGCAAAGTACACAGTATCTCATAGGCAAAGAGAGCACCTGTTAACAATCACAGGAACACATCAAGAAATCAAAAGGAATTAGCAATAAAAATTGAAAATCATCAATTATATTAAAATACTTTGATTTTGATTCTGAGAGCTTTCATTCTTCATATTGTGAGACATCTCTTTGACATAAATCTACCATGGTTTATCATACAAAATACTTCTATGCTTTTAATTCTACCCCCTGTTGATTTCAGGAGATCTTCACAATGCTCACCTTCTTTCCTGCGTGGGTTTTTCTTGTCTTTGACTGCCTCCTCAAGGGTAGACATAATCTCCAGCTGTTTGAGGGCGGTGATTCCCAGCCCCCTCACAAGGCCCGCCAGACCGTACGCTGCGCCTCTCCTCTCTCCATAGTTGTCAGACTCCAGGAGGAGATGAAGAAGCTTCTGTACCAATTCTGGGGCATTCTGCTTAATCCCAGGCACCAAGGGAGGCAAGCAGTTAGCTACAGCTTCTTGCACCTTAACATTAAAAAGTTAAACAAGAGGCCCATGGGCCACATCGCTCACCTGAGCAATGTGGATAGGGAAAAAGCAGAAATCAGTTTATCATTGAAAAGTTGAAACCCAGTAGTGTTCTAAACCAATCCTTGAAAGGGAGATGGTATGATTTGAACAAACTTGAATCTTCACTAACTAAGGATGCTTTCTTTGATTACCTGTGGCTATATTGCCCTTCACATTTGAACTTACATTGTGGCCTCGCCCTATACCCCAAGGGGTCATGACTTGAACAAAATTGAATCTACACTATCCAAGAATGCTTCCATATGAACAGGACTAATCATGGCTTTGCTATTCTTGAAAAGAAGAATTTAAAGATTTTTTCTACATGTTTCTATGTAAAACTTGGATTCCATGTTGTGGCCCCGTCCTACCCCTTGGGGTCATGATTTGAACAAAAATTGAATGTCCACTACCTGAGGATGCTTCATAAAAATATGATCTTTCATGCCTTTACCATTCTTGAGAAGATGATTTTTAAAGAATTTTCTTATATATTTTAATGTACAACTACAACTTTGATCAGCCATTGAAGCCTTGCCCAACCCCCAAGGGGTCATGATTTGAATAAATCTGAATCTGTACTACCTGAGGATGCTTCCATATAAATATGATCATTCATGCCTTTGCTATTCTTGAGAAAAAGATTTGTAAAGAATTTTCCTATATATTTCTATGTAAAACTTTGATCCGCCATTTTGGCCCCGCCCTACCCCCAAGGGGTCATGATTTGAACAAACCTGAATCTACACTACCTGAGGATGCTTCCCTATAAGTTTCATCTTTCCTGGCACAGTGGTTCTTGAGAAAAAGATTTTTAAAGAATTTTCATATATATTTCTATGTAAAACTTTGATCGGTCATTGTGGCCCCACCCTACCCCCAGGGGTCATGATTTGAATAAATTTAAATCTACACTACCTGAGGATGGTTCCCTTTAAGTTTCATCTTTCCTGGCACAGTGGTTCTTGAGAAGAAGATTTTTAAAGAATTTTCCAATATCTTTCTATGTTAAACTTTGATCGGCCATTGTGGCCCCGCCCTACCCCCGGGGGTCATGATTTGAACAAATTTAAATCTACACTACCTGAGGATGCTTCCCTATAAGTTTCATCTGTCCTGGCACAGTTGTTCTTGAGAAGCAGATTTTTAAAACATACCATCAAATTTTCATTATTTCTTAATTATCTCCCCTTGAATAAGGGCGTGGCCCTTCATTTGAACAAACTTAAATCCCCTTCACCTAAGGATACTTTGTGCCAACTTTGGTTGAAATTGGCCCTGTGGTTCTTGAGAAGAAGTCGAAAATGTGAAAAGTTTACTACGACGACGACTACGACGACGACAACGACGACAGACAACGGACAAATTTTGATCAGAAAAGCTCACTTGAGCCTTTGGCTCAGGTGAGCTAAAAACCAACCAGTTAAGCCTGATTTTCACACGTGCTTTTTTTTATTTTTATTTTCAGCTAACTTTAGCATATAAAATGCATGTATAGGAATAAATGTTAGAAACAGTACCTCCTGAGAAGGTGTGGACAGTGCTCCTATCAGCTGAGCCACAATGGGTTTGATTTTGGGATTGTCTTTATCTAAATGTTTGGCCAAGGATCCCATGAGGATGACAATACTTTGTCGTACAGCATCAAAGCTGGCCGTGTCTGGAGCATTACTCAAACATTCCTCAAACACAGGAAGAAGGATGTTTACATTCTCCTACAAAATACAAAGTATCAAATCACTCTATGCTATTTGTGTTAAAAATTCGACATTCAAGTATGTCAGGAAAAAAACTTTTTTATCTTCATATCCATAACTTCATATCCTTCCAAAGATGAATACCCCTAAATAATTACATTTATTCAAGGTTAACTAATCATTAAGCTACCATTGTAGAAATAACCCATAGAGGAAAGGCTTCTAAAACTGATTCAAACAATTAACAACATTCATACATATCCATGTTTACTGTATATTGCACAATATTAATATTTTACATTGTATTCATTATCTTGAGAATTTTCAAAGCTTCAGCACATGTTTAAATGACATCTGCCCAGATTTAAATGTATCATAACTTATGATCACTCTTCATCCTCCAGACTTACCTTTCCATGGGCTGTGACGGTTGCTAAGGCAGCATCTCTCATATGCGTCCTGACCTCTGGTGACCTGTCACCCAGGGCTTTAGGAACATAAAAGGAGAACAGATCCTGTATCTGGTCAGCAGGAAGGAGTGGGGAAATCTTCTCTAACGCCAGGGCTACCCCACTGCGGCCCTCCCACTGGTCCAGGGGAGGTTCCCCGATTTGTCGTCCAAAGGAGTCTAAAACAGGTGGAGGCATCTGAAGGCAGAGAGGAAAACTTTTCTTTTACTCTTAGTATTTGTAATAAACAATTAAAGCTAAACAAAGTAACACATATAACATGTGTAAGAAGAAAGTCAGGTCTTAAACATCTTAACAAGTTAAATCTAGTAAAATGCAGTACATAGTATTAATCTATTTAGATCAACCTGCTTGATTTTTTTAAATGCCTGTCTGTTTAGTATTGAAACATCTTATATGTCTTAATAAATAAGTAACTCTACATAGAGCTTGTCCTGGTATTTTTCCTTGAGTTGTTGTATTGTGGTGGTGATCAGTTCTGGGTGACAACTGATTGTTTTTTCCAGAGCCTTAGCTGCAGCCTTCCTCACGATTTCTTCTGGATGTATGACATCATCAATCAAAGGTAGACACAGATCTTCATACGGCTCATCCAGCTGGAGTCTCTCTCGTAAGCTATGAGGAGTCAATTACAAAGTATGAGATACAATCAATAATAAAGTGCCGAGTTTATGGTTATTACTGTGGAGTCATCATTTGTGAAGAAGACAGGAGTTTTCAATCCCAAACAATAAGTTGTCCCAATGTGTGTGTTCATTAAATCTTATATGTGATTTACCCAACAGAGTAAAATGGTTCCAAAGTATTCATACTGATTTTTAAAACATCAGGAAGAAGTGATTTCATATAAGATAATTTTAAGTCTTACATTTCAGCTAGCTGCTTAATGTTGTCATCATCATCATAACTAACCACCCACACCCTCTGAGCGATCTGTAGCCCAAGGTCAAGGTCATCATCAATATTTGGCAGGACGTCCGACAGCCTTATAAGTCCCTGTAAAGGGCGAGAAAAGCAAATGAAATGAATGTTCAAACTATGAATGCATATTGAGAATTCTCTTTTCAACTTATAAATGTTCTGAAATTCATCTGCCAATGTTTCAAATTTAAAAAGGAAATCATAGAATTTAAAAGAACTAATACCAGGAATTTTAATTTTCCTGACCCTTTGATAATATACATGTAAATTACCCTATCAATGTTCTTATATAAGAGACAGAATTGAACCATATTTTACCTGTAAAGCAGAATCTCTTGATGTAGCAGATGGTAGCTTCAGAGCTTCCAACAAAACCACAATGTCTCTCTCATCAGCTTTAGCACACCCCTCTTTCCCTGAAATGGAATCTGCCACCTCCACCAAGGCAGTGCTGGCCAGTTGTTGAATCCTAGAGGAAGAGGTTGTTCCAATCACTTGCAGTAGGGTTCTCAGGATATCGTGGTGAGGAAGTAATTCAGGATTGGACTGAAAAGTGAAGAGTACTGTACAGAGGAATTGGACATAAATATGGTGTTTCAAAACTTTCATAATTTTCAGTGAACTTTGAATTCAGAAAATAAGATGTGCTTTTACATGCAAATTTTCTTTTATTATAATTATGTATAAAAATTCCATTTGTATGGATAAAACATACATGTACTAAATGTATTTCTTAATATCTGTGTTGTTTTTATTTCATTAATATTCAAATAAGTTCTTTTCATACTGAGTTACAACTGTAGATATAAAATTCATCTATAAATTATATGGTGGTTCATTAATATTAAGACAGAACACTTACAACCATTCATTGTACAAGAATGAGTATTCTAACAAGACACTAACATAATTTCCAGACTTGGACTTCCTCATCTGAGCATGAGCAATGATCATCTTCAGGCTCTGACACACTGTCAGCTCATCACCTCCCACTATCTCTCCCCCGTTACGTAGAATGACGGCCAGAAGGTAATAAATAAACACAAAGGTGGAGGCCTCGAAAAGTTCAGTTTCTCTGTCTGGATCAGACGAGTCCGGCACCGAGGTCTCACACAGGACCTGTACAATGTGTGTAGCTTGTTCTCTGACTGGAACTCGGATCCACTCCTCGCTCAGTGGACAGGCTGGCTCCAACAGTCTCAGACCAGTGTTGCTGACTTTAACACCTATAGTACAAACAGAAGTTTGTTTTTTTAAATTTCCAGCAACACCCTGTTTTTTGCTTCAAACAATTCACAATGTTTGAAAATTATTTCTTATTAAGATAAATATCTTTGAATATCCATGTACATTCTCTTCTCAGAATACAGGAGACCAATGAAGCTGTTTTCTTTTTTTTCTTTCTTCATATATTGCATTTTAAATACGTAACATTGTCAATACTAACCCAGTATTCTGTCCTCAAACACTGCTTGCCCTAGACTGAGGTACACTTTGCTGGCTTCTGGGGCTCCAAGGGGGGACTTCAGTAGTGGTACCAGACAACCACAGAGGGCCTTCATATAATCACAGGTAGCTTGACTGTTACCACGGAGACAAGCCTGAACGATCTGACACCCACAGCACAGGGACTCATTCATCTGTATCAAAAAAAAATATTCTTTGAAACTTAAGCTGTATTATCCATATGTTTGTAGAGAACACTTGAATGAAGATAAACCAAAAATGCATATAGAACAAGAGATGTTTGTAAAACAATTATACTTATGCCTCCCTCCTCCAATTAATTGGAATTTTTTTTAAGTCAAAGGGGCATAACTCTGTCCAAAATGGTCCAAGAACCCAAGAAAAAACTTAACCTATATATTCTTATGAAAAACCTGCATACCAAATTTCATTTTGATATGTGCAAACTCTGCAAAGAAAATGAACGGAAACTGCAAATTATTGGAATTTTTCTCAATTCAAGGGGCATAACTCTGTCCAAAAAAGTCTGATTGAATCCAAAACAGAACTTGATCTAGATATTCTTATAATAAATCTGTATATCAAATTTCATTTCAATATGTGCAACCTCTGTGAAGAAAATTAACAGAAACTGATGATGGACTGACAGACAGCAGCAAAGCAATACCGTTATACCCTCCCTTCTTCGAAGGGGGGGGCATAATAAAATTGAAACAGAATTATAAGTATACTGGATGTTCTTTTGACATCAAGTGTTGACGACATGATTTAAAATTAGCAATTTATCTTCTAACTTATATTCTTGTAACACAGATAATATGGCTCAATTTTGAGTTTACATTGACTTAAACATTTCTCATGATCTTAGCTACATGAAATTCTTTAATATCTGAGTAACTATTATTCACAAACATCCACTAAAAGGCAAAACAATCCCTTTATGGAGCCCCACCTTAGCTAGCCTCTTTCTGATCTCTGTCTCCTTGTCTCTCTGGGCCTGTAGCATTTCCTCTTGTTTCTTTGTTAGCTTTACAGGTTCCTTGGCTTTCTTTCCTTTCTTCTTTTCCAACTCCTACAAAAAATAAATTTCTAAATTTCTTTTTTTCTAAGTCAACAGATACACTGTATATCAAATTCTTTTAAAATTTATAGTATTGAATTATTCCAGTTAACAGATTTTTCTTCCCACCTTTTTAAGCTCTATTTCGGCCATTTGTTCCTCATAAGAGTAAAGTTTGTTCTCTCTTTTTATGTTGGCCCCCTTTCCATCTCCTGAACTCTCAAATCTAAAATATTTCATTCAAGGTACGTATTATATCTTTCAGCCAGAAGATTGACAAAGTCATATAATGCTCAGTTCATATAAATATTGACCTTAACTTTTAGTAAGTGGCCTCTAAACTTGTAGAGTTCTATATAATTGTGTGAAGATGAAAAGAATGTGCCTGATGTAACATACTCAAATTCTTATACCACACAAAAATATTTTCATTTGAAAATAAATAATTTTAACCTTGACTTTTGAATAAATGACCTCAAAATATTTATGCATGTTTCTCTTACCATTATTCATCCTATTTATCATACATGTAATTCTTTTTCTAATCAGACTTACTGATGCAGTAGAGATTTATCATACAGCTCTCCCTCGGGACAACAGAAGGTTCCGTACTCGGCTTGTGTCACCAGTAACAGCTCACTCTTACCCAGTAACTCTGTGCTATAGGCTATCACCTTCGGCAGGACCAGGTCAGGTGCTATTCTCACAAATGTTGACAAGGCATTCTGTGAACACTAAAACATGAAGCAAAATTTAATTAATGCATCAACCCAATTATTTTTCAAAATTTCATTTACATTAGAAGAATAAAATTACCTCATCAAGTGCTTTGTCTGTTTGCACAAATTCTAAACATTTTTCTAAGTTCTTTGTTAAAAACTGTCTGGCATCAAGTTTCAATTGATACAAAATATCTGTCCAGGTTGAAGCATTATAAAACACTGAAAACAAAACAACTTCACAATGAAATTTTCACTTGGACAATTTTCATAAATTCAAATTTTATTCCATTTTATAATAATATTGTTATATTTCATATACATTTCATAATTTTTTCATGAAAACTTTCAATATCATACCTATACAGGGGTGATGAGCAGACTTGACAGTTGCCATGGCGATGGTCTCTGCATCCTTGGGGTCAGCCTTGTCTACAGAGGTCACTGCTATTAGACCTCTCCCTAAGACGACCGGGTTAATGTACTTGGTGACCTCTGGGGCATTTTCTTTTTCACTGTCCAGTGTTTCTGGGTCAATTAACTGTAAAAAGACCTTTTCTTTGGAATACTACTTCAATATTTTTAAAATGCATATTCAATCATCTCAGAATTTTTTCCGAATAATTAAAACTTTTCAGTGGAAACTTGTACTGTGCCCTGACTTGAAGTCCTGACAAGTGCATTCCCAAGAATGCTAAACAAGAGGCCCATGGGCCACATCGCTCACCTGAGAAGCTTTGACCATTCTGTTCTTTACCAGATTTCACCCTTGTTATACATAATGCATCCACACCCTACCCCACTGATCATAATTCAGACATTTTGAAATCTACACTACCCCATGATCCTTCCATGGGCACATATGTTTCAGCTTTTTTGGCCCAGTGGTTCCTGAGAAGAAGATTTTCAAAGATTTTTCCTATATATTTCTATGTAAAACTTTGATTCCCTATAATGGCCCCGCCCTTCCTCCGGGGGTCATGATTCCTACAATTTAGAATTTACACTACCC
>PRKT01000031.1:994185-1056680 GCA_003671525.1 Saccostrea glomerata
CCCCCCCCCCCCCCTTCAAGAAAAAGGTTTTTCACGTTTGGGCGAATTTACGTTTTGGTTTCTCAACAAATTGGACCCCCACCCCACCCCCGGAAAAATCCTCGATCTGCGCCTGATAATTAATCCTCTCACAATGTGCAACTGCTGCATTTCCTATCTGAGCTGAACAAGATGTGTTTGTGAAGCACTGGTGCCCCGGTGTGAAAGCTTTGGCAAAGGTTGAAGTTTCTCTTTTATGCAAGTCAAACTCTCAAGACCAAGGGATGAAAAATGTTGTTACCAGAAAAAGGACTTGTTCTCAAGGAATATAAACATGAAATGATAAAGTCCTAGGCTGGCACCAACTGTTCAAAAGTTATGACCAAGGTTATAAAAGTTTTTTTCAAAAGTAGGTCGAACTCCAAGGACAAAAAAATCAAATTGTATGTATCCCAGAGAGGCATTGTCACTTGAAATATACCCGTGAAATATGATCAAAGATCCTAGTACTGACTGTGCAAAATATTCATTAAAAGTCCGGTCCCTCAACTTTTTGTTGAGGCGGTAGAGCCAAATAAGGTAAATGTAGTAGTGTAAGAGTAAAATATGGAACAGAGAGAAGTTGGAACCTAACAAAGATTCTTTGCAGGAATAAAGAACTTTTAAAATCATATAGGGTACTTTAGACTGGTGTTAGTCGTTGATTTTAAAATTATCTTCATATTATATACCTGTGACTTTTCAGACAAGCTTAATACAGATCTGCGTTTTCCAATGGGGGGAGTGATTCGGGGGTCGGTGTTTTCCAGGGAGAGGGGTCCATGCAAGGCCACTTGTAGGTGGTTTAATTAGTTAATACATTTTTAAAATAACCTCAAAATCCAAAGTCCGGACCCCACCCCTCTTCAGATCCGTGCATGAATTAAACGTTATTGTGCCAAAAAATTCAATATTTCAATTAACTTAATTGTGAGACTTTATGAAAATTAAAAAAAAATACAGGAAAGTCAAAGTCTAATAGATTTAAGTGTTATTCTTCCTGGCTGAGGAGCGGATACCCTTAAGGACTCTCTCTACACCATTGCAAAATGTCTTTTGGACATTGAGAAAATTATGTTGAATTTTCCACAGGCACTTGTTTCTGTAATAATTTTTTGACCCATACTATAATAATAACACAAGATATCTAACTCCGATTTACACCGAGTGCCCCCTCCCTTAGAATCGCGCTCATTTACACTTTCAGAGGAATTGAACCGGTAAACTGTCATAGTTTATTTATACAACCATATCTGACATGCTTGTCTTTCTTTTCTTTTATCCCCGTAATCAGCTTCAAAACTCCCGAAACAAGTGCCTTTGGAAGTTTTTCATGCTGGAAGAAGAGCTACAAATGACTGTACATACAATGTAGTAATGTCATTTTCTCTTAACTCGTATTTTACTCTCTGTGCTATAACGCCTTTCCAAAAAGCGTAATACATGTAATGCCTTTTTCAAAAGCGTAATTTTGTCTAATCCGACTTACTCTTTTCCCTTTTGCGTTGTTACGTCTTTTCACTTGTGTATTATTAGAACTTTCCATGTTAAATTACGCCTTTATTTGGCGTGAGATCGTCTTCTCATTATGCTATACTACACTTTTAAAAAAAAAAATGTTTTTCTTCCATAATTTATTTTTTAAATAAGCTTTTGTTTACAAAATTCATGTTTAGATAACGATGAAAGGAAAAAGAACCAAAACACGTGACTGAAATAAGAAAGCAATCATGCACCTGAAAAGTTTCTGGCAAAAAGAAGAAAAAATAAATTTTGTCAAAATATTTATGGAAAATTATTCATTTTATTACTTATTTAAAAAAAAGAGTTTATGCTTATTTCACCATTAGATGTATGAAATCTACACTACCTTTTATAATATTTTGATAAAACATGCGCTGCCCAAAGATGTCATAAGTAACATTAAAGGTACATATGTAACTAGTGCTAATTGTAACGAGGACCGTTACAGATGTTCCCCAAACGCTCCCCATGTCCCTTATCGTGCCTTATTCCTCTAAGACCTTTTATAAATATGCTAAGTATCCCAAGATTTCATTTAAGAATATAAAAGTTACAATGATATCAACTATCAACGATATATTGTTTAACGTTTTGCATGCGCGCACAGGTACATGTACATGCATATGCAAGATGATTATGGCATGTTGATTATATAATAAGCGATTAACACATCTTTCTATCCCACGAATCAAAGAAAAAAATACATATATAAATTTACCATTTTTCAAGCATATGTCATATTTTTAATATATCAATTCACATTTTATTCCTCTACTTATTTTAACCTCGGGCTCAAAGTTGGTTTTATTCCGACGACAAGGCAGGGTTAAAGTCGACTAAGGGTATCACGCCAATACCTAACCAATCAAAATGAACTTATTCAATAGTAGTTCCATACATGGAAAAGGGATTTTCCTTTCTGTTCAGAATTTTTTTAATATTTCCTCTCAGGCCATTTTGACAACTCTGATACCTGTGCCTGGTAAATTTTATATACTTTGTAAATAAATATATAAAGGTTTTTTGACCGGAACTATTCATTTTTTCCAATGCATAGGGGGCTACTCTCTGGGTTTTACAAGAGATGTTTAAAAAGACATTCGTGTCAGCTAATGTGACCTATATTGTTTAACACCTTCTTATTAATATTTTTTTCATGAATGCAAATATCTGATTATTTTACGAAGGAGCGTACATGTATATTGATTTTTAATATACCGAAAATCGCTATTTCTGGGGATTGCGTAATTCTAAAAAAAATTCAAATAAATTTCAAAGGTAAATTAAACAAAGGATGCTTGGTATTAAAATATTATTTCAAATCAGTAGAATTGAATGCTATTAACGACATCTGAATAAATAGGCTATAAAAGGCTTATATGCCAACTTTGGTCATCTGCACTTTAATTTTAAACACGACAGGATTTGTAATTTTTTCTGTATAAATTAATAATTTCTATATACTTTGGAAACTCAAATGAAATATTTTAATACACTTTCCTCGAGCTCTTTTCTGCAGTTTTCCTGAAATTTTATGTGGGTCCGAGGTGTTATTTGAGTTTAACAGTGATTCTCTACGTTGCCATTAATTTGATTTGTTTGTGTGTGTGGGTGGGGGTGGGGGGTTATTTTTATTCTTAACCTATTTAACGTTGGAGTTGAATCTTGTATCTTATTCCAAGAACTTAAGATTGATTGTGACATTTGGATGAAAGGTCAAGGTCATTAAAAACCACCACCTCTTTAACTTCTAACCTGTCAACCGAAATAAACTCTGAAAGGTGTTTCTAGATACATGTACATGTACTTCATGTTTCTTTTTACCCTTGGGTCAAGGACAAAGGTTAAGGTCGATTTCAAGTTCATAGGTCAAGGTGATTTTGGTAAATAGCTAATATCAACATTTTATTCAGGTTACCAGTGACCTTGACCTAAGTTTCAAGGTCAAGGGTAAAAAGATCTGCATGCTTCAGTATGTTACATGTCTTGACATTTAGAAGTTCTTAATTCTGCATGAACATCAAACACTCAAGTATACTGTCTTTTAATACATTGTGTGCGGTCGCATGTGCATGCACGTCCATGCATTTACTTTTGATAGTAGTATAATGTAGGCAATCATTATATCTATTCATATTTGAAATTTCACCCTGTATTATTGAGAACCAAGAAAGTTGTAGGCATTTAAAGTTTTAGCCAATCAGATTGCAGCACACGTGCATGTGCGTGCGTTCATGATTATTCTTATATATCATGCTGTAGATCTTCATAATGTAAGACTATGTTCAAAATTTCAAAGGATTTTGTCAGAAAACAAAATAGATATTTAGACTTTTAGTTTCAGCCAATCGCAGCGAAGGGCACCTGCATGCGCGTGAGATCTTGCTATTTTGACCATGTCATCATGTCTATACTACTATTATATCCTTATATTATGAGTTTCAAAGCATTTCATCCAATATTTAAAAAGTTACGGCTAAATCTATTATATTGGTCATTTCACGTGTTACACGTGCGCGCACATGCACGCACGTGCGCGCAAAATGACCTTCGTTCCGCACATCTACATAACATACCTAGTGACCCTAAAAAGGTTTCACCTAGATCGGATGAGTAGTTTACGAGAACACTCGCGGACAAAAAAGTACCGGAGAACAAAGAAAAAATTCAGAAAAAGTAAAAACAATATGTTCCCAAACTTCGTTTGGGGAACATAATTAGACAATATTCGAAATTGTGCAAATTCCTTTAATGGGGTATGTTTATTTCATTTCAACGTCAACATGCCGACGAGTTTAATCATTCGGAGCATTCATTTATTTACAAGGTACAACAATATTATACATATACATAAATAAAAATCGCTGTCGCATCTAATCCTTTCACTCTTCGAATTTACAATGTATTTTAAAATAAATGTACTAAACAAATTCAAAAATATAAGATGAAAGGTCATTCATCTATATGTTTAAGGACATGAGTACTGGCCGTTGAAAGAAAACGGAATAGGAAATTGAAATGTATTTTCATGCAGGTTTAGGTATTGCTTTGTGGTTGGAAGTGAAGTAAAAAGGGTGTAAAATGGAACAACAAAACTTCAATTAATCTCAGTGTAGGGTTCATTAAACCAATTAACCTAATTTCAATGCTATTGTGTATATTGGTGCACCGATTTTTCACTGTTTTGGGTTTTGTGTTTATGGCTGTACACATTTGTTTTACAGGACATTACACTTTTTTGCGCATTTTCCTCAATGCTATTTTGCAGTTTACTAACTCGGAGAAACGAAATAATGGGTCTAAAGTCTAAGGCAATTTCATCAAACATTGCATGCGATTCGCGTTGGTGACAGACAGATTAAGTATCGTGTTATTTCATCAGATTGCAACATGGTTCAACTTGTGAGTTGATGTTTTGGAAGTATAAAACACGTGTTTCCTGCTGTCAATTTCTAATTATTTATCACACCTGTATCGTAGTAAAACTGAAATAGGGGTCCAGAATAGGAATTATTGTTTTTAATTTCAATGAAATAATTGCAAAATTCTAAAAAGACAAAAATATAATTAATCGAAAAAATTGCTTTCACAGATGTAGATTTCTTTTGCGTCTTAAAAGGTTTCTTGTTGTTCTGAATTCAACTTACAACAACCCCACAGAACCCATTTTCTCCCACTATTTCCTTGTATTCATCAACAAGTGTTAAAAAATATATCATGAAAATCTTGTTGAAGAATTTATGTACAAACAATTCATCAAAGGATACCAGAAAGCGTGGAGTAAAAAGTCCCGGGAAGCTTATTTCGCCACACTTACAATGAGAGGTTCGGATGGTTAGCTCCTGGATTTCCAGACCAAAAACAAGGTCAGCTGTTTATTATCATAAGTCTCTTTAAAATGTACAAGTAATATGTAATTTCTAAGAAAGTGCGAGTTAAATTATAATATTTTTTACTTCCCGAATTGAAAAAAAATAAACTAGTATACTACAAGAACGAATTTGATTGATTGATTGAGAGAGAGAGAGAGGGAGAGAGAAAGAGAGAATTTGTTTCATATCTTGTTTTACTGCTTATAGGTTCTAGTAAACTGAATGTAAAATTACAACTTTGATTTCAGGTTTTATTTCATTCCTCTTTTCGAATTGAGAAATGTCGAGTCTGGTAGCCGTAACAAGTTTGGTGTTCATTCTGCATATAGCTATGGGACAGATTCACCCCCAAAGCCATGGTTAGTCGACTTTTTCTCGAATAGAAAAGGCATTTAGCTTCCTTTTAATTAGGACCAGTCACAAAATAATCAATTAGAATAGTCTTGTACATGTATTTGTCTAAAAACTATCGTATTCCTTTCTACCAAACAGGAATGCAGTTCCCGCACACTTCACCTGGACAGATGAACCGACAAGTATCGACAGGTAATTTTCATCTGTATCATCAATTTTGCATTTCCCCAGTACATCGTTTCATGTAGTTTCCGTCCGCGGTTTAGTAAAACGGATGTTTAAAAACCTTATAATTTTTCTTGACAGGTATACAGTCTATGCAAGGTGTGGGGGCCTGTTCCTGCCAAATTCGCTGCTGCCCTGATCACACGTCCCCACGGAGACTCCCTCCCTACACAAATGTCCCTCACATGTATTCCAACACTTGTTGTGGATGTGTATACTGTCCATCCTTTATTGGGCCCGGTCCTTTCTTTCCAATGGGATGGCCGATGCTTACTCCATTGGCATCTATTCAAATGGCTATGGCTATGCCAACGGCAAATGAGCCTCCAGAGGGACCGGATGCGCCTGATGCCCCGGATGCACCTGATACCCCGGATGTTCCAGATACTCCTGAATTGGAGGGTCCGGAAGTGGCCGATCCTCCAGAATTGGAGGGCCAAGAAATAGAAAGAGACGAAGAAATAGAAATGGACAATGGCGAATCTTAAACTGGTTATTTAATCATCCGCTGAGAATGAAACTGTAATTTTCAAACGAGCAGCTAGCTAATGCAAATGCGGTACAATATACATTATAGTGAGAATTTGTATCATTTGTGCGGCACAGCGCATCTTTGATTTATCAAATATATTTTAACGAGCATCATCTCTGAATTAATGATATAACATATCATTTATGTGTGTATTCCGATACACGCAATAATCTCACCATGTTATCGCATACTGTATACGCACCATTTATAGCTCCAATCACGAGCCTTTCATAAGGGGAAGCACGATGGTCAGATGTAAAAGCCGGAGCTAAAATTTTGGGAGGAAGTTGACAAAATTACCAACATATTTAGATATGAAAAATAATTGTATATATAGGACAGCCAAAAATTGAAATACCAACACTTCGTTTTCTATTTGTCAGACTTCTAATCGAAAGGGGAAGTTCCACATATTTTAAGAAATCTATCCTCACAGCATGCGATATGTCTGCCACATAAAGCTTAAAAATTGGAAAAAAAATTCGGACTTTTTAGCTCCTATCGCCAAGATTTTCATTTCATGTATCGTTTTTGAAGAATTTCAAATGCCATTTTCATCCCATAAAAATCTTACTACTCATGAGCGAATCGTTTCCCACGGGTACACCATCAGTATGCAGGACATACTTAATACATGTATAGATTTAATGTTGTGTGTCTCTGCGTGTCCAATTGTGTTTTTATCTTGTTTTTTTTCTACAATATTACACCTGTTCCAAGTTTAAGACATATATATCCATTTCTATATTACTACTATTAAAGTATGGATAGTTGTGATAAATATCAATACTGTATATAGGTGGTAATAAATTATTAGTTTTTAACAATATTCGTTAATTATTTTTCTTCGACTGCCAAAGCCCAGACTGTCAGATTTTGCAAATACGGTACCACAAGGCAATAAAAACATAGGTAATCAGAGATTACAGAGCTCACCTAAACGAATGTTGTCTTTAAGTACGTCAAAGTCACACAATCGCTCCCCTCGAATGAGGGTGTGGCCCTTCATTAGAACAAACTTTAACAAAGGATGCTTTGTGGCAAGTTTGGTTGAAATTGGCCCAGTGGTTCTAGTGGTTCTACGATTAACTAGTAAAAGCGTATCTATATAATATATATATTTTTTCTATATATTTTAATTAAAGGTTTGAAAACTATACGTTTCTAATGATACTTTAGCAGGTCGAGACCACTACCTAATATGGAAGGCAATTTTCGACATGTGCCGATGTCTTCGTCACACCCGTTCTCCAATCAAGTGAAGGAGTCCCAAAGCATGGCAGTCTACTACATGTTTACGATTCAATGGCGACACGTGGTTTTCGTATGTTTACTGCACAATATTTAACTCGTCACCGGAAAAACCGTAGAGCTTCTCTATCACTTTATAAGTCCAAAATCGAAAGATTATATTCAAAAGACATTGCTCCATGCTCACATTTAAATATTGGTCAGGAGTTGTTTTAGATGATTAATAGTTGCTTCAAATACCTTACAAACGATTTGACGTTTGCATGTACATAAAAAAAAAACTTTCTGATAATACTGGGGGGTTAAATAAGAATTGCACTCCTGCTATCTAAATCCAAGGACTTATATACACTACCTGCTAAAACTATGTACACGTATATCACGTGAAAAAAACTCGATGTTTTATTGACATGATAGCACCTATGTCTCTTTGAACAATGGTTGACTTGGCCAATGTATTTTTATTTGATATAAGGCTTCATATAAAATCAAATTTTGTAAATGATAGTAAATGTCAATTGAAAAGATGGTTGGCCCCCCCACCTTTTACCACTGTATATTTATAGCAAGGTGAACAATGGTTGACTTGGCCAATGTATTTTTATTTGGTATAAGGCTTCATATAAAATCAAATTTTGTAAATGTGAGCATAGACAGGAAAGATTATACATCATTTTAAATATTTCTTTCACAAATCTCATAAAAGAACGGAAAATAAGTTTCCAAGGGACAATTCAAGTTGCCCTTTATTTTCAACACAGCTGGGTACTTGTAGTAGCCCATAATGCAATGCGGCTCATTCATCAGTAGGTAAAGTAAACAGATAGCTAATTTACATGCAAATTTATGCTGACCTCAGAAAATCTAGTGGTCTCAACCTGTTTAGCTCTACTGTTTTTAACAAAAACTGCACATGGACTTGAAAAACTTTTTTTTTAGCATTTACAAAATGATTCTTATTTAAATAACTTGTAGAGACTTCTGTTGCAATCATGTCAAAACTGTTTGAGAAGTAGCCTTCTGAAAGATTTTCTCAAATATCTTTTAATAGCTACTAAAATCTCATCAGAAACTTCTGGTATCATACCTTTAATCAATCTCCAAAAATGTTTATCATTGATCAAGTTTCAAAAGAAATAAGTCACAAAACTCATATCAAAAATGCAGTTTATTAAAAAAAAAATAAGGAGTATCAAATCAAAAATGGCAACCAAAACTCTTAAAAAACATGAACAAATTTTGCTATCTACTGAAAAGTGTAAAGAAGCATCTCCATATAACAGCAAGAAAAGGTTGACTATAAAAACTTTGAAATAGACCTTTCACAGAGTGAAAAGTTTGAGTTTTTTTTCCCTTGTTCAACCATATCTCCATGGTTTTACTAGACTTTGTCTTGAAAATGTGAACAGCCCAAATCAAATCTTCAAATACAGTGCATAGTATATTCTAAAGAATAAACATCTCAGCTAAATGTTTTGAAATAGATAAGCACTGCAAATGATTACTTGTGCAACAAATGCTGCCTTGTAAGAATTATGAATAGTACATAACGTACATGCCCTAGGAGATGGGGTGAATGAGTTCATGATGAATGATTAGAAATGGAGAGCAAAATTTTGATCTAGTACCAGAGAAATGAAAAGGTTTAAAACTGTTTTTCACAAAAGACAATTTTTTTCAAGAAAGTCAGGGATGTGGAAAAATATAAAAAATTGTAAAATATTAGCAATAATAGAACTGACAACCAAGTACATGTAATATAGAATATAGTAATGTCAATTTTGTCTGAAAAATACTTTTCATTCTGTAGGGGGATAAATGTCTTTTAAAAAAAAATCCTATCTTCAGTTTATTGCACCATGGTATACATTTAATGGATTGCTTGTTTAGAAATTTTAGGACAAAAACTAATTTACCTGCTACCAGCTGGTTAGTATGCAAGAAACACAACTGACACCAGAGGTTGAACAAGTTACAAATCAAACAACTACCGTACAAATGCTGTACTACTAAAACAACAAGCTGTATAAAACATGTACATAATTTCTTGAAAACCGTGCAAAACATGTTCTTTCAGATTACCGGGTATGTCACATAATCACATCAGCGATTTTTTTCTTGTAAATCAAAAAACTTCTTTATAAACTAAATTTTAAAATCTGAGTCCTGCAGATCATGCATGAACACAGTGTGGTAACTCATTATGGCAGTTTTTCTCATTTTTTCTTTTTCTGTTTTTCTTCTGTTGTTTTCAGCATGAGTTTTGCTTTGGTTTGTTTGGTTTCTGTACTTTCTTTCATTTTCTTTAGCTTTTCATTGGCTCTCTTGGATTGGTTTGACCTTCCTGACCTTGTTTGACCCGAGTTTGAACTTTGATTCAAGCCTTTTCCACTTATCTTTGACATCATGGACTCTCGAATTTTGGCAGCCTCTTCCCTTCTCTTCCACAATAATAAGTTGACACCTGCAATATGAAAACAAACATTTTAATGTCTGAAAAATATGAAAAGAGTATTTAACTTCCTTCAGTAATTTAGAAATTCCCACACATAAGTATTTAAAGATCTACAATCATAGTTACCACTTACCAGTAATTCAAATTCAAAAATGTCAAGTAAGCATTAACTTACCCATTCCAGAGAGTAATGTGTCTCCATTGATATTAAACTTGTTTACCTACAAGGAAAACATTTTCCCTTTATTCCTGCAAGCTGTTCAACTAAATATACTAAAATATACTAAATGTATTTTTCCCCCATAAAGTCTTCAACAAAACAAGCCATAAATAAAAACAAAACTTCTTTTTTTTTCTTAATTAATCATTCAGGAAATATGACAATTATATTCAAATCATTGCTGAATAGAGGATGAAACATTTTATACAGAAGACAGTGAAGGCTACAAGTATTTCTAAGCAGGATTTTACCATTCATTAACAAGACAGCACATAACATTTCTAGTGGTACGATCTACCTCTGAGTCTGATCAATACTTACACAGACAAGACCTGGGGCTGATGGGTCATGAAGTCTGGCCACTACCTTCTCAGAGTCCACATCAATGATGTCAATAGAGCGGAGTTCGTTTTCATGGTAACCGCTGAAATTGGGGTCAGGATATCTTCCAATTACTGCTAGGTCTAGTAAAGGATGCCAAGTTGCCTAAAAGAAAATATAACATTTTTTATGGTAAGATTAGATAATCCTTGTGTGACATATGGAGTATTGTGTTTTGCAAAACTGAGATTATTCTTTGTGTTGAATAAATTCAATTTTTTTCCCCAGGAAAAAGCCCGCCTTCTTTTGCATCTAACATAGATAATTTTCAATGGAATGACAACACTCGATTTTGTTGGTTTTTAAATTCTTGTAGTTCAACAAATATGAGTAGACTGTGTGTTTGATTTCATTTTCAGACAAACGATGATATTTAACCATTAAATTATTTTGTTAGGGACCTTATATATGCATCTCTGTGTACAACAAATATTAAACCCCCATGAAAATTAGAGTAACATTGGAGTTGTACATTCGACAGAGAAGGCTTTTATGGAAGCATTGTTTGGCAAAGACTACTTCATGGAGAGTTACTAATACTTTTAATAAAATTCACCACTCTTACATGTAAAGCTTTGTTTGAAAAAATTTTACTTGAAAGAATGCACTGCACAAAGCTTGCTTTTTCTAGTTATATTTCAACAATTTGGGTCTTTACTACAGAAACAATTCAATAAAACCAAACCAATTTCATGGAAATAACAATTCAATAAACCCTACCTTTATAGGAGTTATGTGTTGGAAAAACCGATGAGGATGTAGAATGGTTTTCTCTAGCTGCCACTCAGGAGCTAGGTACACCCGTACCTGGCTGTTCTGATCCGTGGTTAATAAACGGCAGCCATTGGTGCGACTGAAATGTGCTGTAACACAAATGTTTACCACTGTAAATCATTATGAAGGAATATATATGTCAAGACATTCCATACTTCACAAGTAGAAATTATTACCTAAAAGGTTATTCTATACTATAAACCATAAGAATTTTAAAATTAAAATTCACAATACACATGTAACTATATACTATGGGAAATAAATTTAAATCTCATTCAGAACTAAAATGGAACACCAGAGTTACCTGAATTGATGGGCTTGTCATGCTTGAGAGTGTAGAGGGAGCTTTTGCGATCTTTAATCATTCTTACATCCCACATCTGAACGGTGTGATCAGTAGAGGCTGTGCATAACATCCATTCTTCCAAAGGTGAGAATTCGCAATGGGTGATTTTGTTCTTGTGAAGGCGAAACTCAAAAGTCTAACAAGGGGGAAAAAATGATTTATCAACTGAAAAAATTCTTTCCCATTGTAATCAAGAATTTGACTTATACCAAGCACAGGGAAAATTATGGAAGATTTTAGAATTGTTCAAAGTTTTGTCAATCATCCAACCAACATGCGTACAAGTTTAATTAGGTTCAGAAAATGTGATTTGGACCCGTACTTATTCATTCTAAGCATCGATCAATCAAATCATTACCACTACATGTATTTGAAACCTGATGATTAAACTTTGAAATATATGGTTCAGTCTTAGTTCACAGTGTTTTAAACAAGTTCTAAAACAAATTGATTAATTTTGAACTGAATGATAGCTAGGATCATTCTGCAATAATAAAAACAAATCAGCATACCTGTTTGCCCTCATAGGTGAGAAACTGAAGCTTTCCTACATTGTCACCTGCAGCCACAAACTTTCTAACAGGGTGAACATCCACGCTGCAGTACCAAAAGCTGAAAAAGTAGTCAAAGGGTTAGATATCAAATATTGACTTTTAAATCATTCTCTTTTAAAAACCTATGAAAGAATAAAAAAATTAATATACAGTGGACCTTCAGATATCCGGACGCCAGTTATCCGGATGATTTTTCATTGGAACAGAATTTTTTAAACGTTATTGTGTCTCATTTAACTGGTAATTCAGATATGCGGACAATTCACATATCCGGACAAATTGACTAGGAACCACAGGGTCCGGATAAATGAGGCTCCACTGTATATTTCATGTGTAAGATAGTGTCAGCTGCACTCATTCTACTTGCATTAACCCTGTTTGCTACTTGAACACCAATTACTTTTTTTTTTAACTTACTCATAAAAATTCATTGTATCTGCTAAAACTGAGGAAAGTTTTCCGTTTAAGTCATGAAGAGTGACCGTTCCATTGAGTCCAGCTGAGACTACTTTACTGTCATCTTGTGGCCAGAATTTCATGGCTTGAATGTTTCCACCAGAGCCTTTCTTTAATGGTAAAGTTACATTAAATTCATAATAATTTTTAAATGCAAGGTATTCTGCCAGCTACATAGTCCATAAGTACTCTTTACTTGGAACTTAAAAGAAATGTATAAAAGTTAAATTTTGGAACGATAGAAGTTCCAAGTATAGACTAGAAGTACAATATGGTCTCCATTGTGTGACAGAGTACCTCCACAGAGTTACTACCCAAAATGACCAGAAATTTACTGCCCCTCTCGATTTCTCCTCCAAGAAGTGACAAAAAATTTAGCATAAACTTCTGATCATTTTGTTAAATTTCAGAGATACACTCACTCGTGTACATTAAGGGTGTCTGCCAACACCTGAGTGTTTTTGCCCTCCAGGTCATTCAAAGTAATTGTGCCGTCCACAGCTGCGGTGATAATCTTGTTATAATCGTGAGGCCAAAATTTAATGGCGTTTATGATTCCTCCAGCTCCCATCTACAGTTCAACACCAGTCACAGTTAAAATATTTATGGTATCTTTTTGTTCTCCTTTTTGATAAGATGCAAAGTGTACAACTAGAAGCATGTCAACTTTAAGAAAGAGTGTCTATACTCTTATGCCCCCCTCCCCCCTTCCCAAATACATAATGCATCCTTTATAAATTACAAAACAAATCCTAATAACTTGTTATAGCTTTTTTTTCTGAATGGAACTAATGAAAAATGTTTTGTATAATTACATTTACTTCATCAGCTCAATTTAAACTTGACTCAAAGGAATGGTCCAAGGGGCACAGCTCTCATCTGAGTGTTTTGACCTCCTGTTCTTTAGATTTATATAAAAATTCTCTTTATATACCCAGTTTACTTTGAATTCCTATCATGGCTATACCCTTTCACCAGGTTCAATGACTTGACCAAGTTTAACTTTTTTATGCATGATAATGACTGAATATCAGTATGACTTGTTGAGGTCATGGTGTTCTTCAGTAAATTCCAACTGTAACAGAATTTTTTTATGTATCTGTTTATGACACTTGACACCAATTCTAGCTCACCCTCTGGGGCCCCACCTTGACCCTTGGGCTTTTTTATGGATATAAAACTTACCCCCTGAATGAAGTTCTGCTTTTTTGTATTGTAGGTGTCCCACAACATAATGTCCCCTCCCTTGGACCCCACAACCACCACATCTGGGTTGGTGGGGTGCCACTCCATCGCGGTAACTCTGCGATCAAAAGGACTGATCATAGTGGAGATCTGCATGTCTGACAGCATATCTATCATACATTTTGTGGCACTCTGAAAAGTCGTTTTGAAGTCTAATATAAACATTTCTTCTCAAACATGACTCAATGAATATTATTGCAAACCACAAGTTCAAACGTGTCTTCCCATCTTAAAAAGTCAAAGTTGCAATAATATCAATGTTCATTGTACCAAAAATGAAACCTGTGGATTGCAACAGTGATATATTTTATATATACTAAAAAAAATGATCTCAAAGATGTATTTGAATACAAACTTGATAAAGACTTCTTTTCTGGACACCCATGGAGTAGCCGTGCAGTTGTGGGGTCAGGTTGTGGCTTTTCAAATAGGATGGTGTTGCTACTTTTACTGTATATGGAGCTGTTCTGGGTTTAAGTCCCAATATTACTTCAGAACTATCAGTCCTGTTATTGTTATTACTGAGAGCTTTCTCTGCTTGTTTCTCTTTCTTTGCCTGTAAATGAAAAAAATATGGAAAATACAATATATACCCCGGTATTGATTGTTTGGAGGGAGGAGGGTGTAGTTTTATATTCATTTCTGATATTAGGTCAATATGTGTCACCAATCATTATTCAAAAATATTACCAAGGAGGAGAATATATTTTGAATTTCCTGATATATTCATATTTACTGCTATTTTATCTGTTCTTTTCTAATCTGTTACTCAAATCTGTATTTTCTTGTTTTCACTGATCAATCATCAAAATCATATCTTATTCTCCACTGAAAAGGTAAACAGGTAAATGGTTCCTTTTAATACGCCTCAGAGAGAAAAAGGTCAATGTTTAGTTCTAATTCAGTCATGAGTGTTTCCCTAAGAACCGGCTACCGGCCAAATCGACCACTTCAATTGACAAAACTGTCGCTTTGAACTAAAAATTTGTTACGAGGTCCACAGAGATTCTGTTCGTAACCCTCAGTCCCTAGCCTGTTACAGCTGATCTCTAATACTTTATTTTGAAATAAAGGGAAAACACTAATAATTAATGAGAAATCATGGCCTCATTACCTTATACATGTTTACATTACATATAAATAAAAGAAGTTTTCAGAGATAATATTAAAATATGTAAATTAATCACCTGATCTCTTTTCTTTTTCAGTTTTTGGGCGTAGGTCTCGTCAACATTGTCTTCGGCAGCCTTCAGTTTCTTTGAACTTTTCCCTAACGTTACATCTCCCAACTGTTCATCTTTTCTTTTCCTCGGCATCTCGATTGATCTCACTAAAAGTATCATAGTATGCAGTTTGTACTTGAGTGCACAAAAAATATATAATTTTCGAGGAAATCTTAGTAAAACATTAAAAAAAAATTACCTCTAATCTTTTTTTCAGCGTTCGGGGAGTTGGTTATGTAAAAATTTCGCGGGAGAATCACACTAATAAAACCGGAAACGTTATACTTTTCCGTCTGCAACTAAAAAAAAATACAACAGCGTCTAGTTTCTGATATGTTCAGACCTTGAAATGTTTGTGACTGGACTTCAGGTATAATCTTTGTATTCACTCTTATATATATTTTCAGGGGAAAAAATCACATTACGGAACATTCATAGTTTCAATAAAGGTTCTGTATTTACTTTTTATGCAAGGTCAAGGCCAACAAAGGAAAAGGAAGGTCATTTGAGGAAAGCCGGCTGTCAAATCATTTTAAACAACAACCATGTCGAACCAAAGGAAATTTTTTGCTGGAGGAAACTGGAAGATGAACGGGAATAAAGAGAGCATCTCTGGCATCGCGAAGTTCTTGAATGCAGGCCCACTGGATCCAAATACAGGTACAAAGATGCACGTGCATGCATGCATAACTGATAATATTTCATTTGTGCAGTTTTCTGATAGTGTTTTAATTTTTAGAACCATTTACAGTCTATTCCATTTTAATAATTGACTTTCATAATGTTGGCATTATGTTAGGCAATATAGGCATGTTCATTTATCAACAAGTCATTTCAAGGTAAGTTTTCAAAAGTTTTCTTTTTATTAAAAAGAGACAAAAAGTCGCAATTAAATGACTATTGATATCTATACTAGGGAGGCTTAAAAAGACAATCCAAAGCAAAGATAGTTTATACATTGCTGCGTTTGGACAATTTAGAGCAAAACATGTAATTATGTTCCCCAAACGAAGTTGGGGAACATATTGTTTTTACTCTGTTTCTTATTATTATTATTAAGGTCTTCCGTTTCCAACGGAAGACCTTATTGTTTTCGTTCGGTTTCTTTTTCTCTATTATTATTATTATTATTATTATTATTCTTCCAACCGATTTTGTGCACGCGATTTCTCGGGAACAGCTCGGCCGATTTACATGAAATTTTCATATGTAATAGCTTATTAATCGATCTTGATAGGTTTTTGATCGTTTTTATGACGTCACTTCCGGTCGTGAGATATGGGCAATTTTCTGATTTTAAAATGCAATTTTGTCTTGATTTAATAGCAAAAACTGCTGAAGATATGAGCTGAAGATTAATTGGAGATGATAGTTAATGACTTATAGCGTTGCAGAATCGCCTTTTCGTGCGACGTCAGTACTTCCGGTCGAAACCGGAAGCGAATTTAAGAAACGTATTTTTTCAACTTTTCATTTTTAATATTTTTATTTTAGAATTGAATAGAGACCCTTTTGCAGAAGCCATATATGTAATTTGTTTGAAAATCGAAAAAGCCAATCTCGAGATATTAGCGTTTGAAAACGCGAAGCGGCGATCCCGATGGCCGAATGGTTAGCGCGTTGGATTGTCACGCGGGCGACCCGGGTTCGATCCCCCTTGTGACCAAAAATTTTTATCACTTTTTCTGCTCGATTTTTCGATTTTTATTAATTTTAGACCATTTGCAACAACATGTATTCAACTTTTAGGTATATCTTACGTAATAAGGGGTCACAAAGGGCCAGAATGCTAAATCTTTGACGCTTTATATCTTAAAAAGGGGGAATATTTTGATAAGCAATATTGAACAAAAGTTGGTCAAAATAATGTTCTTAACAATATGCATACTTTGAAATTTTTGAAAAATGGCCCCATTAAGGACTTGTAGGGGTGGCCCCTAAATATTTATATGTAGCATATCTCCACAACAAATAGAAATCTCTGAATAAGTGTTGAACAAAAAAGCTTCAAAATTACAAGACCTTTCATTTGATATCAAGAAAAAGGGGCTGACCCCTCAAATTAGGGGCTCAAAGGGGCCAACAATCTTTTATCTTTAACTCTCTATTGATCAATATTTTGTTATACATCACTGAAGCAAAAGTATTTATCTTAACGATTGGCAACAATATATGATACAATTTTGATCATATGTTACGTAATAAGGGATCACAAGGGGCCAGAATGTCAAATCTTTGACGCTTTATATCTCGAAAAGGGAGAATATTTTGATTAGCAATATTGAACAAAAGATGGCCTGAATAATATTCTAAACAATGTGCACACTTTGAATTTTTGTAAAACGGCCCCATTAAGGACTTGTAGGAGTGGCCCCTAAATATTTATATGTAGCATATCTCCACAATGAATAGAAATCTCTGAATAAGTGTGGAACAAAAAAGCTTCCAAATCACAAGACCTTTCATTTGATGTCAAGAAAAAGGGGCTGACCCCTGAAATTAGGGGCTCAGAGGGGCCAACATTCTTTTATCTATAACTCTCTATTGATCAATATTTTGTTATAAATTACTGAAGCAAAAGTATTTATCTTCACGATTGGCAACAATATATGATACAATTTTGATCATATGTTACATAATTAGGGGTCTCAAGGGGCCAGAATGTCAAATCTTTGACGCTTTATATCTCGAAAAGGGAGAATATTTTGATAAGCAATATTGAACAAAAGATGGTCAGAATAATATTCTAAACAATATGCACACTTTGAATTTTTGTAAAACGGCTCATTAAGGACTTGTAGGAGTGGCCCCTAAATATTTATATGTAGCATATCTCCACAACGAATGGAAATCTCTGAATAAGTGTTTAACAAAAAAGCTTTCAAATCACAAGACCTTTCATTTGATATCAAGAAAAAGGGGCTGACCCCTGAAATTAGGGGCTCAGAGGGGCCAACATTCTTTTATCTATAACTCTCTATTGATCAATATTTTGTTATACATTACTGAAGCAAAAGTATTTATCTTCACGATTGGCAACATTATATGATACAATTTTGATCATATGTTACTTAATTAGGGGTCTCAAGGGGCCAGAATGTCAAATCTTTGACGCTTTATATCTCGAAAAGGGAGAATATTTTGATAAGCAATATTGAACAAAATATGGTCAGAATAATATTCTAAACAATATGCATACTTTGAATTTTTGTAAAACGGCCCCATTAAGGACTTGTAGGAGTGGTCCCTAAATATTTCTATGTAGCATATCTCCACAACGAATGGAAATCTCTGAATAACTGTTGAACAAAAAAGCTTTCAAATCACAAGACCTTTCATTTGATGTCAAGAAAAAGGGGCTGACCCCTGAAATTAGGGGCTCAGAGGGGCCAACATTCTTTTATCTATAACTCTCTATTGATCAATATTTTGTTATATATTACTGAAGCAAAAGTATTTATCTTCACGATTGGCAACATTATATGATACAATTTTGATCATATGTTACTTAATTAGGGGTCTCAAGGGGCCAGAATGTCAAATCTTTGACGCTTTATATCTCGAAAAGGGAGAATATTTTGATAAGCAATATTGAACAAAAGATGGTCAGAATAATATTCTAAACAATATGCATACTTTGAATTTTTGTAAAACGGCCCCATTAAGGACTTGTAGGAGTGGTCCCTAAATATTTCTATGTAGCATATCTCCACAATGAATAGAAATCTTTGATAAGTGTTGAACAAAAAAACTTTAAAATCACAAGTCCTTTCATTTGATATCAAGAAAAAGAGGCTGACCCCTGAAATTAGGGGCTCAGAGGGGCCAACAGTCTTTTATCTTTTTAACTCTTAAATGATCAATACTTTGTGATACATTATAGAAGCAACGGTATTCATCTAAACAATATGCAACAATATCTGATAGAATTTGGATCATATGTTACGTAATTAAGGGCCACAAAGGGCCAGAATACTAAATATTGAACGATTCATATCTTGAAAATGGGGAATATTTTGATTAGCAATATTGAACAAAAGATGGTCAGAATAATATTCTTAATAATATGCACACTTTGAATTTTTGAAAAATGGCCCCATTAAGGACTTGTAGGAGTGGCCCCTAAATATCTGTATAAAGCATATCTCCACAACGAAAAGAAATCTCTAAATAGGTGTTGAACAAAACATCTTTGAAATTACAAGACCTTTCATTTGATATCAAGAAAAAGGGGCTGACACCTTAAAATAGGGGCTTAAAGGGGCCAAAAGTCTTGAATCAGTACCTATTTTTTGATCTATATTTTGTGATACATTACAGAATCAAAGAAATGCATTTCAATAACTGACAACAATATAATATAAAATTTTGGCCATATATTACGTATTAAGAGGTCGCAATGCGGTCAAAATGCTATTTTTTATCATGCTTTACGTCTTGAAAAGAGGGGGTTTTCCTATATGCCATATTGAACAAAAGATGTTCAGAAAATTGTGATAAAAATGAAAAACGTTAAATTCGTTGAAGGAAAACTTAATGTCATTCTCTTTGTATAAAATTTTGGCCATATCTTACGTATTAAGAGGTCGCAATGCGGCCAAAATGATATTTTTTATCATGCTTTACGTCTTGAAAAGAGGGGGTATCTCTATATGCCATATTGAACAAAAGATGTTCAGAAAATTGTGATAAAAATGAGAAACTTTAAATTCGTTGAAGGAAAACTTAATGTCATTCTCTTTTAACGAATATCTCAGTGAAAATCACATCTCATCTTATCTAGAAATTCAACGGAAGACCTACTCGTTGCTCGCAACGAGATCTAATCTAGTTCTTATTATTTTTCTTCCTGGGAAAATTTTGTACGCGAGTGATCTTGTAAACTACACATCCGATTTGGGTGAAACCTTTTTAGGGTAAGTAGGCATGTTATGTAGATTTGCGGAATCAAGGTCATTTTGCGCGCACGTGCTTGCAAGAGCGCGCACGTGCAACACATGAAATAACCAATATAATGGATATTGCCGTAACTTTTCTATTTTTAATGAAATGTTTTTAAACTCATAATGTAAGGATACATTAGTAGTATAGACAAGATAGCATGGTCAAAATAGCAAGATCTCACGCGCATGCACGTGCGCTTCGCTCTGATTGGCTGAAACTAAAGTCTCAATATCTTTCTTGTTTCTTGTCATAATCCTTTGAAATTTTGAACATAGTCCTACATAATGAAGATCTACCGCAAGATATATAAGAATTTTCATGAAAGCATGCGCATGTGCGCGTGCTGCAAGCTGATTGGCTGAAACTTTAAATGGCAATATCTCCTTTGTTTTTTGACAAAATTCTTTGAAATTTAAAATATAGTCATGCATTCGGATATCCTACAAAATGAGATAGAAAAAAAATCATGAAATCACGCGCATGCACGTGTGCTGCAATCTGATTGGCTGAAACTTTAAATGGCTATTTCTCCTTTGTTTTTTGACGAAATTCTTTGAAATTTAAAATATAGTCATGCATTAGGATATCCTACAAAATGATATAGAAAAAAAATCATGAAATCACGCGCATGCACGTGTGCTGCAATCTGATTGGCTGAAACTTTAAATGGCTATTTCTCCTTTGTTTTTTGACGAAATTCTTTGAAATTTAAAATATAGTCATGCATTAGGATATCCTACAAAATGATATAGAAAAAAAATCATGAAATCACGCGCATGCACGTGTGCTGCAATCTGATTGGCTGAAACTTTAAATGGCTATTTCTCCTTTGTTTTTTGACGAAATTCTTTGAAATTTAAAATATAGTCATGCATTAGGATATCCTACAAAATGATATAGAAAAAAAATCATGAAATCACGCGCATGCACGTGTGCTGCAATCTGATTGGCTGAAACTTTAAATGGCTATTTCTCCTTTGTTTTTTGACGAAATTCTTTGAAATTTAAAATATAGTCATGCATTAGGATATCCTACAAAATGATATAGAAAAAAAATCATGAAATCACGCGCATGCACGTGTGCTGCAATCTGATTGGCTGAAACTTTAAATGGCTATTTCTCCTTTGTTTTTTGACGAAATTCTTTGAAATTTAAAATATAGTCATGCATTAGGATATCCTACAAAATGATATAAAAAAAATCATGAAATTACGCGCATGCACGTGTGCTGCAATCTGATTGGCTGAAACTTTAAATGGCTATAACTCCCTTGTTTTTCAACCAAACAGGATGGGATTTAGAACATAGATAGATGTAAGGGACTCCTACAAGAAGGTATGATCATCATGCACGTGCACGCACGTGCGTGCATTTGAAACGAGTATATTTAAAAATACTCTTGAATGAGTGATTTTTATTAATTTTGGACTGAATGCTTTAATATATAGTATATTAAAATATATAAATAGTGTAGACAAGATGATATGGTCATAACGCACATGCATTCACATGCGCTTGGGTGCAATGCTAAAAATTGAATATAATTGGTATCCTTCTGGGAAAACGTTGTTAAAGTAAAAAATGCACAGAGTTTGTCTTATTTAATGAAGCTTACAGGGAATATGGCACTGAAAGGGAGTTGGGGAGCGTTTGGGGAACATCTGTAACGGTTCCCGTTACAATTAGCACTAGTTCCATTGTTTGGTTAGCTGTCCGTGCGGTGAGGCATGACTGAGTATGATTACTTCACATTGTGCTGAATAATTTCCGACCTATTATCGTGTTAACCGGAACTGGACTTCTTTGTCATTTCATCCAAGGGGTAACTGTTCTAACTGTCATACATAGCCCCAAAACTTTCAGAACTTTGATTGCAATTGCGCAGAAAAAGACATTTTTCCAAGAGGGATTTTTTCATGAGTTGTTTTCAGATGAGTTCAAAGTTAAAAATGATCACTGCATCAAAATGATATTTTCTGCACACCCTGAAAAAAATACTTTTAAATAGAAATAAACCAATTTGGTAGCTAAATAAAGCTACCTCGGGTAGGTAAATAAAGCTATGTAGGTAAATCAAGCTACGTAGCTAAATCTACTGATTGTACCAGACCTGATCAATGCCTTGTACATGCACCATAGCACAAATGATGCCAGGTGGGTCTTGAAATCAAAGCCTAACGTTAGTAGATACAGTATTGCATGGTTACCTGGGGAACCATAAATTTGCTGTTTCATATAAGAACTGTTTGATTATATCGAAACAATCATAGGCGATTTATTTATAACTGATTATTTAGACATTTCAAAAAAAAACAAATATAGAGGCAGTTGAAAAATCACAAATCCTAGTCCGAAATATCTGACGTTTTTCAGGTGTTTTTCATGAATTTGATATTTTACATGCCAGGAAAACATCAGAGCTGGCGCCATAATAAATATTAGAAATTTCGCCATCTCTATAACCGGAGCGTATTTCTGATACTTGCAAACCGAATTAAATTGTCGAACTTACAATTTGTCAATTGCACAATTCCTTTAGTACTCACCAATATCGATGAAAAGAATATATCACTCCACATTTCGATACACATCTTGCAAGATTTTAAAATGCACAAAATGACAACAAAACCCGAAGGTATGATAAAATGTTTTCGACAGATTGTATATTTCATGAAGTTCAACATACAATAAAATCGATGTTGGTGAGTACTAAAGGCATTGTATCATTGATAAGTTTAGAATTGAGCATTTAAACGTCAGTGTACTGACTTCACAAATCCCTGTGGTTCAAAAGATAGTAAGATTCCTAAAGCATCATTACCAAAGACAATAAGACTATTAAAAAAAAATAATTTCACTGACATTTTGAAGACTTATTGTAGCTGCAGAACATTAGCTCCCTGGAAAAAAAAATATTGACAGATCAGAGAGCTACACTGCCACCCATTGTAAAAACTTATTATTTATTGCGCACTAAAAAGGTGTGTTGTTTCTCAATTTCTCTTTATTATTTTTCTTTATTGTTCCAACTATCTGATTGGCTCAAACTGGATCACTTGATCAAGTATAAAAAGTGTTACAAACTGGATGTTTCTATTTTAAAAATTTATAAACCTGCTGTTTCTAAAATTGGAAACGTTCTTCTGTGAAGCAACAATAGTGCTGACGTCACAATAGTCTTTATAGACTGGATGTTTCTAAAAACAGATACTGCAGCTGGTTTTCATTACTGTTTTAGTGTTGTGCAATATGCAAAACGTTAAAATAAAACAGGTATTAGATTTTTTAACCTTCTCATTACAGAGGTGGTTGTGTCCCCTCCAGCATGTTACCTGGAGTACACCAGACAGGTAGTAGATTCTAAAGTTGGAGTGGCAGCTCAGAACTGTTACAAAGTGGCCAGTGGTGCTTTTACAGGAGACATCAGGTATGGGAGAGACTCCTTCAATCACATTCTTTCTCATTTTTCCATGGGATATGTTTAAGATCATATGAACTAAGTTAATGCTAGAAAGAACTGCAGCATCTAGCAGAGCTCTAACACAAAGTGGGAATAATGAGCAATAATTCATACATGTATGTATTATGTAGCTTAGCTAGCAGGTAGGCTAGCTGCTATGGTCTTAAATGCAGCCCTACTGAATAACAGTGTAAGTTTGTAGTTTATGAACATTGTTTTTGAAAATGTTTATCATCATAATGTCTGAAAAGCATGTTTGACATTTTTTTAAACATATTTGTTTTAGTGCCAATATGATTAAAGACCTCGGATGTGAATGGGTTATTCTGGGGCATTCAGAGAGAAGAAATGTTTTTGGCGAATCTGACCAGGTATTGATAAGTTTAACGAGCCATAGACTTGCCTGACTTGTTCACATCCTAAATTGTAGAATAAAGTTTCATGTCATTCTCTTATACAAGTAATTTTATCCGCTCAGTGTGTCAAATTTGTAAAATTTATAGTAATTATGCATCATTATATGAATTGAGATAAATTAATTTTTTGATGTAAAAGATTCTTCACATGCATCTGAAAGAGCAAAAGAATTCATCTGGGAATGAGATAGCACATAGGTGTTATATATAGCTTTTTATGAATATCAGAGTAAAAGCTTATTGTAATTTTTCAGCTGATTGGTGAGAAAACAAAGTATGCACTAAGTCAGGGTGTGAAAGTGATTGCCTGTATCGGGGAAAAGCTGGAGGAGAGGGAAGGAGGAAAAACCGAAGAAGTGGTGTTCAGACAAACTCAAGCCATAATTGGTATGTAAAGGGAATACCCTCCCTTAATATGATTATTAAACATTAAGTAAATTACATAATGTAAGATGACTAAAATAATAAATAAAACAAAGATTTGTTCTTTTTTCTGCAGAAAATATAGCAGCAGACCAGTGGCCTAATGTAGTGATAGCCTATGAACCAGTGTGGGCAATTGGGACAGGAAAAACAGCAACACCAGAACAAGCTCAGGAAGTCCATGAAAAATTACGAGCCTGGTTAGCAGAGAAGGTGTCAAAAGAAGTGGCAGCTGCTGTCCGAATTATCTATGGTGGTAAGTATCGCCTAACAAGTAGGAATGTTTTCTGAAGTGAATTGCATGATGTTTCTGTTTATTTTTTCAAAATTTAAAGGACTTTGGATGTTGATTATCCCTTTCTGAAAAAACACAGGAGATACAAGAATGAAAAAAAGTGTTAACAGTGATGGATACTTGCAGATTTTTTTTATATTTTCAGGATCTGTCAATGCTGCCAACTGCAAAGATCTAGCTTCTAAACCAGACATTGATGGATTTTTAGTTGGAGGGGCTTCCCTTAAGCCAGATTTTGTACAGATTGTCAATGCCAGACAAAAGTGAGAGTGGTGCCATATTCCTGACTTTAGAAAGCTTTATAACACAAAGTTTAGCAGGTTTTGACTTCATTTTATTGTTAGATTCTATGAAACAACAGCACTGTTACAAACTTACACCTTTCTGATGTTATTGATGATGTAGAAGTGCTACAGTTTTGTGTTACTTTTTTGTTTCAATACTGAAATAGTTGTTAAAATATGGCTACTTAAAGGTGTATTTGTTTTTTTTAAGTGTATACATGTACCTATTTTAATTGTGAACCCACAATGCTTTTAACAAAAAATAAATATCAAGCAAGAAATCTGGTTATCTGTCAAACTTATTTCTGAGCTCTCTTTCACATAAATGACAGAATGAGCACAATCTCTGTAGGTCTTATCATAGTGAAATACCATCAATTTACAGGAATACCTGTCATAAATTCTTTGGATTTTAATGCATTCGTATTGGAGACATTGTAAATTTATACAGAATTGGATCATTTTGGATGATATATTTTGATTCACCATGAAAATAGAATTATCAAATGACTGTATTAAGATTTAGATAAATATTTGTAATGATAGATCCTTGAATAGAACCTTTGAATAAAATTTGAATTCACTGATGGTATACTGTCCTTTGGCAGATGTAGAGGGATGGGAGACTCTCCCCTAAAAGAACCAAAAATTTGGTTACCTTTTTCAAACACAAAGGAAACAAGAGGCCAATGCTCCTCTGAGTAACTAACCTTGCTGTTCTTACCAGATTTTCCTCCTTGTAATAGTTATTGTGGCCTCCCCTATACCCTGGGGTCATGATTTGAAGAATTAAGAATCTATACCCCAGAATTCTTCCACATACATGTACGTTTCAGTTTTTCTACATGTAGCGCAGTTCTTAAGAAGGTTTTTTAATGACACTTTTTTTGTCTTTTCTTGATTATCTCCCATTTTAAAGGAGCCTGGCCCTTCATTTTAACAGTTTAATCTCCCTTTAACCTGAGAATACTTTGTACTGACTTTGTTTAAAATTGGCCCAGTGGCCTTGCCCTACCCTTTGGGGTCATTATTTAATCATTTAGAATCTACTCTAGTCTACCCTAGGATACTTTTTCTCAAATTCTGGCTCAGCTGTTTTTGAAAAGATTTTTTAAAATAAAAAAAGCAAACTTCAGGGGCCTGTAGCAACAAGCAATAGTTACAAAGGAGGGGGATGGGGGAAACTCACCCCCCTCCCCTGCGTTCTAAGGGGCTAAACGTGTGTGGAAGCTTTCTTATGTATTGTCGATTCATTTTTAATAACTCATGTTGGTAAAATGGTACCACAATGAGCAATCAAAATTTACATAAAAACTAGAGGTATTGTGAGCAATGAGCTCATTAAATGATCCCCCCCCCACCTCCCATATGGTTATAATGGCAAAGTCCATGTTTTGCTGTGACCGGGAAACCCAAAATACAATGTATGTATGAGATCAAAAGGTAAAATAGGAGGTGCACAATGGCAATATGTAATAAAGATTCTGAAAGTTTCATTAAATTTCACTCAGTGGTATAAGAGGAGTTGCCGACAAGAGATGGGTACCCCAAATCGTAACAGAGAGACGGACGGACGTACCGATTACTATATACTAGTACCCTCCCGCTTTTCAAGCGGGGGTATAATAAGGAATATTTTGTTTCTAGAACAGCAAAGCCACAAATATTAAGGTCAAAGCGTCCTCAGGTAGTGTAGAATTAAAGTTGTTTAATAATGATCTGATGGGGATAGGGTGGGGCCACAATGGGTGATCAGTTTTACCTAAAATATTAAGGAGGATTCTCAAGAATATGTATAAAAACCATAACTAGTCATATTTGTTCATGAGCAAGTAGTGTAGATTTTAAGTTTGTTCCTAATCATGTAAATTTTGAATTTACTAGAGGGAGGTAAATGTAAAATTTATAACAAGTCATGACCCAGGGGTTACTTTTGCGGCCATAATAGAAAATCATACGTGTAGGGAAAACCTTTAGAAATTCACGTCATGATACTGATACTACTAGTAAGTGAATGAAATATGGGAGCATCTTAAGTCAATGTAGAATTTTCAAGTTTGAATAAAGAATACCCCTCCTTTCCCTGGGGAAGCACTTATCGGGTATATAAATTTAATCTCTTCAACATTGATTTCTGCTTTTTATCTAGCCTAGCAATGTGGTCCATGGACCCATTTTTGTTTCGGAGGAAAATATCCAAAGACCCTTTACTTTCGATACACACTGGGTGGTCATGCCATTTCAATGATTATGACATTGTATTTTAAAAAGTGGACCAGAGGTTTTCCACCCCCTGACCTATACGCGTAACAATGTATCTATCCTGCTCTTTAAAAGTGAAATTTCATACAATCAAAACCTATAGATGGAGACCGAATTACTCTGAAATTAATTGATTTTCTTTTTGTTGAATAGACACACTTCTTAAGACTTATACATAATATACATCCGATAGATGTGGGGATTATTTTATTAAATGAATCCCTAAATTTGAGGCACTCTAGTAAAATAATGAGATAAAAAATGAGATGATTGGAAACATTTGAGCAGATTTTTTTCTCGGAAATTTTTGCTAGATAGGTAGAAAAGAACTGACATTTTTACAGACTTCTATGCAAATGTTGCAATATTCGATCCCTGAGTAAACAGGAAAGAACCATCTGGCGGGAGACAGTTTCTGTCAAATGTGTTTTCACAAATGAAAAAGTAACGAGACATACATACAATGGGAAGTACAAGATCACAGATGCTTAAGGACAGGAGCCCCTCCCTTTCGATATAGACCCACGGGGCTTTTAGACTTTTTTTCTCATAAATTATTTTTTAAATAACATATTTCATGTATTTTTGATAAAATAAAAAAGTTTAAAGGACCCAGGGGTCTATAGATGTCCAAAAATCACGACTGGTATAGCTTTCTTTATATTTAGATGTTGATATAGATGAAAGTTCTTTGCAACAAAAGGGACATAAGGTCAATCTTTAACAGAAAAAAGGAGTCAACGCCAAAGACAATAAGTATAATTTATTTGTGTATAAATTCAGTAAACATGAAGTTTTGAAAAATGTTCTTTATTGTATTGCTAAAAATAATACTCACGTGTCATTTTAAAAATTATATTTCATCAAGATAATATTATTTGTGAAACAGCTCAAAAGTGAAGGTCAAACGCCAAGGTGAAGGATAATTTTTTTTTTTAAATGTTGGTTCCCCGAGAACCGTCTTCTTACAAGGAATGCAGTGGTAAAATATGAAAACCTTCGAATCATATACATGTATAATGCTAAAATATGAAAGACGCCAGGGAGTTATGAGTCAATATATCGCTTTATTGACCAGTTACTTGTCTTTTATATGTAACATGGTTGTATGCCAACATGTTTGGTGAATCAATAAAGAAATTGAATTGAAATTGAATTGAATAGAGTGCATGGACTCTGGATCCGCCCGTGTCTGTCAAAGTCTAAATCGACAATCTCCGTCAACGAAAAAATAAAAATACACAGATTAATCTTTTACACATAAATTGCAGTAAATAACTTTTCATAACTCATTCATCTGTCCACATTTTTCTTCGGTTACGAAAACAGTCATAGTAAAAAGATATAGATCACGGAAGGATATGCGTAAAAAATAGATATGCGCAGTTCGACCTCCAGATATAATTAGCTGAAAATAGAACAAAATAACGATCATATCTCCAGTAAAAGATTTCGATGGTGAAGGTGAGTGGTACCCTTAGTGCTAGCTGTTGTATTAATTTAATTATTTGATATATTGTAGTCGGCTAGTGAGTCTTGTTTACATTTGACAAGTGATTTTGACAGTTCGTAAGAACAAACTGTTCTACTTTCGGTTTGCCGAATGCCTCAGAAGCTCATGTACCCTGTGTTAATAACACAAGGCGAACGGAATGAATGCAAACAAACACATATTTCTATAAGCAGAAAATGTGAATGGTATGTACAATTAAATAATTTATGTACGGGGTGCTGCTGTCCCTGAGGCGTGTGTGATTAATTTGTTGTTTTTCCCCATGCAAGAGAAATGTCGTCATGTTGGTGATTTTTGCTCTGACGTACACGATTAGAATCAGGACGTACCACGAGTCGACCCAGGACGTACCCTGACGTCCAAGAGGAGATACAGGACGTATCCAAACGTCCACGAATGGATTTAACCCGACGTCCACGAATTAACTCAGGAGGTACAATCAATTATGACTTCTGAGATTTGACTCAGGACGTACCCCTTACGTCCACGACTATACTTAAGACATTCGAAGAGTAGACACATGAATCCCGACGAATGAACGCAGGGTGTACCCTGATATCAACGGGTAAAGTAAGGACGTGCCCTGACGTCCATGAATGGATTTAAAACGCACCCTGACTCCAACGAGTAGACTCAGGACGTACCCCGACGTCCACAAATGGATCCAACACATTCCCCGACGTCCACAAGTAGACTAAAGACGTCCCACGAGGACACTCAGAACATTCCCCGACGACCACGAGGAGATTCGGGACGAACCGCGGCGTTCACGATTAGTCTCATGGTGCACCCCGCATCTACACATGGGCTAAGGACATACCCCGACTTCCAGGAGTAGACTCAGGACGTACTACAACTACCTTCAGACCGTACGCTGACGTTCACGAGTGGCCCAACGTCCACGAATGGACTAAGAACGTTACTGGACGTCCACAAATGGACTTAGGGAGTTTTTGATGTCCATAAATGCACCAGATTTGCCCCGACGTCCATGAGAAGACTCAGGACTTACCAGGAGTAGACCCAGGACATACCCCAATATCCACGAGGAGACTCGGGACGTACCCGGACGTCCACAAGTGGATTTCGGATATACCCCGACGTCCATGAATGGAATAAGGGCGTAACCCGACATTCACGAGTACTCTGGAATACCCTGACGTCCACGATTGAATTAAGGACATACCCCAACATCCACGAGTAGAATCAGGACGTTCCAAGAGAATACTCATGACGTACCACGACATCCATGTGTGAACACAGGATGTACCCTTCTGTCAATGATAAGATTTAGAACTATTCTCAGGTAAGTCTGGCATTCTCGGCGCTACTTAATTAGCGTCTGTCAAATGGCGAATAGATTCTCATTGGTTAAGAAATTAATAACATCAGGAACTTTAAATTGTTGTTGACAAAGAAGAGACGACTTAAGCTCCACCTCTTTGTTGGACGAGACAATGTTATTGGTTATTCAATAGACTAAATGGCATTTGCCTGAATTACTATTCCATGTATATTTCAACAGTGAAAAAAAGCTGTGTGAATTTCAGATGCTATTTATGTATCGTCGAGAATGCCACGCCTTACTAAAAGTCCAAACTTACCTGAGACATACCCCGACGCCCACGAATGGACTCAGGACGTACCCTGACGTCCTAGAATGTACCTTGACGTCCACAAGTGGATCCAAGACGTGCCCTGACGTCCACGAGTAGACTCAGGAGGAACCCTGACGTACACGAGTAGACTCGGGACGAATCCCGACGTCCACGAGTAGACTTAAGACATACATGTACACCGACGTACGCTATTGGACCCCACATCCACGAATGGGCTTAGGACGTACGCCGACTTTCGGGAGTAGACCAAGGAGGTACCTCAACATCACAAATATACCCAGGGCGTACTGCAACTAGATTATAGACGTTCTACGAGTGGAATAATTTACCCAGACGTCCACGAATGGACTCAGCATGAAACCCAACGTCCACAAGTAGACACGACATAACCAGACGTCCACAAGCACACTCATGACGTATCCCGACGTCCATAAGTGGACTAAAGACGTACTATGACGTACATGATTGGACTTGGGACGTTTAGATTCAGAACGTACCAGACGTCCACGAGTAAACTCACCGCTGACATCCCATGAGTGGACATTAGACATACAGTGTAGATCGACGTCGACTAATGGACTAAGGACGTAACCCGAAGTCAACGAGTAAACTCAGGGCGTACCACAATATATTGAGAACGTACCCCGACGTCCACGAGTATACTCAGGACGTACCCCAAAGTCCATGATTGGACTCATGGCATAACAGGATGTCACGATCGGACTTGAGACGAACTCCGACTCCGACTCAGGATGTACCGCAAGTAGACTCGGGAAGTATCCAGACGTCCACGTGTAGATTCAAGACGTACCACGACGTTTACGAGTGGACTCAGGACGTACCCTGACATCAAGTTGTTAACTTTGGACGTACCCCGACGTTCACGAGTAGACGTAGGACTTCTGACGTTGTGAGGATGTGACCAAACATTGTCAGATTATAGATTTTAAGGATTACGTTTACAGTAATCTTAAAATAGCGGCGGTTGAACAGTTGGACCCTCACAATCCTTTTTTTTAAATACACTGTATTCATCAAACCAAAATATTGATACTCATAATTCATTATTTTTATTTTTTGTGAAAGGATCCTATCCTGAATTTGCCTATCCTTTAAGATGAATCTGCTTTCATACTTGCACTTACCTCTTTTTTTAAGGCCTATGTGTTAGGTTTTGAAAGTCTTTTCGGTTTTAATATTATTATTTCTAAAGCCTAAAAACTTTTTCTTTTTTTCTACTTATCCATGAAAACCAGATAAATACGAGGGCTGTTCGGAAACTATTGAGATATTTACTTTTACTCCATGAAGCATAGACATAAATTCAGGAACATCATTAAGAGTTTATAAAGAACGAATAAAATAATTATGTAAAATTTCTACCTTATAGGATAATTAGATAAGTTCCGGTGAAATAATAAACATTCATATGTCTATCGACCTGGAACAGCATCGCTAGGTCATTTTAACGTCACGTCAGTCTCGGTCACTGTTTAAAATGCACCAGGCAAAATGAAAGTGCATGTATTGAATATGTATGACGGGACGTTATCGGCGAAGGAAAGAGGGATACTAAGCATACAATGTTCTTTTTAAAAACTGTCCTTAGTGAAGTCCAACGACGTCAAGTTAAAAGTTTTAGTTACAGTTTCAATCAAAAGTACTCATGGACTATTCTTGCATGGAAACATCACCAAACTCGCTTTAATGCTGAATTTGATCTATATTTTCTGGATGAGTGACCAGTTTGGGGGTTGTGATTAATGAACAAGTAACTTGCATTCTTCTGAAATGTTGTAAAATTTGAATTTACCGGGTGGCAGTAATTGTAAATTTTGTATTGAGATGGTAAATTCAAAATTTACAAGATGACATTTCCTTAACCCAACTTTACAGCAATGTGAGATGTACACTATCAGACTTACTCCTGAGCTTCATATGACCTTTACCTATTTTAATGGGCGAGTGATTCGGTTGAAAGTTTTTGAACAAATCGGTATCTTTTTTAGTATCTACATGTATGTATACATGTATAAGCTTTGTCTTCATGTAGATAAAAGAAATAACGATTGGCTTCTTATTCTTTGATTAGGCTACAAAACGAGCTCTTTTAAATTTTATTTTTTCAAACTTAATAAATAAAACTTGAAAATGCTTTTCCTCCTCAAAATTTAGTGCGAGTTTCCCCACTTATAAGTGAATACAGTAAAACTTGGTTACAGCGAAGTCCTGGGGATCTATGAATTTAATTCGCTATATCCGTAATTCGTTATATCTATATAACGAATTTGTATAAGTACATGTATATGTAGCGAATTCGCAATAAGCACGTTTTCCTAAAAGTATAGCTACAGAATATTGTAGGGAATCAATTATTACAAAACATACCTTGGTTAACAAAGGTTTTTATTATGAATCAAATTTCATTGGCAAATTCTTTTTGGACTGCAGGCAGGCATCTACGTTCAGTAAATATTTTCGCTAAGGCATTCTCACAGAAGCTTATTAATTTTGATTGCCACTGACAGAATCGGCATCATTTTTTGAAACCCAATTTATTGCACACTAGTTATTCTAATCAGAGACTTTGAAGTTGAAAAGTAACTTCTTAATAAGCGGGTGCAACGTTGCAAAGCACACGTACGTTTTGTTCCTGCATTATTTCCACATTGTAGAAAAGAAACGAGGCAAACTTGGCTTTCGACTTTAGTTCTATTGTAGAAATATACAGTTCCATTAACGTTTGAATATTTAGATTTGTTTCCAAGTGAATTTTTAATAATCGAACTGCATGTAAATTTCAACAAGCATGTAGGACTGATTTATGATACGATGTTTACTTGTAGATTTGAAGAATGGAGAAAATTAGTAATTTCTTCCACCATCATGGTAACCATGATTCTAATTCTCACGAACACCATGACACCCATAAACACCATGGAAGTCTGAAGCTCCTAGATTTCGAGAGTAATCCCATTGCACCGAAAGATATAGTATCTTGTCAGGATGGCCTGCTAGACGTGTGTGTTCTACGGAAAGATACGGTGGGAGTCTGCTCATATTTAAAGAAAGAGATCAACGTTTATGACACTACGGACCGTACCAAAGTGTTTACACTGTCGTCTGCTGAATTTCCACAGTATCTCAGTGAGACGAAAGGTGGCATCTTGTTTACAGCATTAGATGAAAATAAAGTATTCAAGGCTCCATATCCACCATTTACAAACGTTGGGAACAAAAAAGATGTTGAAATGGTTCCAGATCGTGAAGCAAATAAGAAATCTGGTGGTGCGACGAAGACTACCACATCTGGAAAAGATAGCAAAGGTTCAAAGAAGCAAAACAAAAGCAAGACAAAGGAAAAGCAAGAGGAAAAGATGGAGGTTGATGAGGATGTAAAGACACCCAAAACTGGAGGAAAAGTGGAAGGGGATAGGACAGCAGACTACAAATACGATTTGAAAGCTGAAGCAATTTTTAATACAGGTGAGTGGATTCCAAGGGGAATACATTGCACAAAATTGGGAGATATAATTGTCTGTCTTTGGAACGGACAACGAGGAGAAAAATCACATGGAAAGGTCGTAAAATATAGCAATGATGGAAAAGTAAAGAAAGAAATTGATGTTTGCCACCACAAACCTCTCTACGCATGCCCAATGTACGTTACTGAAAACCACCTCGAGGATATTTGCGTCTCGGATTGGAAGAAGAAAAGTGTCATTGTTGTCAACCGATCGGGATCGAAAAAGTTTGAATATGAAGGACACAAGGAGCAAAATGACGAAGAGAAGAAATTTGACCCAAGAGGTTTGGGAACGGATTCTTTCAACAGCATTATAATAGCTGATTATTGGTATCATCGACTTCATATATTGGACGACAATGGCCATTTTCTTAAATTTCTTACCTATGACAACATACGAGGGCCAACTGGAATTCGTGTAGACGAAAACAACCTGCTTTACGTCTGCGAACTAGGTGGAAAGAGCATCAATGTGATAAAATATTTAAAACTTGGAAATGCTTAGAGTTAACTTTTATTCTAATAAACTAGCATGTCTGTACGCATATATTATTAAGAAGCTAATTTTATTAAAGAGTAAGGAAATATTGAGTGCATGTTAAATGTTGAGTGTTATTGAAGTGTAAGGAGATATTGAGTGTTCAGTGTTAGTTGACTCCAATGATTAAACCAAAGATGACTATAGTTTAAATTATTAAATAAAAGAAGATATTCATTATTTCAAAAATAATTTTAAAAAATTTAAAATTATAAAAATCATTATCCTTATTTGTTTATTTTTTTCAAGTTCCAAACTACTTAAAAATTATTTTAAATTAAGAAATTATTGTTCGCCATTTTTCATATTTTTTCTCTTAAATGTTGCCGATTATCTGGAAACTGAAAGGAGTTTAAAGCAATTCACAATATATTTATTCGTTCAATTTGCACTGTAATTTACTAGCATATTTTAAATTTAGAAATAAATTGTTACATATAAATATATTTTCACACAATTTTATTACTCTTTCCAACTGTCTTTCATATTCTTAGAAGTCGTTAAGGAAGAGACAGGTACATGTATGTGTATGAATATTTCAAATTGTGTAAAGTCTATATGTAATTGTTGATTTTTTAGATTTGTAAGATTTTTGATTAGTACATTGTGTAAAACACGGGCTGGGATGATTCACAGTGCTTTGTGATAATTCTGTTTACTAGTATCTTTTATATATTAGTTATTCTTTTTAGATAAATTATAGGATTTTAAAAAAGACATATATGTATATCAGGTGATGTTGAATTTTGAACTTTGATTGGTTGAATCTACACGTATTATTGAATGTCTCTTTTCTGTTTCTGAAATATAAAAATATATTCTAGTGAATAAAGAATTAAACCTCACAATCCATCTCTTTTTTATTCAGTATTATTAGGACTACTTTTCCTTGAATTGACTTCCCCATTCTCTCCCACCGTGACATTGTCCCCGACAGCTCTGCCCTTTTCATACCTGTGATATATTTAAATTATACTTATGAGTGTATGATAGAGCTTTAAAATTTATAGAGGGAACATGATGTGCGTATCCTTATAAAAATAAGCCATGATATCGTTTAATCTTTTCATAAAGAAAGAAAAAAAATGTTATATAGGTAAAAGTTTTCTTAAAATTAAATTTTCAAATAAGAAAAAACAAAAAGAGAAAGAAAACAAAACAAATAATTAGGAGTTTGTAATCATTCACAAATATATGAAGTAATTGCTGATTTTTTTTCCTACATGATAAACAGTTAAATTAATTAAGTAAGGCGTATCTACTAGAAAAAGACATTAATAGTTATCTAGCAACAAAGTTTTATAATAAATGTGATGACTTTAAACATTTTATTCGTCAACTTCCCTTACTTATGCAACAATATACCTTCGTCAACTATATACAGAGTTTATATCTCTCAGCTGATTCGATACGGAAGAGCATATTCTACGAATGAACAATTTCTAAAACAAAGTAAGTGACAAACAAGTTGATGATGCAAGAACATGAACAGTCTCGTTTAAAGTCATCATTTCGTAAGTTCTATGGTCGATACAATGACCTCATGATCAAACACAATTTAACATTTATCAAGTGCTCACTGACTTTTTTCTTAGGCCATTATTTACACATTGAGTTATCCAAGGATTTTTCTTTTATTTCCCGATCATGACATGGAGAAAACTGTGGATCTGATCGGTTTGCAGGGGATGCTCACTCCTCCATGGCATCTGCTTCTACCTCTGATGTTTTGGAGGTCCGTGTTTGCTCTGCTTCCATTTTGTATTTTTTAAGGACCTTTGATCCTAAATACTGTTTGATATCTCCAAATGTTTCATTAGAAACAAAAGAGTATTGTCATTTTTATTGTTTATATGTTGTTTAACTCCCTCTCGATAATTTTTCGCTCATGTGGAAACACCAATACTTGACGGCGGAGAGCAGCAAATTTTGACCTCAATGAGCAGTGAGTAATCATTTTCGTGCCAGCACCTACTGACACACGGGATCTCGTTTTATACGCGGTCTCATCTGCAGGATGTCTCCACGTCTCACAGTGGTATTCGTACCAGCGGGGAAGGAATCAACTCCTTATTCTAAAATCTTTGAGTACAGTATAGTTGATGTTAGTATGTATGGGCGATTGGAAATGAAATGTAAAAATGACAAACCTTAATCGATCTAAAAAATGCAATTAATACAAATCTGTTTAGATGGCATAAAATGCGTACCACCTGGCAATCCCCTATGTGGGAGAAGGTATTTAGGACGAATATACCCTGTTAACCGGCCACATTCACCGTGAGCCCTGTGTAATAATTAGGTGAATATTCCGCAGTGAATTTCTGTAAAAAAAAAAGTAATGTAAACCAACTTTAATTTGCGACGACTTTTTTTTCTCGATCTACAAGGATTAACTAGTTCGCGACGGCTAATTTTCACGATCAAGCCTTTTTGGATCCATTGCTAATAAAAATAGATACTTTAAGGACCGGTTCGCGGCGAGAAATATTCGCTATGACGAGGTGAATAAATGGTTTACAGTATACGCATGGTCATGCGTATCGAATCAACTGAGATCTATAAACCCCGTGTGCAGGTGATGAAGGTATATTACTGCATATGTAAGGTAGTTGATGAAAGTAAATTTAGAGTCATCAAGTTTATCATAGAGCTTGGTTGTTAGATTACAATTAATGTCATTTTCAAGAAAAATATCCAAATATGAAACAGATGTGTTCGGCTCTGTGGTATCTTTTATTTCAAGCTCACCAGGATATATCGTATCGACATATATTAAAAATGAAAATGGTCATTTGCTTAAGCTTATGATATTACTTGACTATATGATTACCATATTATGTAAATTCTATGTTAAAAAACTTTTCATAACGTAAACAAATGTATGTTTTATGATCATGAAACGGGTGTTTGATGGTAAGGTTATTTCAAATATCCATTAAAATTTAGTCTTTAGCGATTGGCCAAGCCTCCATTTTTTTTTCATTTAACATATCGACATCAAACAATTCTACAAGTCTTGAACACCAGAACATAGTACATGTTTGTTTAAAAGATACAATGTTTCCTGTATAAGTTTTATCTACATAGTTTTGTTTATAATAAACATATTTAATAGACAATTTGTCAAGTCGCAAGTGTTAAGTTAAAAAAGAGAGATAATTTTTTTTTTTTATTGAAAAACAACATGAAATGAATCGACATATAAAGTATTCCAAATCATTACCTAAGAGAGCGCATTAAATTTTACCTCAGTTTATGAAATAGCTCTCTATTATTTTGTTAATTGATGTGTTCCTAATAATGTTTAAAACAGCATTATTATTTAATTAAATGGAGACTATTTACATTTTTTGTGTGTTTTCTTTTCAAAGGGACTGAGAGAAAAACGTCGAGGTATTATATCTTTCCAACACAGTTAATATCAATATAAGAGACACAAAATTGATTAAAAAGCTATTAAGAAAAACCTTTAAAAATATATTTTAAAGCACAACTTTTTTATGATCCCATAAATAATTGTGAAGAATTGCAAAGTCAGTAATCAATAGGACCTTCAAACATCAAATTTTATATCAGCCTCAATTTTTATCACTCAACATCAGTGCAATTTATGATAAAATAAAGATGTAACAAAAAGTAATAATTATTATTAAAAGTTCATTCATCTGTACAAATCAGGGATGCCAAACAAAGAGGGACATTCTTATACTCAATATATGACTTTAAGAAGGGTCTACGAAAATTGTAAAGTGTAGAATATTGGGTAAAAATCAAACCTAAAAGTCTACGAAAATTGTAAAGTGTAGAATATTGGGTAAAAATCAAACCTAAAAGAAGGAACCTTTCAATTCTACTGATGGTAATTATCTCTCAAATCAAAGACACGAAACTGTCCAGAGTCAATTAGTAAAACACCATGATTGTTTGTAGAAGGAATAAAACAAGATTATTATGGGCTTTGGTTTATAATTAATATATAAATCTAATAATTTTACTAGACTGAAAAGAGATTTAAATCAGACAATCTTTTTGTTCTTTTAAAAAATACAACCAGGGTAACATGTTCTACCACAAAATGCTAATGGGTAGGGGATCTAGAGTAGTAATACACTTTAGATATGTTATATTGCAATTCATTTTTATTAATCTTCTGTTTTTATGTTCATTTTATTTTTGAATTTCTTATAAGATAAAATAAATGAAGAAATAAAATTTTATTTTTTTTTTAATTTCCAAGTATTTCCTAGTTAAGAGAAAATTAAGAAATACCTATATTTATCACCGGTAATTCTCACCACTAGTATTTCTAGACCAACTCTGATACAAATTAGGAACAGAAAAACACGAAACTCTAAAACATCAGATTGGGGATCTAGTGCAATGAAGGATTAAGCATCCCCTATCGACCGGTCAATCCGCGATGTAGTCCTTGTCGTGATAAGAAAATAACGAACAGCGATCTCATTAAAAGATATTTCTGTGAACAAAACATAGATAACGATCTTTGGAAATTTCAGATATGGGTCAGGTACCCAGGAGGAGAAAGCGTCCTCTGTTGACCGGTCAATTCCGCCATTGGCCTTATTATTGATCAATAAGACGGAATATTCCTTTAGTAAAAATTCAGTATAAAAACCAATATCAAACAGTTCGTTTGAAAAAAGTCAGCCAAAATATTTATCAATGGTAGGTTATATTTGCTAACAAGATCATTATACAGAACACAGAGTTTGCAAAATGTCGATTGTAAATAAGTTTGTTGAAATACCTGTAACATCAACTTATGAGTTAGTAGCCTGCCTTGGTTTAAAAACTGGTTGTTCTCGAAGCATGCTCTGGCAAATAAGTCGAGGGACATTAACAATATAATTATGCAGGTGATAGCTTACTTTTACTAAATATATAAGGAGGTTTTACGACAAAGTTGCTGGAGTCATCTCGTTTTTCATACGGTTAAGTTGTTTTATAATTAGACCTTATTCTAAACATATGTAATCAGTAAAAGATCCAAATATGAAACCATTAAGTAGAATCTTTTTTTTTATTTAAGTTCACTGGGCTATATCGAGTCAACATTTCATTAGAAATATTAGTTTTAAAATAACTATTGTCAAATGCCAAAACGTCGTTGATTTATCTGAAAGTCGAGTTGAAGGTCACTGCAAATGTTTTTTTTTTCTCGTCTAGAATCTTTTGAAAAAATTCTACTTCAGAAAATATATATATATATACAGGTCGGCTAACAAAGGAGAACAATGAATGTCCATAACGCAGAATTCCAACAGTTTATTGAAAGACTTGGTTTCCGAAAAACTACATAAATGTTGTCAAAGAAGAGCTCCAGTTGTATGCCAAACGAGTTGATTTTCTATCGTGCACAGTAATTATTTGCATGCTTTCGCCTGTATATGGTGCTCACCTCTCCCAATTTATTCGATATTCAGAGTATGTTCTGAGTATGATTTTTAAACCTAAAGGAGACAGGCTATTGCCATTTAAGTAATTATTACGAGGAATTCAATAACCTTGTTTAAAACCAGCATTTCGAAAATTCTATGGTCGTTATATTTAACATTTATCACTGAGTTTATATTTAATATTTATCATATATTCAAAATATATCACTGGCACGTGATTTTTTTATTCTTAGAAAATAATTTTGACAAGTTTTCAAATAATATGACTTTAACACATAGTGCATTCTTATAACTTAACACTTAAATGTATATCGCTGGCACATGTCAACGATTTTTATAGATGGTAAAACATTTCTTAGCTGAGAACTCGTAACATATTCTAACCTTCGGTGATCTGGTTAGATGAATCAATATCTGACTTTATTTTTGGGATGTTTTGCTCTCTATAACTACATCACTGGTTTTTTTTTTATACATTTGAAGTACTTTTATCTTGTTATTATAATGTCAACTAAAACCCCTTTTGAAAACCGTATCAAAGGATTCACTTATATCTCTCACACATTGAGATTTACCTGTTTGCTCTCACGTGAAGTGTTTGCATATGTTCTAGGAAGTGGAGCTACCTCTTTTGTATGAAGCAACCAATAGAATTACGATTACAAACATGTTATTCTACGCTGCCATTTAAAGTACTCATCTTCAAAATCTTTATACACAAAATCAGTTTTCATTCATATTCACCTGTCAAAAATGGATTGGATGTCATTCTTTTTAATCACTACACTAACTTTTGCACATGGAGATGTACTTACCGACTTCATGTCGAGAAACCCTACTTATGACGACAGGTCTACTCTCTCAACAAATATGATATCAACACAAAAATATAGAAGTTCTCGGCAATGCGCATCCTATTGCACGAGGGCCTCTGAGTGTAAAGCTATATTGTTTAACTCAGAAACAAGGTTCTGTCAAATATTGTTGGTTCAACTGGACTTGGTTGCAGATATTGGACCACAAAGTACAAAAGGCTGGAGATATTACCGTAGAAAAACAGGTACTTTAAATATACACGTGGATATGTTAATCCTAAATGGTAGAATATATCATTGATTTAGGAGAAAAAGAAAATAAAAAATGCGGAATACTAATTAAAATTGCTAATTAAAATAATGATTTTACGTTTTTTTTTTCGGAGGAAAAAGCGTTGAGGTTCATACATAACTGTCCATTTCTTAAAATAATCAAACGGTATTAAGTTAGATATAATAAATTATTCTTTAACTTGCGTTTTAAATATCTACATTTTATTTTAGATCAATGTGATTTTAATTTTTCTAAAAAGATATTAACATCAAAATAAGTGTGATTAAATCATTTTGTTCATCGATATTTCATTTGGTCAAAGAAAAGTTGCTCTGATGAATCTAATCAATTTTTGAAATTAATTTACACTTTACTAACGAAAACCAAAACAAGTAAAGATATGACTACATGTGTGAGGGCCATAACAACATATTTTGGTGATTTACTCAAAGAAAGGGCGTTATAAAAATAACAAGAGGCCCAGGGGCCACATCGCTCACATGAACACATCGGCTAGGAAAGAGCACTAATCAGGTCAGAATTGAAAAGTTTACTGAGGGGGTTGGGGGGATTGAATTTTAATACTACTTGAGAATGCCTCTATATCAATACTGCTATACATGTATCTTCTTGAGAAAGTTCTTGAGATAAAGAGTTTTTAACATCTTGTTTGTTTATATTACTCTGTAATGAAATTGGTCCAGTGGTTCTTGAGAAGAAAATGAAAATGTGAAATGTTTACAAAAACAACATCGACAACGAGGACGATAGACAACGGACAAATTTTGATCAGAAAAGCTCACTTGAGCCTTCGGCTCAGGTGAGCTAAAAACCACAATTAGTTCTTCATTCAATGTTATTTGATTTCAAATGATAGAATTTTAATGCCTTTGTGATTAAAAAATAAGTCATATGTTATCTTGACATTACATTAATTTCATTAAATTCACCTTAAGTTAATGTTTATAGTGCTGTGGCATTAACAACATCTTGTGTAGGCTTGATTTTTAAAACGTAATTTTCAAACGGTGTAAAATATACTGAAAATTTGAGAGTTGAAATAAAATTAAAATAATTGATGGCGTTACCATAAATGGTATATATTAATTTTATTAATTCATATTTCAAAAGCAGTAAATCATTTTCAATACAACAGTAGATCCGTTAATTATCCAGTAATGTCATTTTTACTTTGAAATTACAACAATCTTGATTTAATTTCAGGCACACAAGCAAGTCAAGATTTGACAACTAGTTCCGAAGCTTTAACAACAATACTCTTTGGTATGTAAAATTTATGCAAAACAACTTCATATTGTATAATTTTAAACAACTTAATACAATTTCTTGTAGCTAATCTTGCTATAAAACAAAAAATATTACCTTTAATTAAAATTGTAAAGTTTTCATCTGATGTGTTTTTGAGGTATTCTTTTTCCGAACTAATATCATTTCATATGTTCTTCCAAAAAATTCTAAAAACTTGAAATTTACTTAACATTTTTTTTATAGCAGCCTTACTGGATAAAGTTTTTTTACTCAATTTAAAATTGCGAAAAAATGGGACTTATTGCAGATGTTCAGAAAATAAATGGCCCTATAAAATAAAATAATAACAATGAATATCACATGAAAAATGATATAAAATAATTTGAAAAATTTGACGTTATTTTCGAAGAGAAAACCTTTGAAGTTCATACATAACTGTCCATTTCTTTACACAATCAACGATATTAAGTTAAATATAATATTCTTTAACTGGCGTTTTAAATATCTACATGAAATTTAGGTCAGTGTGATTTAATCTTTAAAACACATATGAACATCAAAATAAGTATGATTGAATCATGTTGTTCATTGATATTTTATTTGATCATAGGGAAATTGCTCTAGTGAATTAATCCAATTAATTTTTGTCATTTATTTACACTATATTAACAAAAATTATATTAATTTTACTTCAATTTCAGGCGCCCAGACAAGTAAAGATAGGACTACAAGTATGAAGACTATAACAACAAATTTTGGAAGTTATTTGCTCAAAGAAAGAGCGTTATAAGAATAAAAACCACAATTAGTTCTTCATTTTATGTTATTTGATTTCAAATGAAAGAATTTTAATGCCTTCTAAAAACTAAAAAATGTGTCATTTGTTACTTTGACAATACAATAATTTTTATTAAATCCAACTAAAATATGACAATCATAGTGCTGTGGTATTAATAAAACTTAATTTTATAACGGTGTAAAATATACTAAGAGTTTGATAGTTGAAATAAAATTGAAATAATTGATGGCGTAACAATAAAACTTATTCATTCATATTGTTGATTTATATTTCAAATGCAGTTAATCATTTTCATTACTTCAACAGTATATCTGTTAATTTTCAAGTAATGTCATTTTCACTTTGAAATTACAACAATCTTGATTTAATTTCAGGCACACAAGTAAGTCAAGATTTGACAACTAGTTCCGAAGCTTTAACAACAACACTCTTTGGTATGTAAAATTTTAAGCATAACAACTTCATGTTATATATCTTTAAACAACTTTTTGCAATTTCTTGTAGCCAATCTGGCTATAAAACAAAAAAATCTTTCTTTAAAATTAAAATTGTATGGTTTTAATCAAAGGTAAGTTTCATGGTATTCCTTTTTCCGAATCAATATCATTTCATATGTTCTTCCAAAAAATAGCAAAACCTGTGAAATTTACACAACAATTTTTTTGCTTTATAGCAGCCTTACTGGCCAAAATTTTATAATCAATTTAAAATGATTAAAAAAAGGACTTGTAAAACTTCAAATGTTGTCTGTGGAATTTAATAGACACGAAATTTAAAAAGCAATATGCGGAGGATCTATCCTCCTGCTTACATTAAATCGGAGTGTTCTTAGTAAAGCAAAATAGCAAAGACTAATGAACAGTATTATGATTCCAGCAACAAGATTTATTCTAAAATCCTCTTTAATTTTAGCTTTGACATGGGAAAAACTGTTGCATGAAATTGACATCAGGAGTAAAAAACATATTTAATCGTAAAAAATAAATACGTACACATCAATTAAATTTATCACTGTATTCCTAGAAGTATATTAGGGAGTTACACGTAACCGTAACATTTTTCCTTATGCAGATTTGCTTAGCTCACTGATAGTTGTAACACGCTATAGCTAAACGTTTTAGATAAAAAAAAGAGTAAAAGTAAATTGTAACAAGTAACACAACTAATATGCATCATCCGTATTTTGTCATCTTCACATGCTTCTGGCATTATTAAAACCCGTGATTTTTTTCCCAGATCGCAACATATGGCACCAATTTAATGATCATTGGTACAAATGGGACAACACGTACCGAGATTTCTCCTCTTCACAGGTAAAAGTGAAATTCACTCCATAACATGAATATAGATCGATATTGAAGGGAAGATCTTTTAGATAATAACGAATAATCAGTTATAATTCTCTCTCATTTTCTTCGTACTATGACTAGGGAAAAAAGCAGAAATATAATCATTTTAGTCTTGAAAAGTTAAATACAGAATGACTAATTATGGCTTTGCTGCTCTTAAAAAGATTTTTAATGACTTTCCCTATAAATTCATTAGACTATGTTATACTTCGATCGCGTATATGTATTGTGGCCTCTCTCTACCCTGAGAGTCTTGATTTGAACAAACTTAAATTTACACTTACTGAGAATGGAGAATGCTCCAATATAAATATATTTGTATCTAATCAAGGCGTTTCTTAAAGGCATTCTTGAGAAGATTATCGTATAGTTTTTCATTATATCATAATGCAAAACTTTGATCCCCAATTGTAACCCCTCCCTACCCTCAAAGGTCATGATTTGAACAAATTGAATTACCTAAAGGATGCTTCCAATAAAAAATCTTATGAATCATGGTATTGTTGTTCTTGATTAAAAGATATTTAATAATTTCCATATTTACTCCTTTGTAAAACTTTTATCACCAAACGTATCCCCTTCCTAACACCGGGGTCTAGTATTAAACGAACTTTATTCTACACTTCCCGAGGATGCTTCCAATTAAGTTTTAATTTTTTGACCAATTGGTTTTTGCAAAGATTTTTATAAAAGATTTTCCTCGAATTTGTAATTTATTATCAATTGAAAATAAAAACGAATACTCTCTACCCAAAAGATACTCTGGAGAAGAAGCTGAAATTGTAAATTAAAAAAAAAGTTACAAATACAATGACAATATTAATACCAGGCAATGTAAACAGACAAATTTTGATCCGAAAAGTCATGCCTTCAGCTCAGGTGAGCTAACTGGAGTTTTGATATTAAATGTTAATTTCTTTTATAATTCAAAGACTTTCTGTTCTTCATTGACTCCCACATCTTACGTGACAGAAGTCACCTCTCAAGCTGAAAATGATTGGCTGATTAAATTCAGTAAGTTTGCATTAACATTATTACGTCAAATATTATGTATTTAATTTTTTCACTATAACTGTTTCTGTCTATGCTTCAAAATTATCTCCGATATACTGTAAATATGTTCTGCGTATCTGTAAAAACAACAAACAAAATTTAAGGACAGATGATATAAACAAACTTAAGCCATAAAAAATGAAAATGACAACCTGAATCATGTTTCAGTGAGTAAAATGAACAAGTTTAACAACGTAGTTGCATCATTTGCAAAAAAATAAGCCCAGAAATATATACCAATCCAGGCATCCATGTTTTGTTTGTATCATCTGTCCTTAACATCAAAGAGTGTTATTTTTATTGTGAGTGAAGTTAAACTGATTTCTGTTTGACAAATACATGTAGTTCACCCTGGCCATGAAATCAAAACATAGACATAGTAATTTCCGCATCAGCTTATCTTTGCAAGAAAGTCATCTCTGCAGGAATCTTATTTCACAAATTCTGTTTTTTTTTTAATCGACGAAAATGACGAAAATGGTATTATTCTAACATTTTCAAATTAAAAAAAATTAAAGATACTTTGTACATGTAGTTACTCTTCTTTCAAAATCAAATAATGCACAAATGTGAACATTCTGGGTGGAATATTTTTAGTATTTACTTTACGGTGTACATAAATCTCTTCCAGTTTGTATAATTCAGAACATATTGCTTACAACTTTGACTTTTATAATAATCTATTGTATAGAAAAAGTAGAATTATATATTAAATTTATTTTTATAAGCATTTTTATTAAATTAACAAACTATTGGTATTCCTTCTTAGATCAGATTCTAAAATGGTATCAATGTGAAATGTTGTGAATTAATAATAATGTAAATTATCTCATGATTAAAGCATATAACTTTAATTATTGTAAGAAAGAAAAATTTAAATCTGATATTTAGATGTAGATTTTTTTCTTATCAAATTTTATTGTCCCCATAATAAACATCTTTTCCTAGTTTATTGAATGAAAAAGAGGAAGAAACAATGTTTGATTTAAAAAAAATCTATAAACAATGCAAATATTTGAAGAGGGTCTTTTTACATAGGTTTACCCATTGTTACTTTTATTCGTTCTATTATGATAGCTGCTGATCACTGCAGTGCTCCAAATGAATACTGGCTGAACGCATATGACACAGATAACACTGGGTCATTTAACTGGTTGCAAAGTGGAGAAACGACAAGCTATACAAACTGGTATACTATTACGAATGAGCCCAACAACCCTTCTGAAAAATGTGTAGTGATGTCTACGGGATATATGGGAGTTTGGAATGATATTCCATGTACAGAGCAAAGACCGGTGGTTTGTGAAAGAGACAATAATGATAAATAATAAAGAAATGTTAGAAATTTTCATAGAAATATTGTCATCTCTTTACATATAGAACATAGGGTCTTCAATATTTTACATTTTATTTGTAGTATTTTTTTCCTCTCTCGAGTGATTATAAAATCTGTTAAATTGTTGTAAATGTATGCATGTACCTGAGGGTTTAAATCATGAGAATCCAGAAATTTCTACACATAAAATTAAAAGGGGTATTAATAAAAATATAAAGCAAATGACCTTTTGCTTTTTATTTTTGGAAATATATGATTAAAGTATTCAGCATTTCAACGTATTTGTAAATAAAAAAATCACAGTGCGTTAAAAGTGTACATTTTTACCATGGAACACTTAACGTGCTTAGAAAAAATATATGTATAATCAAAAAAATTGGAAATATTTGTTTCTTATGTTTCTTTTGATCTACCCTCATTGAGAACGATAAAAAGACAGACAGAAAGTTCCTCAGTCCAACTCTTTATCTTTTCAACCAAAAAATATATGTATATTTACATAACTGGTATGACATTGATGTACTTTCTTTGAATAAACTTTAATTAACATGAAATATAGGGGGGGGGGTGTAGAGAAAAAAGTCATTAGTGAACGTGGTAAAAACTATAGTGTAGAGAGAAGCATAGAATTTTCATGACATGTAATAAATCATTACCCGGTTATTACTTCCTTTTCCCTGAGAAGAATGCGATACTTATTAAAAATTCAATGAAACATATGGAGATAACGTACAGTATTCAAGATCAAAAGTCCATAACACAAAACAAAATAGGAGCAGAGAAAACACGAACCTTTAAATCATCGGAAATGGGATAAGGTGCCATGGAGGAGCGAGCATCCCCTGCCAACCGATCGCATCCGCCGTGTGCTCCTTGTTATGATCGGGAAATAAATGGGGAATTCCGTCGTCAATTCAATGTACGAGGGGTGATCAAAAAGTTCGCAAACTAATTGAATATTTTCCATACAAGAAACAATATCTGGTTTTAATGTTGATTATATTTTGAATTAATCCTCCCGAATTTTAATGCACATCAACCACCTTCTGCGCATGCGCAAATCACGTGATATTGGCGGTCACGTGACCCCCTCCGTAGCGTTCTGTCACAAAAGTTGAAAGATTTTTCCGAGTTTTATATTTCTTTCCATGTGAGTTAATTTTTATGACAAGAACAGTTCATTTGTCAGAAATGGTCATATCTCGGCAACAGAATGGGTGGATAATAATATCCATTTCAAAAATAAGCATGGCGACCATTAAAACACAAATTTCGGTCTCATGAGAGACCTTTATTCAAGGTGGATAGAGAATGGGTGCATCCTTTTTATCATATCTAATATGTTTAAAATCTAAAGTAAACGATATCTTAGGTATCTAAATACTTACAACATTGTTCACATATTCAACTATTTTCAAAGTGCTAATTGGAGGTCTTTGATAGCAAATTGCTTAATTAAAAATACATATCTTTTCAAACTTGCTTTCACTGGGTAAGATGACAAGTATCATTTTTAACCATCAGCCTTCCTTCACTAGAGCGATTAATCCAATCATTAAATTAAATTTATTGGAACTCATTTATCTCAATAAACTGTGTACAAATTATCATATGATACTGAAGAGGGATTTCTAAGATATAACAATAAATTGTACAGTCGTTTGTTGAACGAGTTCGACTGAGACAACCATTTTTCGTCACAAGTGACCTAAATAGTGACGTCATTTTCACATTGTGACGTCACAAACAAGAAGAGAAATTTTATTCAGCATATGCTATTTATAGACCATGTGTATGGCTATGTGTGTACCGAATTTCATTCTAATCTGGATTGTGGTTTTGTAGATATAGAGATAGTTTGCGAACTTTTTGATCACCCCTCGTATAAATGATGGACTAACAATAAGTAGGAAAAACGTCAGTCAACATTTGACTCATTGACAAATTGTATATGCTGACAGGGCCATTGTTACGTCACAAACAAGAAGAGAAACTATTCAGCATATGCTATTTATAGACCTTGTGTATGGCTATGTGTGTTCCGAATTTCATTCTAATCTGGATTGTGGTTTTGTAGATATAGAGATAGTTTGCGAACTTTTTGATCACCCCTCGTATAAGTGATGGACTAACAATAAGTAGGAAAAACGTCAGTCAGCATTTGACTCATTGACAAATTGTATTTGCTGACAGGGCCATTGTATCGACTATAGAACTTACGAAATTATGACTTTAAACGAGGCTGCTGAAATTCTTATTTCATCAACTTGTTTGTCAATGATTGCCTCGTTTAAGAAATTGTTCACACATAGAGCATGTTTTTGCTTATCGAATCAAATGACATATATAAACTCTGTATGTTGGTGATGGAGGCATATTGCTGCATAAGTAAGGGAAGTTGACGATAGAAAAATTAAAGTCATCACGTTTATCATAGAGCTTGGTGGTTAGATTACCATCAATGTCTTTTTCAAGTAGAATATCCTATTATGAAACAGATGTGTCAGACTCTGTGGTATCTTTTATCTCAAGCTCACCAGGATATATCGTATCGACATAGGACTGGAAATTACCATTGTTAATCGACAATACGTCGTCGATATACTGTATTTAAATGTCGAGTTGAAGGCCACAGCAAGTGATTTCTTCTTTTCACGAATAAGATTTTGCAAAATTATAATTCATATGAAAACAATATAATAAAAAGAAACGAAATTGTGTTCTTAAACAATTTCTCATCTATTATTTCTAAATATCCATTTCTCTTTTATAACATTTGCGAAAACCGTTGGGAGCAATACAAACCCTAAACATGTTTAAAACGTTTAATATATCTCACATCCTCAAGTAACATCATCACCAAAAACTTATCTAGCCAGGTTCAGTCTCTTATTTTTTGAAGAATTTTAATCAAGCCACGCACATTTTTTTTTTAAGTTTTCAAAAAAAAAAAAGTCGATTTTAACACACTTTGAAAATAAATATTTAATTTACCAAAGTGTGTTTACTTGGTCCTAAATTTAACACATTAAAAAAATTATTAAAAGTGAGTTGTAACGGAGCGCCCTACCACTAGGCAATCGGTATTGGTCATTTGAATAATTGTAACAGGAAAGATGTAATTATTCTGTATAAGATGGGATGTTACAAAAGACTGTAGATAAGTTAAAATTGATTAATGATTGATTGATTGATTGTATGCTGTTTAAAGTCTCTTATAAGGATTTTTAACTCATAAAATACATAATCATATACAGGTAATGACGAAAATGGTTCTCCTGATTACGAATCGGGCCTTGCGAGCTCTCAAACTCTTTGCTAAGGTAGTGAAGTTTAGACAAAAATAATCATATTTAAGCTTGCAGAGGAGTTTATAAAATGAGGGTTAAGGATATAGCATTTTTATGTATTATTAAAAGAAGAATCGGACGCTATATTCTTTAAAATATTTTGACTCTCACAGATAAACTAGTATTCCATACATTATAAAGATTTCAATAAAATTATTTCTAAATTATCTTATGCATATTAAAAAAAAATGTTGTAGGTATTTCAAAAGAGATATTGACATGATTTCGATGGCTCTGTAAATTTTTGGAAGTTGGAAGTAGAATTATGAACATTAATATTTATTGGGTTGGGGGGGGGGGGTGAATGTGTTATATGCTTACACCTTGCAATTAGAGTATTTTTTTCATAGTGTCAATCTAGCGCAAAATACTAATTTGACTACTGTATATCATATGTAAAAGGCATTTCCGTTCTCTTGTGAAGTCATAGGTTTTTGCAAAAATTTATGTATCTAAATTCTTACCTATTAGAAACATATCTTTTGGATGAATGCTTTTCAATAGGTGTACTGCAAATAATTGTTAATTAAAAGAATTATAGAAATGTGTATTTTCTTTATTTGATCAATCATATTTAATCTTTAAAAATGTTGTCATGGGTTATAACTCCTCATGCATTTAGGCATTCTCTATATTGTATATGTACAAAATAGAATTCCCTGATATTCACTATTCTAGTATTTTACAAAGTAGCAATTACTTTGAAACTTTTAGAATCAGAAATATGTATTATCACCAGTTTTGACCAAACTTTTTTATAACGTTATTCACTGAAAATGTTTTTTTTTTATTCTGAGATACACTTCTGTTCAAGACCAGTATTGTGTAACTTCTTAAAAATATGGCAACTTTTAGAATTATTTACTATTATTAACTACATGTAATTTTAACTATAATCAGTGAAAATAAATGCAGTTTTTCTACTTTGAACCTATACAACTGTGAGGATGGAAATACCTTAAATGTTTTATTAATGACAGAGAAAATATACTCTTGTACTTATTCAGATATGTTAAGACATTATCAAATTTATTTCAGAGTGTTATACTCTTGTACATATGTTCTTATTCAGATATGTACAAGAGTATAACACTCTGAAATAAATTTGATAATGTCTTAACATATCTGAATAAGTACAAGAATGTTCTTATTCAGATATGTTAAGATATTATCAAATTTATCTTAGAGATCTTAAGATATATAGATAAAAAAACTCTAATAAATATACTTGAAAGAATAACAGTTAGTTATTTATTTTCACATCGCCACAAAGTTTTAGAAAGTATATAAATATGGCCAATATTTGACAATTAGTGGCATATGGGCTATACTTGTTATAAAAACAAACTGCATGGTAAGTAAAAGAAATAGCTATCAATATTGAAAATGTTAAAAAAATTATGTAATTCGAAAAATAGAAAAGATCTTAAGAAAAAGTAGGGCGACACTCATCCAAAATCTAACGTCGTGTAGATTCATTTCCTTTATTACTGTTAATGGTGTTTGGATTTGGCTGCAATCAGAAATCAATTTATTTTAATATCACATGTGTATAGATATCAACTTTTATAGATTCCCTGTATTAGCGAAACACCATACTCAAATTCAATTGTTTTAATTTTCTAATAATCGATGGGCACTTAGAATTAGGATGTAACTCACGAAATGTAGTTAAAACTTTAATGGGAATGAATGAATAGGGAATATTTCTAGAAACATGACCAAGAACGTGGTGGCCCAAGTCACAGGTACTTGTAGACAGGACCCCCCCCCCGTCGATATTTACCCCCAGGGCTTATAAGACATTTTTAAAAACATATTTTTAAGCCCAGAAAGACCAGTGGGGGAACAACGTTAACAAACCGAAGTGGAATACCTTTCTCTCTTATAATGTATAGTAGGGTATTTTCTGTGGAGCGATTATTTTTAGGTTTTATGATTTTTCCTTTTGTACACATGATGAATAGGTGTAATAAATATAATATGTGAAAAAAATATCCAATAAGCCCGGGGTGTATATCGGGGGGGGGGGGGGGGGGGGGAGGAGGGTCATGTCCACAAGTACCTGTGGCCCAAGTAGGGCTACTTGTTCATTTAAATTTTTTTTATGAAAGTGCCTCATTATTTTTTTTATTAATGCTGAATTATTCGAGTATTCTTGATTTTATTTTGATTTTGTGATCTTTGCTACATTTATTTGCGTTTTTGAAATATAAAGTGAATATGGAATTATATCACGCAATACATACTGAATTTCAAATTAATGATATACTGTACATCTGTGCCTTTGTATTGTCTCTCTTTGTAGGAGTACGCTGTATTTATATTTTTTATTTTGTGTGTGATTGAATGTATGTGTTTTAAAATTCTCATAGCATATGCATAGTGATACACGATGTTTTTGACAACCTCTTGGATACTTCTCTCAATATGCTTTGAAGCTAAATTCATTGTGACAAAGAACATTGGTTTGTAACATTTGGTTTCTTCAATCTTACAAAATAACAGTTCAGTTTAAATTACTTTTGATGATGCCCATACGTGCATTAATTTATCCATTCTCATTTTCATCTAAAAATGAAAAATAGATGCATTCTAGACTAACAAACTCGTTAAAGGTCTAAACGGCAATTTGATGAGAAAAATTTGGAGCCAGAATATTTCTAAAGGCTTGGATGGATCGATTGTATTAAGCGGATCATACAGGATTCCCATTGGAAAAATGAACTTTACAGGTGAATACACTAGTATTTGGCTTGGTGTGTCGATTTTAAAGAAATCTTTCACATATCCAACAAATAAAAAGAAAATCCCTTTTATTGAACATACTTTTTATATGATTTTTCCCCATCACAGTAAAGCATTATTGAAATGTTAATTTACGATAAATCACACACAAAATTATTTTTTCTTCTTTAAAAGATACTTTCAAAGAAATTTAAAAAATGAAGCAATTTGCTTTATTTGTTTGTTGTTTTTTTTTTTTTAATTTAGAAACACCGTATCCGAGGACATTTATACCAAGAGATTGTAGTGATATTAAAAGGAAACGACCAAAAGCTTACAGCGGAGTGTATAAAATTTTCCCATCAGGCGGCAGAGGATATGACGTTTTATGTGACATGGAAACCGATACCGGGGGGTGGACGGTAGGTTTCTTAATTAAATTCCGTTGAATTAGAATATAGCTGTACTCTGGACAGTGTGGATTTTTAATTAATATTTGTATTAATGTATTGAAACTTTTACCAAATCAATATTTAATTGTAAACGTCGTAGGTGTTTCATAAAAGATTTGATGGCTCGGTAAATTTCTACAGAGACTGGAAGGACTATAAGCAAGGATTTGGGTCTGTAAGAGGAGAATTTTGGCTAGGTAATATATTCACGCTTCTGATATCACAGAATAAACTTCTGTATTACATATTGCTGGAGTTGTTAGTATCAAACTCCGTGTATGATCCTTGTCATCAGCTTGTTTAAAGGAAAATACAATTTAGTAAGGCGATAATGGCCTGATATTTTTTATATGAAGGACGTTAGTCAACGTTCCAAATATAATTGCAAATAAGGTAATTGCAGTGACTCAATTTGCGAAATGTTAACTTTAAAGTAGATTATTGAGATCAAAGTATCATCAACTTATTTATCCGTAGCTAGTTTAATTGAGAAATTGTACGTTAGTGGATCATTGTCTAAGAAAAACTTTTTTCTTATGAAGGCTTACAGGCTCTTCACGAGATTACAGTTCACGGACAAAACGAGCTCAGGGTGGACCTTGCTGATTTTGAGGGAAACACTAGATATGCCAAATACAACAAATTCTCCATCTCTAGTGAATCAAATGGCTACCAAATATTATTTGGTGGATATACTGGAACGGCTGGTAAATTGATTTATCTCCCTTTAGCTCAATTATGTGTTTTCCAAACATAAGAATTTTTATTCATGGGAACAAAACAAAGAGAGGAAAAACGTCTCTAATGTTTACAAAGTGATATAATAGAAAGCCTTAGTATATTCTTTTTTGGAAATATTTTTTTTAATTTGATGAAGTATGTGGAGATAACGAACAGTACTTGAGCTCAAAAGTCTATTAAACATTATAAAATAAGAGCGGAACCAACACAGACCTCCCTAACATCAGAGGTGGGATGGGGATCATGGAGAAGTGAGCATCCCTTGCCGACCTATCATACCCACTGTGTGCTTCTCGTCGTGATCGAAAATAATATAAATAATTAAACATTGAAATTACATTTATATTTATTAACGATCTGATATTTCAATCATGAAATCCTTTAGCTAATAATTTATTTTTTGAAGGAGAATCCATGGAACGTGCAAATGGAATGAAATTTACGACAAAAGACAGAGATAATGATAAATATAGTAACAACTGTGCAATACTCCATGGTGGAGCATGGTGGTTCAAAGACTGTTTCAGGGCACATTTAAACGGGTGGTACACTAATGACCCGAAATCACTGAAAGATTGGAAGGGGCTTATTTGGAATACATGGAAAGGTTCAAAGTATTCGTTGAAGAGTGATGTAATGATGGTACGTCGTCATCATAACTGATATAAAAAGGACCAGGTTTTTGATCTGTATAAAATGAATAAATAACTTCTAGAGTTCTGTTTGTTTATTAAAATTGCGTTATTCCATATCAAAAAAATTATTAAAAATTTGAGAATATTGTATGGTTTGAGGACACTATGTTTTGTAGTGAGACATGAAATTTATTTCACACACATTGGACAGGATTTTTTGACATTTGAAATTCTTCAAATTCAAAGAAAAGATGAACCAACAAAACATTTTTTCTGATTATTGTATTTTTTAATCATCTCTTTGTCCATATCACATTAGTTGTATTTTTGGATCACATTGGGGACTTCAACGCTGAAAAGTTATGAGGCGTAATAGCTAAGTGATGGAAATATGGGGATCACGAACATTGACCAAGCTCAAAAGTCAGCAAAGACGGACTTCGTAAAAAAAAAAATCAGGGGTGGCATCACGTGCTTTCGCGAAGAAGGTGTCCCCGGTCACCCCCCCCCCCCCCCCCCCCCCCCCGTCCGTGTGTTCCTTGTCATGATCGTGAATATGGAAAAAATCAATAAATTATGATTTATTGTGTAAATAATGGCCAAAAAACTGATATGAAAAACACCAGTCAGCAAAAGACTAAATACATAAGTTAGGGAAGTTGTAGTCATAACGTTTATCATGAATTACCAATGACATCTTTTTCTCTTAAATCATTTAAATATGAAACAGATATGTCGAATTCTTTCCTTTTTTAAAATTAATTTTCATGTTCATATGCGTTTAAAATTGTTAAAAATGGATTTTTAAAATAAACCGATCATAAAAGAGTGCATACGACGAACGTGTCCTATCGACAGTGGATGCGTGCTCCTTCATGGCACCTGAGCCTACTTCTAATGTTTTAGCAATGTTTGTTCTGCTCATGGTTTGCATTTTTTTTTTACTTTGAGCTTGATTACTGTTTTGTGTCTTCCTGTTGCATATTTTTTAAAATTGTTCTTGTAAAATAAAATAAAGTGAATTACCTTTTGAAAATAAAGTATTTGAAAATATCTTCTTAGATGTGTTTAATCAACAATTGTCTTTTAACAAGCGGGTCCAATAATCTTGAGTTTCTACCTTTGGATTTTGCATTGTAAGCTTTTCGCATAATTGACATATTGCATCGGAGAAAATTTCTGCATTGCCAACGTCATAATACTTGTCCTTTTCCTTTAGATAATTAGTATATTTTTCTTCACTAGAACCTATATCAATCAGCATATTAGAAAGATCCTTAACATTTGCAAATTGTAAGGCATTAATATACGTTCCATTGGGTAAATAGTCTGCAACATTTGATGGTCCATTAACTACAGGAATGATTTCAAGATCATATAAATACAAGTTGAATAACTTTTCGGTTGTGTAATCGGGACATATAGTGTTTTCAAATGCGAGATAAAATTTGTAATCACGTGATACATTTCTGAGACATTCGCTGAAAAGGGTAGTTGGATTTCCACACATTCTAGTGCCACATTTGCCAAAGAGATCTACGTGTACGTATTTTCCTATTTCCTGCGCAAGTGCTTTCCGTTTGGAGGGAACAGGACAATGTCCTGACATCCATACTGCATCAAGAGTCTTCTTTCGGAAAATTTCACTGTAATTTCTCTTTATTTCCTTTTGTCGACGCTTTATACTTCCATAAGGTCTAAAGATATCGGAGTGACGTCTAAAAGACATTGTATAGTCAAATAATCCATTCCAGTGGTTTGCCGGTCTTTTCATCAAAGTCGCGGGTTCCATACTATGGAATATCCAAAACTGATTCTTCATTTTTTGTGGTGGAGACTTGGGCAATGTTTCTTTGTTAAATATCACAGCACTACTGTTCCGAAAATCTTTCGTATTTTGAGAAACAAAACAGTTATACATTTTTGGACACTTTCTTTTGTTGAAATAATTTATAAATGTTGTTAAGTAAGGTGGTGCATTGTAGACGAGAATTAAAGTCCTTTTATCAGAAATTATATCCTTCTCTACAAAACTTTTGTTGGAGTTAGGTACAAAACTTCTGTTGGAGATTGGTTGGAACACAGTTGACATTGTGTCAAATATCACGAACTTCATATCATGTTGAGTGAAAAATATTGACACAGCTCCTAAGAACATCAGGACCATGAGATAATTCCAAAAAGCCTTTTCCCCTGAAAAGAAAATAAATATTATTACATTTTCATTATATGGTCATGAATGACTGGATGCACACGTACATGAACAAGGAACAGCAATCAAGCTCAAACGTCCACATAAAAACAAATCCAGACAGATATAAAAATGAAAGAATCAGATGCAATGGAGAAGTATGTTCAATACTAATTTGATATTTGGATTTTGAATGTGACTACAACAACAATATTTCGGATGAGCGATCAGATGCTGTTAATAGGGTTATTTATTGATAGAAAATCCTGGAAAGAAATATAAAAAATTATTCATCCAAAAAAGATTTCATCCCGAAAGAGTTTATTGTACCACATTTGCTCCATAAAATGAAGGTATATATTAATGTATATTATAAGCAATTCGATACGATTTTCGAGATAGTGGTGGTGAATGAGAAAAATTAGTACTTAGCTTTGATTTAAACTTGCCACAAATAGTAACGACAGAATGACGATTTTTAATTTTTTAAACTAAATGTGACTTATGATGTCCTTCATCTGCTGAAACCACCGTTTGAATTATGTATATTCAGCACGTAAAAAGTTTTTTGGCCGAGATTTTGCTTTGTCGTCATATGTTATTTTGTAATATTTCAATATCTACTTGTTTCCTTTGTGATAACTTTTTGAAGGTTAGGTGAGTTGATATCTTGATAATTCAACCAGAATGTAAATTTCGCCATGCAAAAAATCAGAGCTACATGTAAGAAGGCTGAATATGCATGTAATCTCGTGCGGCTGTCTTTGTGTCTAACGTCATCAGTGGGTAGAGATTATTAAAAATGTCATGGGAAGCCACGTGTAATCTATTAGAGGACATTTTTTTAAAAACTATATTTTTCAATTTATTTCACCATTACATGTAAATAAAAGGAATCACTGTCTAGTTTGTTAGATATGCCAAGGACATTAAGACAGTTTGAAACGTGGGATAATTTATGCATAGCGGGTTTCGCCAACAAGCAAGATATCGATTCCTCTAGCTGATGATTACATTATTTTTGTTCATTAAAACAGCTAAATTACAATGTTGCCTCAACTTTCAGTTGTACGTTTTCACTGAGAGTAAAAACATTCCTACTTTGATTGTATGTTGTTTAACGTCCCTCTCGAGAATATTTTACTGATGTGGAGACACCACCACTTGCCGGTGGAGAGCTGCAAATTTTGTCTAGAGTTCTCTAGCCTACTTTGAAGAAAAACAACCAAATGACGTAAGCATTGTACGTAAAGCAATGTGCATCGATTAAATCAAGTGATATTTACTATGCTTTTTCTGTGATGACATTTCCTAGCTCTTTGATGGAGAATATTACATCATTTACAGAATATACATGTATTTGACAGTGTGATATGGCGATAGAGAGGATAAAACATCTCAACGTCTACCAAAAGATTTTTATGACATCTTTCTTGTCGTAACTTATAACAGGACAGTAAAAAACTTGGGTTTTGTAATCCTGGTATTTTTTTTTTCATTTCAGCCTCAGTCTTTGGGAAAATTAAAGCTGCAAGGAACAACTACTAAATGTCTTTAGGGTTAACGTGATAACTTAACTTTTTTATGGCCCTCATTTCTGTGACATTATATCCTGCATATGGAGTTTATGTCTCCCAGTTACTGTTATTCGATACGCAAGAGCTTGCTTTACATTTGAAAAAGTTCTGAAATGAGGCAAGTTACAAACAAATAACTTGATGAAACAAGGATATCAACAGTCTCGTTTAAAAACACATTTTTGTACAGAGCAAGAGCCACTTAGGGCCTTTTTTGGCCCTGTGAATTTCTGAAAAATCGAAGCTGCTCAGTTTTGGTTGAAAATGCAGTATTTATCACTTGAACCCTTGCTGATCATGTATCTATTGACATGTATGTTTCTCTCTAGTCATTGCATTATGACATCATACAATACGTCATTTTCCCCCTATCCTGTAAATTTCTTTTAAAATGGCCAAAGAACCTCTCATCCGAAATATACATTTGCATAATGAAAGATCTGTAACTGAAGATCACAAAACATGTTTTAAGTTTGGATCGTGGGCTGTTCTCATCTTTTAATTCTTTGCTAGATGTAGTCAAGTATGCATGTTTTCTGCAAAATTCAAGAACATTGCATTTTCTTAAAGCCTGTTTTCAAATGTATGGATTCTCAAAGAGAAATTTTGTTATAGGAAATGAAAGCACTAAGTCACTACTTTATATTTATATATCAAATGGGATAGAGGGTGATGGTCAATTAATTTATATAAGGACAGGGCCATTTTATACATAAAGAGAACCTAACTCTTCTCATGTTTTAAAAAAAAAATCTTCTCAATAAATAGAATTGTCATTAAGTCGTGTGTTGGCTGACTTTTTTCATACAAATTGTATTAAGTTGTTTTTTTTATCCGAACATGATAAGGAATTGACGGCGGGTGAGACCGATCCGATCATCGAAGACTTACTGCTTACTTCTCCATGGCCATTGTTTCCACCTCTGCTTACTTAGAGGTCCGCGTTTGTTTCTACTCCCGATTTGTATTGCTTTTGAGCATGATATATGTCCGTTGTTTTATTTTATTTTAAAAGTATATCTCTTTTGTAGTATTTGAAAAATAGAATTGTTTAATAAAAGCGATTTTTGAAAGTAACGTTTTCACCGTAATTATAGCAAAATCAATATTTTCATCTTGAAATAGAAAATAAATCTTGCATAATTATACAATCAACTAATACTATATGCATGTATATTGTTCCGACATTTGTGTCAAGCTTCAATTATGGTACTCGGTTGAACTGATAAAGTACTACTCATTATCATATTACACACTTAATATATTCATTGAAAGTTAATACCATTATCAAAGATGTGTTCCCATTTCGCCTTAACTGTGAAATACAGGTAAGAAAAAGTTAAAAAGTACTAAAGCGAAATGGGAATTTTAGTATTTGTAAATATTATTACTAGGCTGATATAAAAATTTAAATGATAAATTTTTTTAGATTGAATTTAGCAATTAATTGGAATTTATGAATACTGTAAATGAAATGATACGTGTAATACAAAAAAATACTTTATGCTAAATATATTAAATAAATTAGATGGGAACAAACCTTATCAAAACCCGCAAATTGTGAAGAAAATTCGGGAAGATATTAGAAGTGCATGAAAGCCCAATTTGTAATAAAGGATTTTAAAAATTGGTGAAACAAATGAAATCTGTTTTCACAATTTCTATAATTCGTTTTATTATATAATTGATATAATTAAAAATGTCCCCCTCTCTGATTGGCTGAGATCCAACAATGCCCCCTCCCCCTACATTTTTTCTGAATGTATTTTTTTTTACTTTTGATTTAATAGGTTGGTCCCCAATAAGCATTTATATTTAAGCAATGAATCGTATAATAAAACAACAATTAAATAAATAGAGAATTAATTGAATTGTCAAATTTTAAGCAATTAATATGAAAAAGAGTTTGAAGAGATTTATCAATAGCAAAGGATTTCTTTAAACCTACAAAACCCATCAAAATAGTAAAATTGTATTTACATACCATAAATTGACAGCTTCATGATGTTGAGAACAACGTACATAATATTTCAAAACACCGATGTTTCGAAGGACAACAAATAACCATTTTCAGCTAAAGGCATTACATGTATACTATGTGAACATACTATTCACACAATGCAGCAACATCTTCATTTGTCACTTGTTGTTCTGAGTTCCCTAGATAAGATTACTTCATTTCAGTCTCAGATAATTGTTCAGAGCTTGCATCCTTTACATATTCCCTTCACTCTCAGTTAACCATACAATTACAGCATGTGACTTTAAAAAAGTCAAACCTGAGTAGCAACTAAGTCCTCTTGGCGTATGGAGTACAGACTATATAATCACAGGTAACACCCTCCTTACAGGTGACACCCGCACAAGTACTATGGAGTAAAGAGCAAAGGTGACTCTACAGGTTAAGGACAGCACTACTGCATCACAACATTACATAAAAAATTGGTTAGCATATACCCTACGGCCATGGAGTACTGAATACACGTAATCCATGTATTTATTATTGTCTGTGTACACTGTAAGTTTTAGAAGAATTTTTAAAAAATCTTTTATCTCTATGATCCAAAGCAGAAACTCTTAACATAGATTTTAATTGTACTACAATGTACAAAACTTAAATAAACTACTTTATAACTAGGTTCTGGTAAGAAACATCTAAATGATTTTCTTCTTCTAAAACTCCAAGAAGGATGTCGTCCAAGGGCAAACACATAGGACATATAAACATTCATCAAATTGCATACGACCTCAAGGTATCTGTGTCCAGGAAGTTCTACCGGCGATAAACATACCTATCCATGTCTTTGAGGTTTTACGCTTTATGTTCCATCTGAATGAAGTATTTAAGGAATAACTGTCTTATTTTTCGAATTCATGAAGTGATCAATGGATTGGCTTGTGTGATAATTTGCATAAACGCCGAAGGCGTTTATGCATAAAATTATCACACAAGCCAATCCATTGATCATCTTCATGAATTCGAAAAATCTGACAGTTATTCCTTATATTTACATGCTTTGATTCCGCCAATCCACGGGCTCCATGCCTGCTTCTCTCTAGGTGTTGTCCCGCCCTGCACGTGGTTTTTTTTTGGAACAGCGCCAAGACATTCATGAGGAAATAAATTACATTCACAATTGGTAATTTTATCTCGGACAAAGACATTGGAAATGTAAATATATGGAGATAATGAACAGTATTCGAGACCAATAGTCCATAAAACAATACAAAATAGGAACAGAGCAAAGACGGACCTCAAAAACATCGGAGACGGGATCAGGACTTATGGAAATGTCAACCAATTAACCGGGTACTCGATCGAACGTCTGAGTATTGAATACTAAAACTCGGGTGTATATTTTTTTAATTTCAACGTACATACATTTATCAAACAATTTATCAAAAATAAATAAAATGTGCATACGATAATAAGAGTGCCGTCGCCTACACCTGTAAAACGGTTTATTCCCTGAACGTCTACTCATTATAAAATTATTTAATTATCACACTCAATTAAGAGGCCCTCTAAGGGGTCCAGGTAGAGTTAACCCTTGTTACCTTGATGTGATTAAATACTTTAATATTTACTGATAAACTTTTGTACACAAGTTCAGTTAATTCACCCAAACTAAGATATTGTCATAAATATGGAGTTCATTAATACATGTACTACCATTAATAAACTTAAAATTAAATACTTGATATATATAATTGAAAGCATCAAACAAATATGTCTTCATACATTCAATATTTTTTATTTAAAAAAAAACTTTTCAGGTAGTCCGATCCTCAGGTT
>PRKT01000031.1:1057046-1067559 GCA_003671525.1 Saccostrea glomerata
AAAAGAAACAGTACTACACAAGACATGTAAAGAGAATTTTTGACAATTTATCTTAAAAAAGAATTTCAAAAATCCAGTTCAATTGGGGGTGGGGTGGGGAATTTAAGAGGCCTAATTTTTTTAAGTTTTAAGCTTGTCGTTAATAAAGGTACAATATTAACATCTATAGTATAATAAAACACGTCACGAAAAGCCAGATAAGCGGTGTTTTGAATTGTTGCTAAAAATTATTTTTGAAAAAATATATACCAATTGATATGAATAAAATCTTCAAGAAAATGATAATTAAATTTTGCTGTAGGATTAATCCTTTAATGAATACATGTACTGGTATGGATAATTCAGGTAAACTCTACCCGTACCCCTTAGAGGGCCCCTTAATTGAGTGTGATAATTAGATAATTTTATAATGAGTAGACGTTCAGGGAACACACCCCTGTAAAACACCCGTTATCGCCTGTGGCTGTATATGTACAGTAATTAGAGACCAATCACCTCCTTTTCTCACCTATTGCAGTCCTCCATTTTTGGATGGCTTGAATGATTTGTTCTCATTGAGGATCGTTTAAGATTTTCTGTTATCTTTAAATAATTTTTTAAAATTATTTAGTAAAACGGTACCAAAATCCAACGGGATGTCAACATTACCGCTACATTGCCAAAAATGTCGACTCATTACCGCTACATTTCTTCAAATGTTTGGGCGATTTACCGCTACATTTTTACAAAGGGACTATTGCCGAAAACAACTCATTACCGCTATAAACAGAATCAGTCAGCAATGGTATGGAATACGAGTTCTAACCAACAAAACCCACTTATCATGTAGAGAAGTACAATTTTGATTTGAATTCTAATCATAATGATATATATTTAAGTGTAACTATTTAGCGTCAAATGAACGTCAAGGCTTTTACTGAGAGATTTGTAACAAATCGCGGGAATATGCAGGATTAGTTATGGATAAATATAAATTTCGTATAAATAAGACTTTCAAATGCTTTAAAGTGTGGAGAAGTGTCACCTCCCCGTTCTAAATAGGGAAACAGGTCTTATGTATGTAAATATTGCACTTTAACTCAATCTGTATACGAATAAGTTGCTGGCTTATGAAAGAGGCAATGTTGCGGTATGTTACAGTACATACTTTTAATGTAGCGGTAATGTAACTATTTTGTAGCGGTAATGACTATGTAGCGGTAATGAAAATTTTGAAACCGTCTGTTGTGGCCCCACCCTTTTCCCGGGGGTCATGATTTGAACAAAATTGAGTCTACACTACCTGAGGATGCTTCCACATGACTTTCATCTCTCCTGGCCCACTGATTCTTGAGAAGAAGATTTTTAAAAGAAGCCATTTATTTTTCACTAATTCATAATTATCTCCCCTTGTAAGAGGGCGTGGCCCGTCATTTGAATAAACTTGAATCCCCTTCACCTAAGGATACTTTGTGACAAGTTTGGTTGAAATTGGTCCAGTGGTTCTTGAGAAGAAGATGAGAATGTGAAAAGTTTACGACAACAACGACATTGACGACAACGACGACAGACAAACTTTGATCAGAAAAGCTCACTTGAGCCTTCGGCTCAGGTGAGCTAATAACCACTGGTGGAGAAAAAGATTTTCAAAGAAATAAAGCATTTGCACTATATAATCAATAGGTCCACCCTAACACCAAAACCACTAACATAGGGGCCATGATATTCACAATTGTGGAAGAGGCAGCCATGCTCATCATAACTATTAGTTTATTTAATACGCATGAGCAGAGAAGATTTTCAAAGAATTAACGTATTTTTACTATAAAATCAAATGACCTCCACCCTAACCCCAGAACCCCTGACCCTGGGGCCATGGAATTCACAATTTCGTAAATGGCACTTTTGTTCATCATACAATGAAGCGCACTGAAGTGGTAAAATTTTCAGTTTGGATGAAACGTTCAGAGTCATGTTTTGAACGTGAATTATAACATAATGACACGCCCATTTCTTTAGAAACGAAAAAGAAATATTCGTCGTAATGTTTATACAATGAAGCGCATTGAAGTGGTAAAACTTTCCGTTTGGATGAAACGTTATGGGTCATGTTTTGAACGTCAATTATAACATAATGACACGCCCATTTCTTTAGAAACGAAAAAGACATATTCGTCGTAATGTTTAAGGACACTACACTTTCAGCGACAAGCAACATGAGTTACACCGAAATGGAGATTTTTAAAGTTATAAGAGAGAGGGAGAGAGTTATAGAGTTCCCGCTTCCGTGGAACACGTATTGCAACGATTTTGTCCATAATTATGAAATCATCATGTTTATTGGAGTTACCATAACACATGTATCGGTCGAACACGTGCTTACTTGATGTTTATCTAGACCGTCAATTTGATTGGCTATTATATTTATGGAATACCTGTTCTACAGGTATTCTAATGAGCCATTTGTTTGAATTTTCTTTTCTAAAGAAATGGGCGTGTCATTGTATGACAATCATCGTTCTAAAAATAGCTCAAAACGTTCCATTCAAACGGAAAATTTTACCACTTCAATGCGCTTCATTGCATGTTACACTTTTGTCTAGTGGAATGATTGTGTATATCTTGATTTTGCGACGGGACTAGATCTGAGAGGAATTGGGGACTTATGCTGTATACCATTTAGTGAAACTGAATAATTTTATGTTTATATCTCCTGTCTTTTAAAGATTCCCAACCAGTCTCCTGATCAAGACTATTAAATGACTTACAATGAAGCGCATTGAAGTGGTAAAATTTTCCGTTTGGATGAAACGTTCTGAGTCATGTTTTGAACGTCAATTATAACATAATGACACGTCCATATTTTTAGAAACGAGGAAAATATTCGTCGTAATGTTTTAGGACACTCCATTTTAGCGACAAGCAACGTGAGTTACACTGAAATGGAGCTTTAAAAAATTAGAAGAAAGAATGAGAGACTCCCCGCTTCTGTAAAAGTCAAACTGCAACGAATATGTACATATTTTTAAACTTATCATGTCTATTGAAGTTACCACAACACATTTTCGGTCGAACACGTGTTTACTCGGTGTTTATTTTTACTCTATTTATGGAAAACCTGTTCTACAGGTATTCGAATACAGTAAACAAATTGACCGTTTTATCCATTTCTAAAGAAATGGGCGTGTCATAAGATGACAATAAACGTTCTAAAGATAGCTCAAAACGTTCCACTCGAACGGAAAATTTTACCACTTCAATGCGCTTCATTGTAACACACACTCTTCGTGACGAGCAGCGTGAATTACATCAAAATGGAGATTTTTAAAGTTATAAGAGAGAGAGTTAGAGAGTTCCCGCTTCTGTAAAACACGTATAGCAACAAATTTGCCCATACAATGAAGCGCATTGAAGTGGTAAAATTTTCCGTTCGAATAGAACGTTTTGAGCTATCTTTAGAACGTTTATTGTCATCTTATGACACGCCCATTTCTTTAGAAATGGATAAATCGGTCAATTTGTTTATTCGAATACCTGTAGAACAGGTTTTCCATAAATGTAATAGCCAATCAAATGGACGGACTAAATAAACACCGAGTAAACACGTGTTCGACTGAAACATGTGTTGTGGCAACTTCAATAGACATGATAAAGTTAATAAAATACAATGAAGCGCATTGAAGTGGTAAAATCAAATTGACGGTATATATAAACACCGAGTAAGCACGTGTTCGACTGATCCATGTAATATGCTAACTCCAATAAGCATGATAAAATCATAATTATGTACAAAATCGTTGCAATGCATGTTTTACAGAAGCGGGGACTCTATATATAGCTCTTTCTTATTTAAAATCTTCATTTCAGGGTAATTCATGTTATTTGTCGCGGAAAGTGGAGTGTCCTAACACTGCGACGAATATTTCTTTCTCGTTTCTAAAGAAATGGGCGTGTCGTTATGTTATAATTGACGTTCAAAACATGACTCAGAACGTTTCATCCAAATAGAAAATTTTACCACTTCAATGCGATTCATTGTATGTACATATTCATTACAATTTGAGTTTTACAGAAGCGGGGAGTCTCTAATTCTTTCTTCTATTTTTTTTAAAGCTCCATTTCGGTGTAACCCATGCTGCTTGTCACGAAGAGCGGGGTGTCCTTAAACATTACGACGAATATTTCTTTTTCGTTTCTAAAGAAATGGGCGTGTCATTATGTTATAATTGACTTTCAAAACATGACTCAGAACGTTTCATCCAAACAGAAAATTTAACCACTTCAATGCACTTCATTGTAATTATGAATTGATCATGTTTATTAGAGTTATTATAACACATTTATCAATCGAACACGTGCTTATTCGGTGTTTATGCAGACCGTGAATTTGATTGGTTACTATATTTATGGTATACCTGTTCTACAGGTATTCTAATGAACTATTTGACCGATTTTCTTTTCTAAAGAAATGGGCGTGTCATTGTATGACAATTATCGATCTAAAGATAGCTCAAAACGTTCCAGTCAAACGGAAAATTTTACCACTTCAATACGCTTCATTGTAACTATGTACAGAGTTCATTGGTTTAATACCCAAGAGCAGAGGAGGTTTTCAAAGAAGTAATGCATTTTCACTATATAAACAACAGAACCCAACCCTAAATTCAGAAACCTGACCCAGGAGCCACGAAATTTACAATTTTGGAAGAGGCAGCCTTGTTCGACATTATTAGTTACTTGGTTAGTTTATTCAATATTGTCAATTTTCTTTCATCAGAAACATTTGATAAGTGAAAAATAATATAGCTGACACTTGTGGGTTTCCTTAGATGCTAAAAAGTGACCAGCGGGAAAGATTCGACTCTCAACAGCTAGAGTGAAACGTGTTGATGGACATTCTAACTTATTAAACACGCTACCCTTCCAGTTGAAAATAGTCATACAACCTTGCACATTTAAATCAGGTGGGATTTTGACATGTGAAGAATTCAATTCAGTATCTTAAAAGAATGATGTTTAAAATAAAAAAAAACAAAACATTTTTCCTTCTTCTTTAATTCATTTCATTCACAACAGATAAACCACAGGAACTAATTCACTAAAATATCATTATATTCTGTAGATAAATATAATATGGAGTTTAAAATTTATGCAGCACTAAAAATAAAATGGCAAGTTGTTGTATCATAAATGTAGTTAAGGAAGTTTTCAAAAACAAAAGACGAATTTTGAATTCATACAGTATTTGAAATGGTATGTTATAGACAAATGAAAATTAAAATATACTCATATGTTAGTTAATACTAGTAGTCAATATTGCATTATCTGCATGGTTATGACTGTCTATCTCTTAATGAAAAAATGTTATTTTTGACCAAGTTATTATCTTAAAATAAAACACTTAAAGACTTTAGAATTTGAAGAAGTAATTTTCAAATAAAAATCAGTATACTTCAAATGCACAAGACCATGAATTCATTACATATCAAAAAGTGCTGACCGATATTAGAACTGATCAAGAACAGGATTCTAAGTGCGACAAATCATTTACAATAAAAGGTTTTATTTTCAGTTGATAACTTTTTAAAAATGATAAACAATATGATGAAGTATGAAAATGACTCGATAAAATAGGTTAACAAACTACAAAATAATATATCTTTAAAAAATCATAACAAGAAATTATTTATATATAAAATGCATATATACTTTTTACATGATATACAACAAAACCTTCATTTAAAACAACATTATTAGCAAATAATCATTATAATTGTTACCTCATCTAAATAAACTTACATAGACATACTAATCTGAATACACTGATAAATCTGTGATCACACACAAACATACCCTCACACACACATTAATTCAATGACTTCATTTCTTCGGTGTATATATGTACATGTACTTAACATATTCTGTATCATTTTAACGATGTTTGAGAAAGAAATGATAAGAATCAGTGTACTATAGCTAGTATTTGAAACAAATGGCAGCAAGAGGAAACAATCACACACACACACACACACACACATCTAAGACATTTTGTAACTCAATACTTGAACATTCTTTTCCATATAAATTAAAATCTTACTAAACTAACCTGAGCTTCTTTTGCTTAACACATGTTGGTTAATTTTCTGTTTTCTTTACGTTTTATTTAATTAGAAAACATTCAAAATAAAGCCGATACTCTTTCTGCCTGTTTAACATTCAAACCATATCTGCCTGTTGAACATTCAAACCATATGACTGTACAATGTATACATTCAAGAATACAACCCAACAATGGTGAGCTTTGGTGTGTCTTTTAATATCTTTTTTATATAATTTTAATAGCACACTTTGTTTTAGAGAAAATTTGAAAATTTCCTGTAAACTCCTTCTTTTCATGTCTCAACAGCCAAGATATTCTTACACTTATGACGTTACATTTTTTTAAAATCTGAGATCTCAAATGTAAAATAGGTACATCTTTAAGTACATTTAAAAACCGAATTTGTATATTGTTTTCTGTGTGTAAGTTTCTTCTGGTCGTAGAACGGAATCAGGAAAATTTGGCTGAAAAAAATTTACGTTCAATATAATTATTATCAGATCAAATACGTCATAAGTATCTGTTTGAGATTTTTTAAATACTAGTATCATAAATACGAAATAGACATTTTGTTTCTGTTATTCCAGTTCTTGTTGTCCAAATTATTTATCTAAATATTGTATCAAGAAATAAAGTACATGTAATTTTATGAATGAATATAATATTTGTTGTGAACTGGAGGAAATTTGAAAATTATTATACTGATATATATCCTTCCCTTTATCCTCATCCATGACAGAGAAATGATTGAGTTCTCGAATACGAGTAAAAAACATCATAATCATACTTTTTGAAAAACGAGAACAACATACCATATTTACACCGCTTGGTAACTGCATTGGAATGAGACAGATTCCTCCATCCTCGAACGGCCCGTAAACTGCTCCATCTTTTCCATAGAGGTTTGGTTTCATGTGGGACGAGAAATAAACATCCACCCCAGGTTCTGTTGTGTAAACGTCGACAGATCGACCATTCGAAGGGTTCTCAAGCCTTAATCAATACCAAATGTTTTAGTCACGTACACATTTTTATTATTTTTTTAAATTTATTTTTTTTTGCTCTTATGGTATTGAGTAAGACATACTTTTAAAAAAATTCTATTAAAAGTCTTACTTTGCCACGTGTTTCATCTCCCCTCGGTTACCAAACACGTAGCAGGAAACGATGATGTCATTGATTACGTTTCTCACTAGTGTGGGTGACGTTAAATCAAAAACTGTTCCATTGACATTGGCTATCTCTCCGTCACCTGTTATAACATTAGAACTAATCCTAGAATCAACAGTTCTGAATATCATTAAAGACAATTCATATATTTTCATTAACCGAAACTTGCCTTTAGGAAGAAAGGCTTCGTCAATTGGAACGTTTCTGTTTGTGTAAACTGTCAATATATGGTCGCCATTTTTACCAGCTTTCTGAATAGTAAATGAATAAAAATAATGGTTTATATAACATGTAAACTAGTAATTGTGTGAAAATAATTTCAATTCGTACTATTTTCGATACAGAACTGAATTCATTAATGTGTGAAGTCGCATTTTTTGTTTTACTTTTTTTGTTTTGTTTTTGTTTTTGTTTTGTTTTTATTTAAAAAAAATATATATATACAGCTAAAATGATAAAAATATTACATGTCCTTCCAGATTGAAGTACACGTGATTGGACAGATTGACAGGAGTAGCTTTTGTTGTCTTTGCTTTGTAGCCCAGGATAAGCTCATTGTCCTGTGTCAGCTGGAACGTGAACACGGAAGTTAGCTCTCCCGGAAATCCCTCCTCTCCATCCGGGCTCACGTACGTCATCACAACCATGTCTCCCTCAATTTTGGCATCAAACAGTTTCTGTTATTGATTTAATTTGATATGAAATTAGCCTATTGTGATGGGAAAACTTTAAAAAGATTAAAAATTCCTTGTTCTATTTATAGACGTTTTATCATTACATAGCTGTTTTCCACGCAAACATATCAAATGTGCTTGAATTTCTTTGTTTCCAGGTCATTTACATAAGAAGAAATAGTAAGAGTACCCAAAGATGAATGCAAAGAACAGGGGGTCATAAAAGCAGTTGTGAAAAACACAACAGATCCACATGAAAAACATGAGGACTACGAACCAAAACAGAAAATTGGGACAGAACAGAACACAGAAACTTTACAAAAGTAATCAGAACATGAGGATTTAGAGAACAACAAAGAACATGGGGACTTTATACAAACAAAAACTGAACGTAAGGAACTTAGGAACTTACAAACCAAAGCAAAATATGAGAACTACCAAACCAGAACAGAATTTTTGGACGTTTTACCAAAACAGAATGCTTGAACGTTTTGGTTTCAGAGATCAAGGATCCGAGGATTTACTAAACTAGGCTAAAACATAAACGCTATAGCCCAAACAGGAAATATAGACATTGCTAACAGAAACAGAACAAATCATGGACTTTACAAGAACTGGAGGTAGTGTAAACACTGAGGTCAAAATCATATAAAGAAGAGTGCACCACAAAATGTATTTCTCGGTAGTTTGTAAGTGAGATTCTGTGAAAGTTCCATTGAAATTCACTGAGAGGCTTAACAGTAGTTAACAAAATAGGTACTCCTCTTTATCGAGTATAATGGCAAAATTGGAGACACATGTATGCTATTGGAAACCCAATATATTGGCTTAGATAATTCGACTACAGGTAAAACGACAACAACCAATAAATCAAAAGGTTAAATTGAGGGGAACAATTTTATTATGTAAAAAGATTACGTAAAAGACTCATTAAAATCTTATTTAGGGATGTAAGACAAATTATGGATAAGAGAATGAAAAAGTCTGTGTTTAGCTACGGACATTTTCCAAATATCTTACCGATGAAAAGGAACATCAGGAGATGTAAAACGGCACTATGTAATTAAGTTTCTGTGAAAAAAAATTGTGTGTAAGCTTAGTTGCGGTTAGGTGATGGCTACCCAAAACTGTACAAGGAATGGAAACGTCTATTTTTGCAATGTGGAATACCAAATATCTGTCTGTTCGAAACAAAATCTAGAAGGTGCTCAGGGACGCTATGAAATACTAGTCAACATTCTGCAAAAGACTCATTGAACATTTAGTGATATAGGAGGAGTTGTGGATCAGAGATATTAAGTTAAGAATGGCAATATTCATGTTTTGCAACGATAAATTCTATATATTTGTCACCATGTCAAAAAAATATAATGTACGATTTATAAAATTGCATTCAGTGGTTTAAAATGGGGTTATCGTGAATAAGGACTGGTTACCCTCAAGATGTAACGGACGGGAAAACGTATGGACAGACACCATCATATCATTAAAAACCACCCATTTGGGTCTAAACCAAGAAAAAGAACACTGCTAAGAGGATATTACCGGTATATACTAACCTGAAATAAGAGGGAATTATAAAAACTAAAGGAAAAAGACATCATAAAACAAAACTGAAGAAAGGGAATGTTATGAACCAACACTGAACCAATTGGACTTTATAAACCAAAACTGAACAAGTGGGGCGTTATAGACCAAAACTGAGAAAGTGGGACATAATAAATCATAGAGCATGAGGCATCACAAACTTTTACGATTATACATGTTATGTTATACATAAAAGTAAATTCTTCTTTACCGACTCAAATCCTTGGAAGCCTCCATGGACTTGATTCTGTCCTTCATTGGCCGACACATTGTATTCCACTCCATCAATTGTAAAACGTGCTCCCTTTAACCGTTCTGTTATCCGACCGAGTGCTGCCCCGATGTAGGAATGTCTGGCCTCGTATTCTAAAGAGTTGTAAAAAATTAGAAGTCTTTCTACATTTTTAAAGAAAACCAATCTTTAAGACAAAGGAAAATTATATTTTTATGCTCCCTGTAATTGAAGACTTAATGTAGTCCAGCGGAGAAATCCTTATTCATAATTTTATTTCTATATACTAGTATATTTTCAAGTTCAAATGAATTTTATGTCTGCACAATTGAACAAGTAACCCAGGAGGGACTTTGGGAGACTTTGCTTCTATTGATTGTTTAATTGTTCACGGTGTAATTGACTACAATATCGTGATAGACATATATCTAATCAAATTGGTCTGTCATATACATATACTCACCGTCAATAGAAACGCAACACCCTAATTTTAGGGGTGAAAATTATATACGGGATATAACTATGTACCAAAAAAGTTAGGACATCTTTTACTTTGCCAAATCAGTTATTTAACGGTTGAATGATTTTCATTCCATTACCGGAAGTTGATTTTTAGCTCCCTGAACAGAAATCAAAAAATAGCATTTTAAATAAAATTATTGTCAATATTTTGGGTTTTCAAGGTTTTGTACCTGTTAATTATAAGTCTTGTACTAAAAGTCCGGAAAAAATATCCTTCTTTCTCTTCCGGATGTGATGCCTGTATTTCCT
>PRKT01000031.1:1075888-1093795 GCA_003671525.1 Saccostrea glomerata
TTCTTCTTCTTCCTGGAACTTTTTTGTCCGGGAATGATCTTGTAAACTGTTCGTCCGATGTAGGTAAAACCTTTTTAGGGTTAGTAGACATGTTATGTAGATTTGCGGAATCAAGGTCATTTTGCGCGCACGTGCTTGCAAGAGCGTGCACGTGCAACACGTGAAATGACCAACATAATAGATATAGCCGCAACTGTTCTATTTTTAGATAATATGCTTTGAAACTCATAATGTGAGGATATGTTAGTAGTATAGACATGACGACATGGTGAAAATACCAAGATCTCACGCGCATGCACGTGCACTTCACTCTGATTGGCTGCAACTAAAGTCTCAATATCTTTCTTGTTTTTTGACGAAATCCTTTGAAATTTTGAACATAGCCATGCATTAGGATATCCTACAACATGAAATAAAGCAATTATCATGAAAACATGTGCATGCACGTGCGCTGCAATCTGATTGGCTGAAACTTTAAACAGCTATAACTCCCTTGGTTTTCAACCAAACAGGATGGGATTTGGAACATAGATAGATATAATTGACTTCTACAAGTAGGTATGGTCACCATGCACATGCATACACGTGCGTGTACATGTGCTGCAATCTGATTGACTGAAACTTTAAACAGATATAACTCCCTTAGTTTTCACCCAAACAGGGTGGAATTTAGAACAAAGATAGATGTAATGGACTTCTACAAGAAGGTATGGTCACCATGCTCATGTATGCACGTGCGTGCACGTTAAATGAGTAAAATCAAACATACACTTGAATGAGCGTATTTCTTTTAATAATTTTGGATTAAATACTTTAATATTCAGTGTATTAAAAATATAGATTGTGTAGACAAGATGATATGGTCATGTCGCAAATGCATTCACATGTGCACGCGTGCAATGCTAAAGTTTAAATGATATTTGTTCACTTCTTTGTAAATGTTGTTAAAATCTCAGATGCATAGAGTTTGTCTTATTTAATGAAGCTTACAGGGAATATGGCACCAAAAGGGAGTTGGGGAGCGTTTGGGGAACATCTGTAACGGTCCCCGTTACAATTAGCACTAGTTATTATTATTATTATTATTATTTTTCTTCTTCTTCTTCCTGGGTACTTTTTTGTCCGGGAATGATCTTGTAAACTGTTCGTCTGATGTAGGTAAAACCTTTTTAGGGTCAGTAGGCATGTTATGTAGATTTGTGGAATCAAGGTCATTTTGCGCGCACGTGCTTGCAAGAGCGCGCACGTGCAACACGTGAAATGACCAATATACTACATATAGCCGGAACTTATCTATTTTTTGATGAAATGCTTTGAAACTCATAATATAAGGATATATTAGTAGCATAGACAATATGACATGGTCAAAATAGCAAGATCTCACGCGCATGCACGTGCGCTTCGCTCTGATTGGTTGAAACTAAAGTCTCAATATCTTTCTTGTTTTTTGACGAAATCCTTTGAAATTTTGAACATAGCCATACATTAGGATATCCTACAACATGATATATAGCAATTATCATGAAAAGACGTGCATGCACGTGCGCTGCAATCTGATTGGCTTAAACTTTGAATAGCTATAACTCCCTTGATTTTCAACCAAACAGGATGGGATTTGGAACATAGATAGATATAATAAAGCTCTACAAATAGATATGGCCACCATGCACATGCATACACGTCCGTGTGCGCGTGCTGCAATCTCATTGGCTGAAACTTTAAACAGCTATAACTCCCTTGGTTTTCAACCAAACGAGGTGGGATTAAGAACATAGATAGATGTAATGGACTTCTACAAGAAGGTATGGTTACCATGCTCATGTATGCACGTGCGTGCACGTGAAATGAGTAAAATCAAAAATACACTTGAATGAGCGTATTTTTTAATACTTTTGGATTAAATACTTTAATATTTAGTATATTAAAATATATACATTGTGTAGACAATATGATATGGCCATTACGCACATGCATTCACACGCACACAGGTGCAATGCTAAAATTTGAATGAACTTTGTACACTTCTGGGTAAACGTTCTTAAAATCTCAAATGCATAGAGTTTGTCTTATTTAATGAAGCTTACAGGGGATATGGCACCAAAAGGGAGTTGGGGAGCGTTTGGGGAACATCTGTAACGGTCCCCGTTACAATTAGCACTAGTTCTTTATATTATAAAAAAATGTGTTCAAAGAATCTTTTATTGATGCTCAACCAAAAATTATTCGCTGTTTACAAGAATTCTTTTAGATTTAATTTGATACTTATTGTGCTGTTCAACTTAACATCGATATAACTCTTGAGTTGGTTGTAATTTTAAAATTATGAAGTTTTTTTTTTTATTTTATTTTTTTTAGATTAACACAGAAAGAACGTCATTGCATGTTAAATGTACATGTCTTTGAGCGGATTTCATGTTGAATTTTGACATTTTCATGTTGATATGAAGCTAATTAACAAAAATCAAGATATACAAGAAAATACAAACAAATGTGTACGAACCTGATGGTGAGGGAAGCAATTATCATCTGAACAGGGGACTTACTAGTAATTCAAAATAGATTTATACCGATTTAATTTACATTTATTTATAAACATTCCAAGTTCATTGGTTCAAAAACAGTGTGGTGGTAAAAGCTACTAACAAGTCTGACATTCTGCTATCATCATCAATCACTGCATTGATTTCTAAGAGTTGAAAAAAATTAAAGTTATCCACTCAAAATCAGAGGGAAAAAATGTGCACATCACCTCAAGAGATAGTTATGCTTTCCATGCACATTGTAAAGATAAGGAAGTTAACAATATTCGTACGACTCCTTAAATAAATACTCACGAAGCCTTTAACAGTGTTTAAGAAGTTCTATAAGAAAAATTGTCAAATCATAAAGATGTAATTTCTAGTGCATATAAGAGGGTGTCCCAAACTTCCTTAAACAAATGTAGTTTTGTAAGAATTCGATGTTATAAATTAATGATATTTTTATGAAGTCGGAGAAGTACGCAAAAATTGCAATAAAGAATCGGCATGTGATATACTAGTATAACAATTTTTAAAATGCATTTAATTCTAAGAATTTCCACACAAAAAAAGGCAAACATTAAAAATATTTTTGTTTGATGTACTACGACCCACATTTTTCAAGGTGAGTAGATAGTTCAATGATTTTTTTTTGTATTGAACAAATTGATAACTGTCATTAAAAAAATCACAGATTCAGTTTAATGATGTTTTCAATACACTGTGGATAACTAGACAGTTTTGATATTTAATATTGCTATGAAAAATCTCTAAAAGCATCTTATAGAAATTATGTACCTTAGCTTGAAAATGAAACAAATCTATTTCTATTGAAACGTTTGAATAGAACGGCCTCAGGCAGACAGTTTAGTTTTTGGGTCCGACAAAACGCATGTTGCCCTCGAACTGAGTCAATAAGTGTATATTATTGGAGTTATTATTTATCTTGCAAAATAAACAACTTTTCCTCCACTTTTATGGCATTTGCCTTGATGAATATGAATTTTAGATATTGTTCAGATGGCCAGCGCACTTGACTGTGATCAAAAGTTCTGAACTTAAATTGAATCCAACAGAAACGTATAAGTCATAAATGTCTGGTTCGAATGGATGGATATCTTGTTATATCAAAATATTCAAAGTTTGTGAAAAGTAAGACCAAAAAGACAAGAGATCGGCGGAGTAAGAGGCACAGGATCGATGTCAAACTGGCTTTGCAACTGTTTGAGAAGACAGGGAAATCAAAATCTCTCAGAGATAAAGGGTTTAAAAAGACATTTTTATTGAATATGCATATTCTTCTGCATACTTTCTTCGTATTTTGTAATGTTAAATCATATCATACCAATTAAGATATTTTTCATTTATTTGTATAATCTTTGAGATAAAAACTAGTAAAAGAATTTGATTTTTGTGATCAGTTGACGTCGGAGATTGCTCTGGACACAATAATGGAGGAATTGTAATACTGAAATTGTAATTACTTGAATTGTTTTTAAGTTATCATGTTAAAATTCCGTAATTTTCCAACCAATAACACGTTATATACACTGATCCACCTAGAAAATTTTAGAGAGAAACATTCAGTGTCGTTTAATCAGTCTATGGAATTTTGGTTCAACCCTCGTACATAAAGTTGTCTTATCTTAGAGGATTTGAATCATGCAACTGCTTGCTGACTGCATCTGCAACCACAAGGGCATATGCAGGGATTGAATCAAAGAAATTTATGTCATTTTCAAAACAAACAATCGAATCCAAGGCCTTGACATTCACAGAGTAGACAAAGTGCATAAACCATGCCCTTGGTTATTAGTATAAATTAATAATAATGAAAACTTCCACTGCAGATCAACTTACCTGCATCTGCCATGATGAATATGATGAAGGAGAAAATAATTCCAGCAGATCAGACCACTTAGCTACAGATGAAATCTCCAAAAGATGGTCTACTAGAAGTAAAACATCGACTACTAGAAGTAAAACATCGACTAATTGAAGTTAAGCGTCCAAATAACAACGGAAAAGGTATTCAACTTTCAACAGAAAACACTCTTGACCTACCTTTTGATTTCACGAGTCGGTGGATCTGCTTTTGGGAGCTATAATCGCGCACGCTTTCTCTCGAAATTAAAACATCGACAGTTTCCATCAGCTGTGCGTTATCATTTATATCATATTATATAAGTATTGGTGGGAATTTCAGATACGCCCATGGATTGCACTAAGTATAACGAGAAGTGATGCTAGTTTGCGTTCTAATTCTGAAGCATGTTTCGGTTTTCTCGTTTCTAAATTAAGTTGGGTTTTTGTTTTGTTGGGTTTTTTTTTTCTTTGAATACAAATATCATCAATTGATCTATTTCGATGAAGATTTAGAATGGGTAATTCTAAAGTTTTCGTTTTTGAACGACAGAGGATGCGGAGTCTTTGAACTACTAAGTATTTTAAAAGTTCATCTACAAGTATATGATATAAGACTATAAGTACCATTCTCCGTACAGCTTAAATACAGATTGTAGAAATTCAAAGTGGAATTTTATACAGAAAATCCGAACAAAAAAAAACCGAGAGTAGCACGGTGGACCTAGGTTATCATATTCATCTTTATGTGTTCACCCTCGTCAAACCTATGACTGCATGTATAAGGCAGAACTCGTTGTTATACCCCCGCTTGAAAGGTGGGAGGGGATATAGTTATCGGAATGTCCGTCTACACACGTCCGTCTGTCTGTTACGCTTTGGGGTACCTATCTCTTATCCGCAAGTAACTTCATTTACCACTGAATAAAATTTACCTAGACGTTCACAAAATCTTTGTTACATACTGCAATTTTACTTTTCGATCGGACAAATATTTCGGGTTTTCCTTAACAAAACATGGACACTGCCATTCTTTCTATAATATTGAAGGGTACCCATCCCCTATCCGCAAGTCCCACTATGCCATTGGAAAAGAAAATTAATGATACTTTCACAGATTCTTTTATACATAATACCATTGTACACCTATTTTATGTTTTGATCTGACAGTTATTTCGAGTCTTTCAGAACAAAACATTGACTTTGCCATTATAATTAGGAGACGAGGTATCATTTAGTGAGCTCAGTGCTCACAATACCTCTATATAAGAAATAAATTGAATCCGTTGTTTTATTCTACAGTTCAAAGGATCAACAATTAAAAGTTTGTCAATTAATTGCTTGTATGAAAATTGAGTAAAATTTTGTGTGTTTTCCATGTTCGTCTGTTTGACTGTCGGTCCTCCCTCAGTTTATCTTTTTACTTAAGGTATCCAAACTAAACTTGTAGATGCCGTACACCTGTGAAAATGTATTTATAAGATGCATGGTTTAATTACACATAAGGATGGGGAAGGGGGTCCTTTTTTTTCTTTTTAGTCCATTAAGTTTATAAGTTAACTATAAAATTAATAAATGTCATTGGATGGGCTGTTTGTATTCTATAACTAAATCAAGTGTTCGCTGTAAAAATATCAAATAGCATAAATCATTCTATTTCACAGATACTTTTAACGGGCTCTAGTTAGATTAACTTGCTCTAGTTAGTGGTCGTTATTTTCTACATACTTAATTACAGCTTTAAGGAAACCCTTTATAAATACATTAGTACTGAAAGTCTGAAACCTAAATAAAAGAGATTCCGAGAACTACCTCGTGTAAAAAAAAAAAGTTTCTTGGAATTTCTTGGTAAGATTGAGACGATACTAGATGATTGATATAAATTGATATATTAAGCTTTTTTTTCTGTTGGCCTCGACAAAGATAAAGTAGTATGAATTTTCATAGGCGTTCTACAGCAAAGTTTCCCTGAATTATTTAAGTACGTAAATCGTATATTTGATCCCTATGGATTATATTTACAAGCAAGTTTTATCTCTATTTCGTCATAATAGTTAGAAATATTGTGTAAATCTAGTAATAGAACATTTAAAAAAAACATCAAATCTATTTCTTTTAATTCTTTTATTAGAAAATTGGAAGAAAATAAAATTAAAATGCTTTTGACGTTCTTACTTACGAATTATACACGAAACATATGGAGATAACAAACAGTATTCAAGATCAGAAGTTCATAAAACAATACGTAAAGGAACAGATCAAACACGGACGTCCAAAACACCAGAAGTGGGAGTAAGTGCCATGGAGGAGTGAGCATCCATACCTAAAGTGCTCCTTGTCATGATCGTGAAATAACGGGAAAATCCGTCATCAATTCAGTGTATAAATGATGGACTAACAATTAGCCTGAACAACGTCAGTCAGCATTTGACTCAATGATAAATTGTATTTGTGGACAAGGTCATTGTACATATCGACCCTAGAACTTAAAAAATGATGAATTTAAACGAGACTTTTGATATTCTTGTTTCATCAACTTGTTTGTCAATAATTCACCTCGTTTTTGACATTGTTCATACGTAGAGCACCCTTTTTCGTATCGAATCAACTGAGATATATAAACTCCGTATGCAGGTGATGAAGGTATAATGCTGCATTAGTAAGGGAAGTTGACTGTCATCATGTTTATCATATAGCTTTGTTTGTTAAATTATCATCAACGTCTTCTTTAAGTAAAATATCCAAATATGAAACAGACGTGTCAGACTCTGCGGTATCTTTTATCTCAAGCTAACCAGGATATATCGTATCGACATAAGAATGGATATTACCATTGTTAATTAACAATACGTCGTCGATGTATCTAAATGTCGAGTTGAAAACCACAGCAAGCCTTTTCTTCTTTTCACGTATAAGATTTTGGACAAATCCTGCTTCATATGAATACAAAAATAGCTCTGCTGATAACGGGGCGCAATTGGTACCCACTGGAATTCCAATATATTGTTAGAAGACCTGCACCTTGATCTTAATCAAAATCTATCGTTGATAATTTAATCCATCTCAAATAAAAGATTAAGTTTTTGAAAAAAATCGAATAAATCAACAAAGAGGTTGCTTGATGTTAATAAATTAAAAAGAACTAATTCCAGGGAATTGTAATATGTTACAAGAATTGAATTTTAAAGTTTTGGATTCAATCGGACAGATGGACATTAAACAATTAAAAAAGAACAAATTCCAGGGAGTTGTAATGTGTTACAAGAATTCAATTTTAAAGTTTTGGTTTCAATCGGACAGATGGACAAGCACAATTCTGACGTAATCATTCTCTCTTTAATTTTTGGGTACCCATCTCTTTTCCTAATTTTTATAATTTCTCCTAAACCAATGATTAAAATCTAACGAGACTCTAACTGAATTTTTGTTACATTGTGCTATTGTTTATTTTATTTTCTGATCAGATAGATATTTCATGGTTCCCATATCAAAATATGGATATGGAAGCAAAGGGGGTGGACTATTATTTTTTTTTATCTCAGTGCTGACATAACCTCTAGCTAGTGTACTGTATAATGAAACGAAAGTATCCCTAAACATGCAGTCCGACCTGCAGTCTCAAAAGAAATGTTATGAATATCGATCAAAAAACAACGATCTATGGAGTTTGCTGAGAGATCAAGGATGATCAGAAGAGATTGCTGTAAGCTTGAAAGAGACCAAGGAGAGATCTTAAGGAGTTCAAACGTTTTATGTCCTTCCAAAGACTTCTACCTCTGAAGGATCATATGACTATCCAACAGATTGCTGGTCGATCTTTCTGTATTCACAGAGAGCAAAGAGATCAAGCAACTCTGGAAGATTCCGAGAAATCATAGCTAGGCTTAAGCTCGGCAATCTCTCAATGTCTCCATTTCCGTGTAAACGGGGTTTAATAAGAAAGAAGTGAATATTTTAATGTAAACTAAAGATATGTCCTATACTGGACAATTGTTGAAACGTCTGTGCAGCTATCGTTGACTGTAGTCGATGAATTTGACTATTTATTAAGAAAATGATCATCTCCTCTGTTGTTGAATAAGAGTTATCAAGAGTTATTGAAAAGTTTTATTAAAACATTTGTATCATTTCTTACATTTGCACCATTTTGTTTTATTGATAATGCTGTGTCAAGATAGATTTTGTACACGAAATGCTGTTTTGTAGAAATTAAAAATCAATGAAATAGGAAAAAAAGCAACAGCTGACAGCAGTAATCTAATAAGATAATTACAGGTATACAATAAACAAAATCATTATTAATTAATCTGCTACTTGATTAAACTTGTATCAACTTGAACTTTAAATGGCCTTTTTAAACTGCATTAAAATTTCTAAAGGTTAATCTAAGTTAAAGTCTTCTAGATTAATAAAGGGATTACTCTTTGCATACAAGAATGTTTGATTATATCTACTGTATTCTATCATAATTGACCAAGGAATTTCTTAATTTTAACCAAATTATGAAGTTTTTAACAAATTGAAATTCAAAAACTGATTTAAAACAATGCAGAACTTTAAAAAAGCAAAAACTGTAACAAACTTCATATTATAATAAACAAGGTATATTAAACTCGTAATATCGTTGTAAAATACAATGTATATTGCACATATGAAACATTTTTTCATTAGTGATAGTAAGATATATATATATAAAAGTACAGAACACCAAAGGAGCTATATTCTACAAGATACACCTATGTACCTAATTTAAAAAAATCTAATAAAATAAAATACATACAGAATGAACCTATGTACAAAATCCTGTCCAACTATTAAATTGTAAAAGAAAAACTAAAATAAATGGAAAATATGAAAATATATCTACTAACAGCTAAGTGAACAGTACCAATACAAAAAGAAGTGTGCACCTAAATAAATTATCACAACCTCATCCATGGACGGCTCCAAGACAATAACTCAACATAAAACTTAACAACTTTGATGAATGTGTGTGCATATTATAAACAAGTGCCCATAAACAGTTTTTATACATGTAAATAGTAATGTAAAAAGTGAAATACAAGAGTATTGTAAAAAATTATCGTTTTGATTTGGATAAATACGTACATATATGTCTATAGTTATAATTCACAAATTCTTTACATCTACAAGGTATTACAATTAGGTATTTATAACTCTCAACCATGGTCCTACTTTTTGACAGCAGCTCTAGATATTTACTCTTGAAGTAAATTGGTGCTTGTGCGTTTCTAACATTTTCCTTCTGAATCTATAATTGCCAGTGTAATTCTTACTCTTCATTTAAGAGAGGAAGTCCTCTACAGACATAATATTACATAAACATTCATGAGTGGCAAAGTGAAATATATGGAAAAAAATCTATTTCACTTTCTGGAAAACTCTGTCCACTTATGAATATATAAAAAGAAAAAAAAAGTTATTGAGTATATGAAGACATGAATATAAGGATTTCTTACATAAGTAACAGGAATCAATCGTTCACGGTTGTATACATGTATACAGCTGATTTCAATATAATTATAGCATATACTACAATAAATGTTCACATTATATAACAAAATACAATACAAATATAAGTAACCTATGAAATGAGCTAGATTTAATTTAATCAACTGAAATTTACTTCAAACTAATGAAATCTTAAAACAAAAATGAAAATGAAAACCATCTAATCTGGCACTTTTGTAATCTGTTTAACAATTCCGGATCCTTATTTTCGTTACCATTTTACTTTATCAATAAAATTTACACTGTGATATTCAGCACCCTTAGTCTACTCTGACACAAAATTTGTGTTCCAATGCATGCTGGATTAGACAGTTTCACAGTACAACCAAATTCTTGTTGCACTAAACTTCACTAACCATATGATCATTTTGACTTGTCAATGGAACAAAAGGTAAAATAAAATCTGACATTTCACTGGAATCATCTCCACTCTCATACAAACTATCATCAATAAACACTTGTTGTGGGATAGGTTTCATGGCCGTCAGATTTGATGACAAATCAGTTGTTGCCATGGAAACAACATGGCTTGAGGTAGTGCTGGAATCCTCCATTTTTTCGGATAAATCCACATTTTTTAACTCAGTTTCTAAATTTTCTAAATCAATTATCACAGAATCATTATCACCAATATCAATGGAAGTTTCATGAAATGAAGTTTTGGCACCAGGGGTATGAATATCAGCAGTTACTAGGAATTTACCATCTTTTGTTTTATTAGGCTTGCTATAAGACTGCATATCAATAGATACACTCTCTTTGCTGGATTTTTTCTTTCTGTGGCTCCCTCTTGGTTTGGAGGAGATCACCTCAATCTTACCCTCCTCCCTAGGTGACCTAATTTTAAAACTTTGGTCCAATGACCTTGACACCCCACTTTCTGAGTCTGTCACAACTATTACTGGAACATTTTTCACATCCTTTCTCTCCTCCCTGATTGCTTTTGGTTTCTTTATTTTCTTCCCTTTGGAATGCATTAATCCCAGTGTGGTTTCCATTGGAAGACATACAGGGGCATCTCCTTGTCTTGGACTCTTCATCTCATCCAGTGGGATTTCAACACTCTGCATGGAGAAGTCATAATAGTCCCATGTTGGAGTTTCTGGTCTTGGTCCAGATTTATTTTTCACATCATTATATTTCAAATCTTCTACCTCTATAGGAACACTGCAGTCACCTGTCTCTGACATGCTGGTGTCTTTTAAACTTTCAACTTTTGTTTTGGTTTTGACAGATTTCACAACAGAGGAAAAGGCTGATTTTCTGGTTGGTTCTGCCACATCATCTGTAATGTCTGTCATTTCAATCACATTTGATATGCTACTGTAACCAGACTCATTTAGCTCCTCCTCTACAAACTCCCCAGGGATCGCAACTCTAGCAGTTTGTCCCACATCCATAATCATGTCTTCATCTCGCTCTTCTATTTGTTCTTCACCAATATTCAAAATAACATTCCGTGGTGTAATGGCATCTTTGGAAAATGTGACCTTCTTAAGATCAGGATCACTAGCTGCTCTGTCAGAAATTTCTGACAAATCACTTTCAGACAGATTCCTGAAGTCGGGATTGCTGTAGAAGATTTTGGCAGCATTTGTTATCTGGAGTTCAGAAGCACAGTATACCCTCATGTTAGTAGGAATTGTGTGATTAACACAAGGAATTAGAGGGTATTTCTCTTTCACTATTTTTTTAACGGCATCCTTTAGCGACATGTGAAACATGCCAATGAGAAAAGATCTCTTGCTGTATTTTTGAGTAATGCAGACTTCTATCTGAACACTCTTCTCTTTAATCATGGAAGCCGAGATACCCTCATACTCTAACTTTTTGGAAAACTTAAAAGTGGAAGGAGAGAAAACATGCTGAATACCTCCTTTATTTGTAGGTGATAGAGAGGATTTGATGTGGGCATCAGAACGATCCACTTTTATTTCTTCTGTTTTCCGCTTGGAATCTTTTTTCTTGTCAGGCATCAGAAAGCTTTTCACGTATATGGTATTAATGTTGGATGTCTGAGCTGCAGAAGAAAACTAATATTTAATTTCAAGGAGTAATATTAAAAGATGTGAAAGTGAATAATCTACGCTGTCAAGAATATTTTTATAGAATGTTATTATTAAAACACATGTACTGGACTTACGTGGAGGTAGTAGAAGGTCACTAATCTGCCAAACTTTTATTTTCAAAGTTTCCTTGTGTGAGTGGTATTCAAACGTCAGGTGAAGATAACCCATGGCTGTGAAATTAAATCAAAACCTTTGATATTGTACAAATGAAAGAATAAACTGTACTGCAATAAAATGTGAGTTTCATCAGAGGTTACAAGTCTGATAGTCTAGCTCAAGTTGGATAATATGTGTTGAAGCATTGGTTTTACAACATTATGAAGACCACTTTGAGTGTTTGTATAGAGATTTATGTAAATTGTGTGACTTACCTGGTGGTTTGATGTCTTCTGCCTGTCCATCTTCAGCTTCCTGTGATATAACTGTGGATGAGACATGTGACTGGTCACATGACTGATCTTGAGCCTCTTCTTGAAGCTGTTTTCTAACTTCCTCTGTTGACTTGACCATGAGCTCCTTCACCTCTGTTTCCAAAAAAAAAAAAAATTGTTTATGAACTAGACCCCTAACTAATTTTCATTATATAGCAGACATATGTGGCTTAGGCCTCGAAAAATAAAGTATTTGTTTCTGAATATACGACAGAAATAAAGATATAGAGCTGACCCTGAAAATTTTAAAATGATTTCCCTACCTACCTACAAAGTACCTACCCTATATTTTTTCTCAGGTTGGAATAGGAAGCACATTCATATTCATTTATCTTGGTCTTATATCTTATACTTACTTGATTAATACATTTATGATATCATATCCATTATCAAACTGAGTATAGTCATCATAGTTTTACTAGTACATACTGACTCCTTCCTTAACTTATTTTCTTTAAAGTAAATATTCCCTCATGAATGTACATTTAATTCTAATTGCCAACAATTTGTGTGATTCCTAGCTGCAGATCTGTATAGCGTTGCATACTTTTGAGGAGAATTTCTCCACTTTCTAGCACTTGTCAATCAACTACCTTTCACTCCTTAATTCTAGACACACTCTGTAGCCAATATGTATATTTTATTCACCTCCCAACCATTTAAAGTTGTCTCTACAGGCAATAATCTTGCTTGAAGTCAATTTTCAGCAATCTAACAAATAATTTTAATCAAGCGAGTTCATCACTAGTAGAGACGACTATAAAGGGTTGGGAGATGGATGAAATATACAGATTAGTTAAATAATGTGCCTAAAATTAGGGAGTTAGAGGTAGTTAACTGACTGATGCTGGTAAGTTAAGAAATTTTCCCCAAAAGTGAGCAAAAAATATTGCTCCGTAAATTGCACCTTTTTTGTATTACTGGATCTGTAGCGTTATGGTCAAAGACAAATATATAAAATCATTAAGCTACAGATCTGCAGCTATGTGATTCCCTGTCATATATGATTTAAATTGAGTCTGTTTTGCAATAATTGACAACAGAAACTTTAGAAGAGCTATATAGAAGCATTCAACTACTGGTAAGTTCTCTCTCAGCATTAGGAAGAGATATGTTAGTTAATAGTTATATGCATAAATACTATAATGTAATTTCCCGCTAGAGTCTACTGAAAGTTTGTTGTTACAACTACACAGAGCAATGATGAACAAACCTGTTTCAACATCAATTTCATCATTTTCATCTGTTGAAAACATTTTTAAGCATGAAAGTCTACATTAAATTGCTTTCTCTGAAATTGTCAATTTTATTGTATTTGATACATATAATTTATTGAAATTTTGTTTGTTAAAAAAAAACAGAATCCAAATCTTACTGAGTGATTCCAGCATACTGAAGCATTCTCCTGTAGCTAAGTCCAGACATGATTTTCCCACGCTGTTCTTTATGTCATGACGACCACCGGCATCAATCAGGAGTCTCAGACATTCAACATGCTGTTCTTGTGCCGCATAATGAACTGCTGTATTACCCACCAACAAATCTTTCTTGTTTGGATCACCTGATTTAATATTTTAGTGAACATATTATCATCTTTTAAAAAGATAACATGTCATATAAAAAATACTTTTAATAGTCTCTATTATGTAAATATTTTTATTAACCTTAACACTTAATTGTCACATTTTTATATTGACAGGGAAGGAAATTTATCCAACATTTAATAATTAGTTGTTAGACACTTTAAGGCTCTCTTGATCATATATTATAGGGCATATTGGCCATTATAACCTGGTAAGCAACTTAAAAAAAGATAGTAAGGTTGAGACTTGCCTGACGTTTTTTTTTTTAAATTCATAAACTAATAAATATTAGCATGATTTTCACACCCTGCCATTGACAAGCCTCTTTAATTAATGTTTTCTTTACAAGATTATAATTTCACATATTCCTAAAATCCGAGGTGATAACACCGAGCAGATCCTCTACATTTTCTACACAACTTCTACACGATATACATATGTATATCAATTTGAGTAAGGACTAAGGTGCTGTCCTATATATACCCCCTGAAATGCAGTTAAATAATTCCAACTAAGTTTACCTTTCTTTGATAAGAGCAATCTCAGAATGTCCAACTCTCCATTATTTGCTGCCTCATGCAGTGCACTCCATTGGTACAACCCAATAAGATTAGGGTCATAACCCTGCTGGAGTGCGACTTTAACCTCATCTATGTCACCATAGCGTACTGCCTCATGTAATTTAGTATCAAATGTGCCCTCTAGGCTTCCCATAAACTCTGGAACAAAGATATTGGGTACTGAAAAGTTTGTAATGTGAAATATGGAATAGGGAATTTAATATAGAAACATGCAAACTATTACATCCAACTTACTTCTATAAGAAAATAATTCATAAATGAATTATTTTACTTAATTACATAATGAATATGAATATTTTCTATTTATATATGGCATTTAAAGCAACAATGCTGAAAGAAAGTACATGTGCAAATTCATAGCTGAACTTATATTACTGAGGAAATTCGAACATCTAAAGATATCTTTGAAATAAATGGGTAAAAATGAGGAATATTCAAGCTGATTTCAGCAAGTGGAAAATTAAAAATATATAAATAAACACTGATATAAAAATACCGTTTCAACTGTAGCATTTACATCCATAATGTTGAATTATTTCATATGTCATGCCTCAGTGCTTGTGTAACTAGTGACGCCATTTGCGAAAAGATTAGTGACCTTCGATACCTATCTAGAGCTTTCGATTTCAATAGACAAAAATGAAAGGAATTCCGATGATGACGGTGCATGCTGGGAAATAAATGGCGCCTATCATTGCAAAGAGAGACAGTGCGGGCTGCCCTTGAAATTCAAGTTGTCTTCATGATATTTCTGCACAGCGGCTCAATACTTAAAGCAGGATAAAAATCTACACACATGCTTAAGTTCATTGTAATGGGATTACGTGGTTTTTTCTTGCTGGCAGCAAAGATTTGGAGTTTTCTGTGTTACTGTTTCAAAAGACAAGCAAGATCTGTAAGAGTTCCTGTTGCAAAATTTGTAAACATACAATATTTCGATTTTGTACTTGTATAAAATATTATAAATTAATCATTGAATTCTGTCAGAACTTGTATTTTGGTTCAAAGATATGGAATTAAGCTTGAAATGACGTCAACTTAAAAAAGAAAATAAACATTGTAGGTTAATATGTAGGACAGTTGAGTTTACAGGATAACCATTAAGAGATTGAATAATAACTTACAAATAGATGTGTTTTAGAAGAGAACACACTATTTGCATAAGTTTCTGTATCCCGATATTGATTGATGTTAATTCCTGATATCAAATGATATACATAGCCCCTGCATTATGTACATTACTACATCTATCCACCTAAAAATGCACATGTTTTAAAATCATAACCATTCTGCAGAGAACTTGGATAGGCAGCTGGGCAGCTTTTTATGCCACTCTAAGATGAGATGAATGGTTTGGTGATATATGCCCATTACACCAAACTAACCATATGCCATGTAACAAAAGTAATGTCCCAATTTTTACACTTCGATAACAATATGCAATGTGCCAAACATAATACTGTAGACAATTGATAGCATACATGGGATATATTTTAGAACTGGTTGTCTATGACCTCATGATAATGTTCAAGATAGAATTATAACTGTCATACCAATACAGTATGTGAGTATCATACATCAAACATGAATGGTATCCACTAATCAGGAAGTTTTTGATGTATTGAATTCTTATTTACATGAATAGGAAAAGATGTTGCTTCCATCTATATCTGGTTAAAAATTAAGTCTACTTATTTAAAGTTGTCCCTTCTAATGTGGTTGAAAACACTGACAAGTTTGGGTGCATGGTCATATTTTTCCTATTGGAGGAAGCTCTATGTATTAAAACAATTTTTCATACATGCCAACTTTCCCGATTTTTTCGGGAGTCTACCGATTTTTAACCCTGTCTACCGCTTGTCTACCGATTAATTTTTTTCTCCCATTTCTACCGATATTTCGAAAATCCGGAACTTTTACCGATTCGCTTTGAATAATACAGTATTTCCGTGTGCAGAAAACATGGCTGTTTCATTGTTTATCGGTAGGATATCTGTTTATTGCCGCTGATAACAGGTAATCAACAAGGTGTCAACTGTGCTACCAGTCGTTACAGAGGTTTTTATTGCTCCTGAACCTCATTAACAGTGTATTTTAACCCAGGGTTCGAAATTAATGTTAGTCCGTTAGTCTCAGACTAATACATTTTCATTCGGACTAATAAAAATTGAAGCTAATTAGTCCGAACGGACTAATTAAGTTTTCTTGGGAGGAAAAAGAAATTACCGATGTTCAAATTTTCGACAACTTTCACTGGAAAACCCCATATTTATTTTTAGCTTTCTAGGTTCTTGGCAGGAAGTTAGGTAATTCTGAGTCAATTCGGCGCTTAATTTTAGGACTCATTGGTATGAAATTAAACATTTTAGTGATAATGATTTAGTATGACACATAAAAAAAAAGATGTCGGATGTTTAGATGATGTAATCATCTATAGAGAAAAACGAATGAGATCGGGAATACGATCGTAGTTCCTGATTGTGCGATTTTAACGAATTCTCGGTATAAACATTTCATGTAAATCAAATGCTTTGTTTATTTCAAAAAAGTATAAAAAGTACATTGCTAAATTAATTATATTTATTTATTTTTATTTTTGACGGACTAATTAAATTGACCGCGGACTAGTAAAAGTAAAGAAGCACTAGTCCGGCCGGACCAAAACCTAAAAAAGTTAGTGTCGAACCCTGTAACCGGGACAATTATGCCAGATGTGGAAATTTTAGAAATACACACTACACTGGATACAAATTGACAAACTTGTGAGAGTTCACATTTTACAGCAAACTTCGACAATATACGTATAGACCGTTTATAAAAGGTGTTCAAGTTTTTGAATATTGCATTCCTCATTAAATTATAATCTACTTCATGGAAAAGACACTGCCAAAATTCAACATGGAAAAAATGTACCTGCAAGTAAAAACCATTAGGACGGCCCAGAGTGATCAAAATAAAAAAGAAAGGAAAAGACCATGCCTTTTGCAGACTTTGATTGAAAAGTTAAAATGACTTAATATTCCCTCTGATTAAGAAAAAAATAATTAAAAAATATTTTGTATAACTGTAGCCTTATAAACTCTGTTATTAACCAACACACAATGAGCAGTTCAGCTTATTTGTAAAGTTGAACATCCTTATTTATGTACTAATATGTTAACTTTGTGTATCACATTCTTCAAGACAGAGAGTATATTTATCTTAATATAAACATATTAAATAATTTTGAATAAAATTGTCTTTTTTTTAAATGTTAAATGATATTGTATTTGTGCTTTTCTTTAAGTTAATTGATAGAGAAGAAAACACTTTTTGAAGTAGTAATAATA
>PRKT01000031.1:1094120-1105952 GCA_003671525.1 Saccostrea glomerata
CCATTCATCTTTACTACTTGTCAGAAAATCTTCTTAGTATCAATGTCCTCTTAGAAGAAATTCCTGGATGTCCATAGTTGCTGCAAAATACCAAGGCCTTGGTACATCTCAAAATGGACTCAATATTCTTTTGGCTTTGATTTAAATTCTGTTGGATGACTTATAAACATTGATATTTATCTAGTAAATATTATGTCCTTAAAGGAAACTATTATACAATGTATACTAAATGTGTCAGGACAGGTGGAGTTTTATCTATTCCACTGACACAAATTCCTTTAATGTTAGTGAATGGGCTGCAGTCAGACTTTATAACATGTATTGCTTTGAAAAACGTGATACATTTTTAGGGATTTCTATGGTTTACTTGGGAATGTTATATGTAAAACGTATATTCTGTGCAATAACAGTCATTGAAGATATGTAAATCTTTACAAAGGCATATCAATACTGGAATTCTTTATCTTTAAGCAAAAAGAGGTCAGAAGAAAATTCTGTATAGCATTTAATTGCATTTAGAATAGTAGGTTATATTGGAAAGAAGCCTTCTTGACTTTTTACTTTCACAATGTCAATATTAGTCATTCATATAAGATAGCAATAAGACAGACTATACAATGGGTTGTAATAAAAATTCAACGATGAACAATATTTTGCATTTGTAGCAGTTAAAATATTTATTGTTCAATAACAAATCTTAATATCTTAGCAACTAAAATTGTATGTGTTTTAGCCATTTAAAATGTGGAAATGATATAATGTTGGTTATGAATTATGATGTCTTGTTATTATTGCAGGTTATACAATACCAGACCGTGAAGTATGAAGTTATACCACTGTCCCCTCTCTCTAAACACCGGCTTAGTGAGTAGTTTTATAATGTGAACAAGTAGATTTATATTCAAGCAGAAATGTACTTTGGGCATTGAATTTCCTTTAGTTTGTTGATAACATTTATCAGCTGCCTATATTCCCCATTTTATTAAAAAACGTTGAAATGGTAAAATGAAAGTAGAACGAGCACCACTAACACAATTAAGACTTCTAAGAATTGTTTTAGATCAAAGTAACATTACTTCTACAGTCTTTAGAATTGTGGGCTGTGTATTTCTAAATCACTAAAGTCAGTTTGAATGACTGCTCCTTGCATTAATTTTGAATTAATGTATTGGCAAGGTATTTTTCCAAGTTATCACTATGCTCACTGTGTATTATAAATTGATTATTTTTCTTTCTTCATAGGTATGTTGAAAAAGAAAACCCTTGTTCTAGACTTAGATGAAACATTAATTCATTCACATCATGATGGAGTCCTAAGACAAACTGTGAAGCCAGGGACTCCCCCAGACTTTGTTCTAAAAGTGTGTATGAACAGATTATAGAAATTATGTATCGGCCAATTTGATAATTTAGACCGTTTCTGGATTTTTGGTAGCATTTTGATTGATTCAATTTATCGAAATAAATGATTGATTAAGTTTGGGTTGTATTTGAAAGGAAGAAGGGGGTTAATCATGTTCATATATATTAAAAATTCATAAATACATCATCTATAATGAAAAACGTGGCTGGCCCGGGAAATGAACCTGAACTTAAAAGTATAAAGCATATGATTATATATATTTTTATACCCCCCTCTTAGAGTGGGAGGGTATATAGTAACCGGTATTTCCGTCCGTCCGTCTGTGACACTTTCGGGTACCCATCTCTTATCCGCAACTCCTTTCATACCACTGAAGGAAATTTAATGAAACTTTCACAGATTCTTAATTACATATTGCCATTGTGCACCTCCTATTTAATTTTTTAATCTGACATATATTTTTGATTTTCCAGAGCAAAACATGGGCACTGCCATTATATTCATATGAGAGGCGGGGGGTATCATTTAGTGAGCTCATTGCTCACAGTACCTCTAGTTTACTATGTTTTGGTTTAAATTTTGCAGGTCAATATAGACAGGCATCCTGTTAGATTTTTTGTTCACAAAAGACCTCATGTAGATTACTTTTTGGAAGTGGTAAGAAAAGTTGTTTTTCTAAATAAAAGAACATTAAGCATGTTTATAATCAACTAAATATACATGTATACATTAAATTTGTTTCTTATAATGAATCTGCTTGACATGAATTTTTTTTTACAAACTAGATCAGAAAAAATTTTAACTGGGTACATGCATGTAAATGTAATGAAAGCATCTCTGGTGTTCTGCTATATGTTGTACTATACATAATTCATTTAAAGTGACTTTGATAAGCAACCATTATTACACTGAGAAGAATACTAACCTCACAGTAAAATTCACCTTATCTTTCTCCCAATGAAAGATAAGTTTTTTACACTTTGTAGCTGATTTGCTAATCAATTAACTTTTTTTTATTTATTTGTAGGTTAGTCAGTGGTATGAACTTGTAGTGTTTACTGCAAGTATGGAAATATACGGCTCTGCGGTGGCCGACAAATTAGACAATAATAGAAATATATTAAGGAGGAGGTATTATAGACAGGTATTTATCTACAGGTTTCTAGACAATAATAGATTCTTGAATATATTACAAGGAGGTATTATAGACAGGTATTTGCTTACAGTACTGTAAATGTATTATATTTAGAGTGTACAATATTTGGCGGATATTGACTTTTGAATAAGTTAGCGTAGATTTGATTTAGTGCATTTCTTAATATTCATATGTATGTGTTTATGTACAAGACATTTACCTTTGAACTTGATTTAGCGGTTGCTGCATTCTGCCAAAGCCGCTAAAAAGAATACACAGCCAAATGTAATATGTTTACAGTATTTGTAGAACACCAATTTACTTTTACCTAGCATGCAATTTATTTTATAGAATTTAAAAAATGTTTTGATGTTCGGTATTTACATCAGAATATATTTTATTAAGACAACTACACTCATTTATCTCATATTTTGTGTTTTATAGTTCATGGTTATGATCTCATTTTTCTCAGAATTCTTGATTATTTCACAGAATCAATTGCATTCTGTGTTTGATACCAGAGTTATCTTTCTTAAGAGGATGAAAAGTATTTAACATATTGGGAAATTTTATTCTTTAATCTTAAAAAAAAAATCCTGTCCTCTGGCTAAATTTTATGTATATGTAATATTCTTGTTTTATTTGAAATTGATGTTGGCATTTTTTTGCAGCATTGTCGATTTGAATTAGGTAGCTATACCAAGAGTCTTTTGGAGATAAATGAAGATCTGTCGAGTGTTTTTATACTAGACAATTCGCCAATAGCATATAAGTATTATGAAGGTATGATTTTATAGACGGCTTTGTTTCCTAATGTTTTGACATTGATAAGCAATTTGTTTAATTGTTATTTTGCAATGGTACGTTTTCTATTATTCCTTCTTTATCCAATGAAGTAAAATACAGAAATCAAACTACAATAAGAGGTCTAAGACCTCTCTTGGCTGGTAATTTGTTGTTTTAAATATTTACCTGTAGTCTGTATTAGTATTATCAATGTGAACTCTTGCATTTCAGATAATGCAATTCCTATAAAGTCGTGGTTCAGTGACCCCACAGATACGTCACTTTTGTGTTTACTGCCCATGCTTGATGCATTACGATTCTGTAATGACGTCAGATCAGTGCTGAGCAGGAACATTCACAAAACATACAACATGTTAGACTGAGGAAGTTCACTTTTACATGTGTGTTTGTGTGTAAATTTTACCCAGCAACAAGTTCTAGTGCGTGACTGCAGAGCCAGCAAACTTGATTGTGACAGAGCGGTGTATGTGTGATGAACAAGCAGAAAGGCTCAGGAATGACATAGGAACAGCTTTACTGCTAACTTCAAACCGAGTTTGATTATTCCCAGATAAAGAAAAATTACAGAGCTTTTTAGACCAAACAAATTTTGCTCTCCTAATATTTTGTTTAAAGTCTGTCATGTGCTTCATGGATTGAAATCATGTCATTGATTTTTCAAGTGTTTTGTGTTGTTTGCACAAAGGTTGGTCTTTTGTTAAACTAAAGTCTAAAAAGATTTTTATGATGATTAATTGATACACATGTTTACTAAATTCAAATGAAATTGCAAGCTGCATAAATTTGTCCATTCATGAGAAAAGGGAATAGTTCAAATTCATTTTCTCAACTGTGTAAGAAAGTTTTTTTTGTATGAGTGATTCAAATCATTGTGAAAGTTTCTGGTGCAATGATTTCATAAGATTTATTATGTACCATGGGAAAAAAAATTATTATGTTTTTAAATGGCAGCTGCAGTGCATCAGGACGTACTAATTCTTTCTCAAACCAATAAGAGTTAGTTAATACTATGTCTGACAGTTTTGTAATGCTTCTGAAATTATATCATGTCTTTTGTATTATTAGTTACTGTAACATTGTAATTTTTATATGTTAAGATTTTTTTTGTGTGTGATGCAGATAAGGATATTCTGTACATCATATCAATGTCATAATTAGGCATTTACTCACCTACAGCTGTTGTCAAAATTATGTCAGTCTTTATATTGGCTTAAGTGTCGTCCCCTTCATTGTAAATGTCATTTTATCAGAAAAATCCATTTAAAAACAAACTTCATTCAAACTTTCTTATGGTTACAAAATTTACTTACATGTATGTGTATTTCATGTTCTCACATTGGTCAGAAAGGAGTTGAGGAGGGGGGGGGGCACTTTTAAGTTTATAGGTTTTTTTTTTTATTAAGTTTGAAACTTTAAATCACTGTTTACTAATTGTTGCGATGAGCTCTTAATTCCAAATACACAATAAAATATTCAATTTTTCTTTGGAAACCGATCAATACAGCTAGTGCCAGTAAGTTTGATGTGATAGTACCCTATGCTGTGATTTTAAGGAGAAAGGGACTTCAAAAGTCCATATATATATTGTTGGCCATTGTTAATGCTTATTTAGATCAAGATAAAATCTGAAATTGACTGTGATCAATGCTTGCTGTTTACTTGTTACTATTATTAATTCTAAGATTCCAAATTATGGTTAAAAATTGAATCATCTCACCTGTATTCTTGATATTAGGTGTTAGCAGGTAGTTGATACTTGTAACACAGTGATGCTGTGTTTAAGTGCAGTATAGGAAGACTTTCATATAGTAAAATGAATTAAAGTCGCATCATAATTGAATCAAAAACTGGTTTAAGCATTTCAATGGTTTTTACATATTAAATATTTTATCAGTTGGTAAGTTGAATTTCAATTATGTGTTTTTTGTTAGGGTGGTGTGTAATCATATATTAATAGGGTAGGCAGTTAAAATTGCTTGACCAATTAATTGGCATGAAGAATAGTAATAAAATAGAAAACTATATATATAATAATTAGAATTTTTGTTTTTAATGCTTTTTTTTATTGAACTTTTTTTAAAGGATCCTTCAAAAAATATATATAATTTTGTCATGTATGTATTTTGTCCAGTTATTAAAATGCAATTTGGGGTGTATTATGCTGTATATTTTTTTTTAGAACACCAGTACCTTTTTTCACCACATTGTTCTCAAATATTGAGTTGTGACAAAATTTTACCTCACATTTATCAACTACTAAATTTACAATTCAATTTATACTGTGTTATTCATCAGTTCCATTTAAGAGATAACATTTTTTTTTTAATTCTATATGAAAACAGAATGTTGGTACATGTACTAGTATTTTCTTGTAGATGAGTTTTTGATGATGCTATAAAAGTAAAATTGCCATATACATGTACAATTGTATGTAGTTGTTTTTAGATAAAGAAACAATTTCAGTATGTAAATACAGAAAATAATAATTATGAAATTTCTCATTATTTTGATACAAAATTTAATTCATATGGATGTTAAATTTATTGTAAATATCTAAAAGGAATGCCTGTTTTTCATTCATTTTTTCTGTGCAGTAAAAGTAGTTGTGATAAGTGGACATGTTTCAGGTATTACACTCAATTCAGGATGATGGCTTGATAGTATGGAATAGCTGCCTTATAGCTATAAATATTTGTTAAAACGTATTACAAAACTGTTCTTAATTACATGTGCATGTACTGCATTTCTTCAAGTCTTGAAACTTTTCTTTGACTACAGTAAAACAGATATTACTTATCTTCAGTGATACAGTCCTTAATATTGCGTAAATTTGACTTTATTTGCAAAAAAATTTATTGTATGCGGTTCGAAATTCATGAAAAAAGGGTTTTGCTCACGAAATCATTACATACTTATTTTTCAAGATATGTTGAGAAAAAATTTTATTTCCCCGTAAGGTCTGAAATCATTCATTTGGCCACATGTAGAACTACCTTAACTGCATATTGTTACATATCTTTCTTTGTTAAATATAGTCAATGTTACAGACTACATGTATGTTACTTTAGGAGAATACTCTTGAATAGAATTGAATGATAGAATGAGATAAATATATGCTTTGATCTTTGCATTTTCAATGGATTTTTTTTAAACTCGTTGTTCAACAATTTTAGACATTTCCCACAAAAACAAGCAATATTTTTTTTTTCATTCAAGTTGCCACATCAACCTGGTCTTAAACCAATAAAATAATTGTGTGACTACTCTTAGTTTTCTTTAGTAATTTCAGAAAATGTATTCCATTTGGAATGAATATTGAGTTCATGTCTTGTGAATAGAACTTAAAAAATGCATTTTTAATAGATCAGGTATGAATTATTTAGTTCAGTTTATGTGTTCTACTAATCATTCATAACATAATCACGGTACTCAGTTTCTTGACTGTTGAAATCAAATTCTATACAATGTTATATAAAAAAAGCTTTCTTTTGTATTTTGACACTGTGAAAGTATGGTATGAATGATTTCCATTGCAAAAATACATGTATTGTTGTTGTCGGATATGAAAGTGAAATGTGATTAAAAATGTTCAGATGTGGCGGATCATTTTATATTGTTATACAATGTGGCAAACATAAAATATAAATGTTGTGTACCTTTTCCTAATCAGGAGGAGTTGCTCCCCTTGTACTATAGTATAGTGAGATAGTTGCAGATACAAAAGTACAATAAAATGCTGGACACTGGCAAAACTAATGTGCTGATATTCTTTGTGTTGCAATTGTTTTTAAAACAACAGGTTGAAGAAATTTACTAATAGGAACACCCAACATAAATTTCAACAATTTTTAAAGGAATTGACATATTAGTTCAGGTCACATGCAGCATCTGTACAGATTCCCACAACTCATGCATGTTCCCAGTCTTCCAATCATACCAAGACTGCCTTCATTAAGCTTTCTCTTGGTACTGCTATTACCCCTGTAACACAATGTTTCTAGTGACAAACCCGTGTTTGAGAAACACTAATGCTCAGGTACAGGAGCCCAGGGCCATGGGTTCAGATTTTGCAATGAAGGTTGAACTCCAAGGTAAAAATCAAAATATTGGTACCAAAAGAAAGGTCTGATCACATGGAAAAAACATGAACTATGAAGGCCATAGGCTAGCACGTCATTCATGTTAAATGCAAAGGCTAATGGGTTTTTTTCAATTGTATGTCCTTCAAGGTCAAGGTCATGAGGTTAAAAATATTAGTACCACAGGAAAGGTATTGTCACAAGATTACAAAAGAATGAAATATCAAACGCCAACCGTTGAAAAATTACGACCAAGTTGGAACTCAAAGGCCAAAATCATTGGTAGCCATGCAAGAAAGATGATTAAAGTGGCCCCTCTTCTAAACTTGGGAATTTCATGGCCCCTTGAGGATGGGTCCTGGTGTTAGAAAGGGATGTTTAATAAACTTGTATAGTGAAATGCATTAATTTCTTTGAAAATATTCATTGATCATGGGTATTAATTAAGTAAGCAAAATAACTTCATAGATATGATTAGCAATTATGCCTATTCCAAAATTGGGGATTTTGACGACCCCTGAAGAAGATTGATATTTAGTGTGAACTGAGAATGCATTATTTTAAAAAAAAACTCTACTTCTGAGTATTAAGCAGATAAATTTAAAAAAGCATGGTTATGATGAACAAGGACGCTTCCTCCAAAATTGTGAATTATGGCCCCTGAATCAGATTTTCTGGTGCTCGAGCAGGGCTTTGTAGATCATCTTGTAAAAATGCATGAGTTCTTTAAATATCTTCTCTGGCCATAGATAATTTTAGCAGATAAAGAAAACGATGGTATTGTTAAGATAAACAAGGATGCCTCCCCTGAATTTATGAAATTCATAGATCAGGGGTTCAGTTGTGAGGACGGGGCTCGGTTGAATGATTATTTGAAATTCTTCCCTTTGCTTCAGGGTAAAATATAATAAGGTAATAACTTCTGAAAAAAATACTAGGTAAAATAAAAAAAGTGAACGATTTTCCCGTGTAGTACATGTAGTAAATGACAATTTTCTTACAAATTTTTATACATATTGAACCAAGGATCAGAAACATGAAACCAATTGGTTTATAGAACAATTTAAAGAGGAAAATGTCAACTTTGTACACATTTAAAGCAGGCCAACCAAGTACATAGATGATAAGTAAGTAAAAATGAGAAAATGAACTGATTATAAAAAAAAAGTATGCCAAGTTTTCATTTAAAAATTAATTTTACTCGTTTTGTATACTAATAACTCCACTACACGTAGAAAGTGACCTTAATTACTTAGACTTTCGGGGTTTCTGTGTCATGGTCAACATAAATGTTTTAAATATGCCAATCTAAAAGATAGCAATTTTTAAGGCAATTGAAATGTTTCATTTTTTTGTATAAGTGTTTAAGTTTGTAAAAGATTTTTGATTTAATCATATTTTAATGCATCCTTAACATATTCGTAAGATGCTTTTGGCCTGAAAGTAGAGGGGCATTATGCATTGCATGGACAAATATACATGTACGTTTATAAATTTTTCGATGCAATAATTCGTAAAATCTCCCAAATCACATCCTTAATAAAGAAATTTTACAAACTAACAGAAATCTTTCACGACGATTCAATATATACAGGGAAAGTGTTTGAAATAGATATCGCTTCCCTTTAATTTGTTAGCTGATAAAAATTAACCGAAGAAAATCGTTGAAATCTCATTACAGTATTATCCAATGGGTTTTTTTTTTTTTTTTTTTGTTTGTTTGTTTGTTTTTGACAATAAGGATTTTTTTTATGATAAAAAGGAACTGGTACCGTGGGATAAGTTTTCATCCATCTCAATACAATTTTTTTTTCAAAGGTAAGTTTGTTACAAAATGCTTTTTTACCTCCACATCTACGACAATTTATAAATTTCCCCCATCTCTTTGTTATAACTTTATCCTACCTGGATATTTTATATTTTTCCAAGGTCGATGAAGGTCGGGTAAAACAACACTCATATTGTAATGGATACAAGTAACTCAATATCCCTGTCAGAAAATCACGCTTTGCTACACAGGTATTTTGAAAAAAAAAATAAACTTCCAACAAATGTTGGAGATTTTTTTTCTTTTATATTTTAAAACATTATTTTTAAATAGATAAAAACTTATTAAAAGGCTTTGAAATGAGAAGAGATTATCCAACATCAGTAGTCATCTGTATGCTAAATCTTAAAACTGGTACGTTAAATAATAATTTTTTCGAAAATTTGAAAAATCATGTTACAGTGTATCAAAGACACGATGTTAAAGTAACATGTATACAGTCTTGATTATATCATTTTCTTCAAAATCCAAAATGCTCCCCATAAGATACATGGCGCATTTAAATCTACATAGAATGCATTGTTCAAATAAAACCTGGGTTTCCGTGGGTTTTTTTTTAGCTCACCTGAGCCGAAGGCTCAAGTGAGCTTTTCTGATCACATTTTGTCCGGCGTCCGTCTGTCTTTCTAGCTGTCTGTCTGTCTGTCTGTCTGTCTGTCCGTCTGTCTGTAAACTTTTCACATTTTCGACTTCTTCTCAATAACCGCTGGGTCATTTTCAACCAAACTTTTACAAAGCATCCTTGGTCGAAGGGGATTCAAGTTTGTTCAAATGAAGGGCCACGCCCTCATTCAAGGGGTGATAATTGGGAATTAATGAAAATTTGGTTGCATATTTTAAAATCTTCTTCTCAAGAACCACTGGGCCAGGAAAGATGAAACTTATGGGGAAACATCCTCAGGTAGTGTAGATTCAAGTTTGTTCAAATCATGACCCCCCGGGAAAGGGCGGGACCAAAATGGCCGACCAAAGTTTTACATAGAAATATATAGGAAAATTCTTTAAAAAAACTTCTCAAGAATGACCAAGCCAAAATTCATCATTTTTATATTGAAGCATCCTCAGGTAGTGTAGATTCAAGTTTGTTCAAATCATGACCTCCAGGGGGAGGGCGGGGACAAAATGGCCGACCAAAGTTTTACATAGAAATATATAGGAAATTCTTTAGAAATCTTCTTCTCAAGAATGACCAAACCAAAGTTCATCATATTTATATGGAAGCATCCCCAGGTAGTGTAGATTCAAGTTTGTACAAATCATGACCCCCGGGGATAGGGCGGGGCCAAGATGGCCGACCAAAGTTTTACATGGAAAATTCTTTAAAAATCTTCTTCTCAAGAATGACCGAGCCAAAATACATCATATTGAAATGGAAGCATTCTCAGGTAGTGTAGATTCAAGTTTCTTCAAATCATGACCCCCAGGGGTAGGGCAGGGCCAAAATGGTTGACCAAAGTTTTACATAGAAATATATAGGAAAATTCTTGAAAAATCTTCTTCTCAAGAATAGCATGCCATAATTCATTATATTAATATGGAAGCATCCTCAGGTAGTGTAGATTCAAGTTTTTTCAAATCATGACCAACAGGGGTAAGGGGGGGGCACAATGGCCGACCAAAGTTTTACATGGAAAATTCTTTAAAAATCATCTTCTCAAGAATAGTAAAGCTATAATTCATCATATTTATACGGAAGCATCAACAGGTAGTGTAGATTCAAGTTTGTTCAAATCATGACCCCCGGGGGTAGGGCGGGGCCAAAATGGCCGAACCAAAGTTTTAAAAAGAAATATATAGGAAAATTTTCTAAAAATCATTTTTTCAAGAATAGCAGATCCATGATTGGTAATGGACTACTCTTTGATTTAAACTTAACAATAATAAACCAATTTCTACTTTTTCCTAGCCACTCTCAGGTGAGCGATGTGGCCCATGGGCCTCTTGTTTTAACTGAATAAGTGATGTTTGATTGTTTAGTACTCTCATACAATTTTGTCTAAACAATTAAATACATTTCTTTTCAAGAATACACCAAAAACTTGAAGAGTGAAAAATGACTAAAAAGTTCAACTCTTGGCCGTAAAATCAACGCGTAGAATTAACTTTTTTGCAATTAGTCCTAAAAAATTGTTGAAAGTGAATTTTATCGAAAAGATGAAGATAAAATTGTATGAATTCAATCTGTCAGGATATTTTTACCCCTACCTTCCCCCATTTTTAAAAATTAAATCTAGAACATGACTTCTAGTATATATATTTTGAAAATAAGACTTCTGTCTTCTTCTGCTGTTGCAGACATTAAAGTAAAAATAGCACTTGGGCCACCATCCGTAGTTACTGTACGTCTCTTGTTTGTACAGATAACAAAATCCACGACAAGATAATTATCCAAAACCTGTATATTTAATGAAAAGCAAACAAGATTTAAAACGGCATAACGAGGTTCTTTGGTGACCAATCACACGCAGAATATCAAGACAAGTTGTTCCCGCTGGTAAACAAAGGCATTGTGTCCAAAACCATGCGCGGATCTAAAAGGGATCGGGATCCCCCCCCCCTCCCGGATTTCACAGAGTAATCTAATGTATATACTAATCTAATTAAAAGTGACCTTGGCCAC
>PRKT01000031.1:1109713-1140582 GCA_003671525.1 Saccostrea glomerata
CAGATAATCTATGTTTTGCAATCGCAAATGATAGTTTTCGGTGTTAAGTATAGTTTACGGTTGTGAAACATAGATTATCGCGTTAACTATAGTTTACAGATGTAAAATATAGATTAACGTTGTTAACTATAGTTTACAGTCCGTAAACTATAGTTTACAACCGATAAACCTAGTTTATCGATTGTGAAACTATGATTAACTCATTTTTGTGAATTTGGCGTGCCATACTCCTTTTCAATTTGAATTCATGAATGAATTTGAATTACAAGTTATTTTATGAATCACTTAGTGGCAGGGGTCAGGAATCTTGATAAAACACCAGAGCAAGAAATGTTTAGTTAATGTTTAGTTAAAGACGCATCCACGATGCAGACATTCAGAATTTTTTAATCGTTGGGTGGGGCCATGTACGGCTATTTGTAAAAGTATACGGACAAGAGTATTTTATGTTTCATTTTGTGAATGTACATTTATCAAATACTGCTTGAATATTAATTCTGTCTGGAATACTATTGACTCTAAGTTGAAATTCCGTGTTGGTGAATGAAAATTAATTAAACACGTGGATGTGCAGCGTCATGCTTGTCTCTCAGAATGACCGTAAAAGCATTAGTGATTACACAGGCCCTTCACATTCCAAAGTTACGGTAAAATATGTAAAAATACTAGACCTGGCTGTTTAACTCAAGTGGTTTGAGGACTCTTGGAGGATAATTTCAGTTTTTCGAGAGGTCTGTTGGATACGAAGGTCCATTGTCTGTGTTTGTACAAGTAAACCTCTCACTTTTTATTGTGTTTGATTAACAAAACCCTGTGAAAGTTTAGGACTTTTAACTCGATTTATGTACCTTAATTTATCTTTAAGTTATATGAGTGGAAACTCCTACAAGTTTTGTTTGTTTTGATTTTAAAGTATCAAGTAAGCCCAAACTACCATTATCATACGTGATTATTGAATCGAACAAGCTTTGCTTTGAGGCTAAAGACAACACAAAGATTTGACCAGGCTTTTTTTTTTTTACATTTACAATAAATTTTTATTTACTTTGAATATTGTTAAGTACTTAAGTATTTTTGATTCTGGTGGTGGGGACACATAATAATTTTCAGCGCAAAAATATACATGTCCAGTTGAAATTCTGTTGGTCGAAAACCATGGATTTGAAAGTCCCAACTTTATTTTTTTTTTAAAGTACCTTCCATATCTCGATACCTCGCATATCTCGATTTTTTTTCCGGTCCAATCATCGAGTTCGAGGGATCGTGGTTCGACATTTTAAAATTTTAGTCGATTTTATTGGGACCGGGTTCCCCATTTTGCATTGATCCCATCCCTTTGTAATAACTATATGGTAAAAACGATTTATACTTCGTCCGTCCTTCTGTATGTCCGCTGCATGGTTGTTTTTGCAAAGCTAGGTATAATGTGTCCACTCATAGCGCCTGAAGGACACGAGTGGACACAACGCCAGTGACGTTTTCAGGATGTCTTTATTTATTTATTTATTGGAGAAAGATGTCCGGATAAATACTTGGAATAAAAGATATCACATGCATTAAGAGGCATATGCATTAACACGCTCGGTAAAGTTGATATCTTTTTTGTCCAAGATATTTATGACTTTGCTATAATTCAAAGTTTCTTTATCTATGGGCGACTTCCAATATTGTCATAAACGGTGAAACATTAAATTTATTTACATATAGAGCGCGTCCTTTTATAGCATGCTCATCTTTCTTATCACCGGAATACCTACTGATACAGAACGGTACAAAAGTCAGTTCAAAACTTGAACTATGATACGTTGTTATGGTCAACATTTTGTACTTTATGAAAACCTGGTGGGTTTTACATGCATTTATTTGAGATTTTATAATTCATTAATTTTTTTATCAATTAGTTCACTTTTGGAGAGAAATAATAATTCTCAATTAAAAGTTGATTTCAATGTATGTGTTTTAAGACGATCTAAGCGGGAAAAAAGTATACATGTATTTTAAAAGTTTTTTTAGTATTTGTAAATTTGCTGATGCATTGATATACTGACTTTCGCAAACGCCTGTACACAGCCAACAAAATGGATAGTAAAACGTCCAAAATTCCTCGATGCCTGAAGGTAAAATACATCATACTCACTGGTATCTGGGTTAAAGTAAACAAAACTATTTTTCGTGCGAATGTCCAGTTTTAATTAATCACCTTGACTCCTTTCACATTTTTCGGCCAGGTAAAAAAACCACAGGTGTGTTGATGAGAAACGGATTGTACCTGCAAGAAGAAGGGGGGACGCGAAAACTTGAAATATGATCTCCGAGAATTAATTCGTGACAGGTATGTTTCATTTAATATCGCACCACTTTTAATACGACACTTGGTCTCAAGTTCTTGTGGCATAAATTGTTTCTTTTTAAAAGTTTTTTTTGGGTGAAAAATGTTTATGCTTAGATAAAGTTTCCCCTGAGGAATTAATTTTTTTTCTCGACTATGAAGGGAAAAAAACATACTTTATAAAGACACTAAATGTAAGATGTAAAAATAGTACGCTGCATTTTATCAATTTGTATACAATCATAAATTACCCCCTTTTTACGTTTCCGTATTTTTCAGATTATAACTAATATCTGGGACTCACATGCGTTTCATATTGCGATACACATTTCGCCTGATAAATGTCATTCTCTAGGAATCCGCATTCTTTTGATTTTCTCAGAAGCTTGCATATTTCTATGAGTTTTTTGTAACGCTGCAGCAAGGCGATGTGAAAAGAAGTGTGCAGTGCCAAGATTTAGTCTATAGAAACATATGCAAATAGTAAACCTTATCATTTTTGCCTGACGAAAGTTGGATGACATTAATTACATGCTCTTTTTAAGTAGAAGTGTAATCAACTTAGTTAACGTGTGTAGATTTTATGATAGAACCTACGGATATAAGTATATACTTAGTACTTAATTTCCATTATTAATGCGAGTTAATGCTAAATTTAAGGTATTTAGGTACTTGGGGAAAATATGATGAAAAAAAAAGAACAAAAACGAGATAAGCACTGCCTCTCTCTGGCATGTACACATTGTGGTTTAGCGTACACATAAATCATTGGTATTACTGATATTGCAAAAACTGTTCAATCATTTGATAGGAGAGGTATTGAATGTAGACAAGGGTAAAAAAGAGCAGGCATGTCGGGAAGAAAAAAATAGACAAGAAAGAAATGAATTTACAGTTTGATCGTCTTTTATTAACTCGTTGCGACAGTATACTGAAGTCTGCATGTGGAAACGTTATTTATCACTCATATAGTAAAGAATTTAAGACTGTTTCAACCATCGTTTTGATATTTTGACTGTTGTCAGGTGTGAGGTGAACGTCTTTTAAAGCTAGACAGAAAACTCCGGTCTCGAGTAACACAGGGTACTTTTACACCGAGTTTATTTGTATATATGTATCAGATCTTTTAAAAATGACATATCTTTAATACACACCACACTGAAAAAAGAAGGTTTCATTTCATATAAAACTGCTATTGTATTAAGTGGTTGTCATGTGCCTTTATTTTCACAATGGTGGGTCTTTGTTTGCAGCCGTGAAGGGATGCCCCGTCTTTTTCTAGCCGATGATATTATCTACTGCCCTCATCTAGGTACGCACTGGTCCGTTAAAAATGAATTTACATACCTTAAATAGCTTCAACTTCACATACGAGGATTGAAAATTATGACTTAGTAGAGCTGGTTCCATTCATCTCTGACTCGGAATTGCCCCTTAGCCAGGTATTACGTTAGAACATGGTTACTTGCAAATCGGATGATCCTTCAATTATAGGTGTGTAATCATCGATTTTATTTAAATTTGGACAGTTACGCAAAATTAACCTGCAGGTAAGATTGAGATATGACACCTTACTTTGGGCAATCAAAGGAAAATAACATGGTCATTCGCACCTGTAGATTTGCGATTCTATATGAGGATAGTGTATTCATAGAAATTATGATAGCTATTATATTATAATACCAGTATTTTAACAGTGAAGCTTTGAGAAATATTTTATTTCCAGCAAAATGTACATTTCCAAGCATCTTTTTTAAACGTTAAAAAAAAACTGCTGCGCCCAAGTATAGTTATAACGTAACATTTAATTATATAAGGAATAATTGTGGAAAATTATGTCTTGAACCTTGCTTTTTTTACTCGGACATCTTTGCCAAAAACAAAAATGAGAAAATTGGCCCATTTATCCCAACTTTCGTGATTGCATCTGTGCGCAGTTTCTTAATTATGCAATGTACTACTCATTTTGCAAAAGTCATAGGTATATTATTTCTTGTCCAAGGAACAATTGTGAATGTTTTACCGGTATATGTATTTAGTTTTATATGAAGAATAAGCACATGTGGTTTTTTTTATATACATGTAATAAGAGTGTGTTTTATTTCATAGATATTGGCTGGACAGTGTGAAATATAGTCAATCGAATATAGATGCATCTTGTAAAAGTGGAAGTCCTTTCTCTATCAGAGGTACAGATCAAGTTTATAATGTTGAATTCAAAGTAATGATTGCAAATTATATGATCGTTTCATATTTGTAATAAATCCAGGACAACGTTTTACAATTTAAATACACACCTTATTAGTCCCAATTTAAATATTTCTCTCAAATAATACATGATAATGATTTATTATTATTCATGCATTCTACACATAGCTTTGCATAAATATATTTACTTTAAAACCGGAGGAGAAAAGTTCCATATTTTTCTAGATTCAGCCAACCAGTATGTCAAAAATAAATTTGATAGTATTTTACTTGTTGAAAGAAGAAAGATTTAAAGAAAAGAGTTTTAATAACCAAAATTCAGGAAATGTCAGAAATTGTCCTGTCTCTTGACATGTAAAACTTGTATGTCGTTATATGATTTATGCATTAATACGTCAAACCAACAATAACCTTTTTTCTAAGATACCTTGGAGTTAATTAAAAGGGATGAGAGTCAGGAATTAGGCGAAAAAATATACTCGTACCCTATGGCTCATTAAGAAATATACATGTATATAGAATTTCACATTTTTTTCATTTTTAAGGATAGTGGACAAATTTCAGGAAAAAAGCACCTTTGATGAGAACATGATACTATGCTTTATGTATTAGAATTTCGCAGTGAAAAATTGAACGCATCCTCGTTCAGCTTCTAACTACATGTTATATTTGCACACAACCCAGACATACATCCAGAAATTATAGTTTTACCTTGAAAAAATGAGAGTAACTGTTTAGACTAATGCGTCTAGTTGACTTTTTGCTCATATGAAATGATTAATGTTTCGCAATATTAAAAAAAAAAAATAATTTATCTTATTACCACAACTCTGTGTCTAAATTATTGTGGATTGAGTTTCCATCACGGAAGTGATCCAGCATCTATCATAATATCAGCAACACAAATCTATCAAAATTAAAGAAAAGTTATTTAGAGTAGGATCAAAGTCCTTTCAGGGAAAATAGCTTAAAATTGGGGATGTATCTAAAATTTCTTAACACGTGACCATAGACCAAAAACAGTCGCATGGAAGTAGTGTTCAAATTACAAACAATATTTTCATCTGATTGAGCAGAGCGAGATCTTTTACCTATAGAACAGTGGCCACCATGTGAAATCTTTATTCATTAAGGCTACTTAATGACACAGCTTTGACACATTTTTATTGTTTTATAGGTTCATAATGGAATGTGTCCAGTAGATTCTGACCGCTGGTCTAACAATGGACATTTATCATGCCAACTCTTGACAAGAAACGGACGAGCGAGCGCACCTTGCTCTCTGCTTCAGGCGTTTGAAACCAGTCATAAAATATTCTAGGTACAAGACAACTTTTAATAATTGTATTTGGTATTTCTAGCGTTAAAAAATTCTGAACAATTGAATATATGGACAGAATTACATAGGCCTTATAATATATATATACAAGTGTGGCTGATATTTCGAAGGTTACTAGTTTGACCCCTTTTATCAAATATTTATTTCATTTTTCAAATAAACTTTAAAATTTTAGAGGATTTAAATGTCATGTTGTAAGAAGATACCAACATTTGTCTAACGCAATAAATCTATTCTAACATAAGATGGGCGAAAACATTTAAAGGCTTCATACTTCTCCACTTTCTCAGTATAGAAGCAGGCAATTTTTTCGTGTTTGAAGACTATAATTTCAGTCCATACACTATGTACCTTTAAGTTTGCATATAATTAGACTTTATTTGCACACTGTACATAGCTGTCTTCTTTTGCCTGGTACCTATAAAATTAATAATCAAACAGTATGCATACCTTTGATAACATTTGCATTGCATTAAATCAAAACGTAAGCATAAGTGTTTTCTAAGGACAAAATAAAGCTCCTATTTGTCATTAAGTATATATGTATGACAGTGTTTAGTTGCACCTATGGCCAATATATAAATGAAATATCGATGCATTGTTTATTATACCCCCGCTTGAAAAGCGGGAGGGTATATAGTAATCGTTAATTCCGTCCGTCTGTACGTCTGTCCGTCCGTCCGTCTGTCCGTCCGTCCGTCTGTTACGCTTTGGGGTACCCATCTCTTATCTGCAACTCCTCTCATACCACTGAATGAAATTTGATGCAACTTTTACAGAATCTTTATTACATATTGCTATTGTGCACCTCCTATTTCAGTTTTTGATCCGACACATATTTTGGGTTTCCCGGCCACAGGAAAACATGGACTTTTTCACCAGTTATAACCATATGGAAGGCGGGGGGTATCATTTAGTGAGCTCATCGCTCACAGTACCTCTAGTTTTATTCTGTAGATATACACGTTTGCAATTTTGCATGTTGTGAATGAAATATCGATGCATTGTTTATTTTATTCTGTAGATATACACGTTTGCATGTTGTGAATGAAATATCGATGCATTGTTTATTTTATTCGGTAGATATACACGTTTGCATGTTGTGAATGGGGTTGTTTCAAATGAGGGGAAAGTACAGCCTTAGTAAATATAGATGTGCAGAAGTACATATGATGTACATCTCTAATTCTTAATTTCGCAAAATGTGTACTCAAGGAATGGTACCATGAAATCAAATGTACTCCTTGTCCATCATAAAATGATTTTTTTCTTTGGCCAAATGTATTTATTCGTCAATGTAATAATTTATAGGAGATCAACATGACCTAATTACGATTTATGTCTGCGCTTCGTGGCCCAACGTCACTTTTCCTTGTCATTCTCAGTACCAGGTTACAACGAAAGGAAGTCTATAAACATTAGGCAGACGACAGATTGACAGGACCTTAAGCCAATTAAGGACAATGAAACCAGCACCAATTTCCATTTTAAATATTATTGATTGACCAAAATTATGAGGATCTAATAGCCAATCTTAGCTGGAATCGTTCGTATTTGAAAATGTCATTTATGGAAATCCAACACATATTTCCGAAAATGTGTTGTTTGATGGCCATATTAGTCGCATAATCATAATCTAATCCACGATAACATTTTATGCAAATTTAGCAGCAAACTAGAGCAAACTTCAAATCCACAGCAAACCGGAGCAAAGCTTGATGTCCAAATGCTTGTTTATAAATAATGTGTTGCAAATATATGGGCTTATCTACACTCTAAGTCTTCTTGTCTATTAATCTCACATTCCTAGTTGTCATACAAATGTACAGTCGTAGTAACTTTCTCTTGGTATAATAAATTACAAATTGAAACAAGATCTATTGTTGTAACAAGGTGTTGACATGCCTGACTGCATGCTAGACAGGGTACATTAGGAGTTAGATATATAGATAGGGTCCTTTATGCCCCAGGGTGCGGCTCCACTATAAATATACTCTGCTGCGGACCATGGTCAGTTGATTTTATGTACGAGCAAGTTGAGTCGCGGTTGTGTATGCTCCAACGAACGTCGTGTGGCAGATGGCTCTGTACTTACTATTTAGCTGTGTTGAACGGAGATAAGTTGTTCTTGTTTCTAGCTTTGTCATCACTTGGACTGTATTGTTATCCATTGGAACTAGATAATTAATCCAATGCTTTGTAAGTAGGCAACCGGAATTAAAACGATACTTCTATTTTCTTACGGTAAAATTAAAAAAATATTGAGATACACTCTAATGTCCATTTACTGCGTTTTGTGCGAATTCTGTCGAGTTTATTAATGATGTACATTTAAGGTGTAGATGGCAAAGTAAGCAGCAATTAAAGATCAAAGTAAATATCTTGTTAGGGCAAGGCTTTACTAATGTGATGTAGCTTTTATCTTATTTTGATCTTAAATTCACATGAATATTGAGAAAAAAATTCTACGATAAAATATTTAACAACTAATTTAAATTTCCCATATGCATTTAAGAAATCAATGAAAAACAAAAAAAGGGGATGCGTGTATTTATATAACGGACTATTCATCGTTCGCAGGCCATCCACACGTGTTTATCCTTATCTGAGCTGATGGAGATAAATGATTGTAACATGGCCCCGGGGGGCATAAACTAAATAAATGGTCCATGCCACGGATTGTCATTTGTAAAGGCGCGCTCTGCCATACATTTGATCACGTGATTACATTCAGCGCCGTAATGAGTAAGTAAATCTCGATGGATATTTATCTATGTTTGTGTAAGTTAAACCCAAAGAAAGTGAATCTGAACGTTTAAATTGTAGAGCCAGGACGAATACTGGACAAGAGAACTTTGACCTTTCAAAAATGTCATTTCGCTTAATGTCCTACAGACATTTTTATCAATCTGCCGACGAGCCATTTTCAGGTGTATCTAACGCTTAATAATACATGGTCCGTGAAACCTATTATTACAGGGTGAACCTGACGCTAATTTTCTTTTCATGGCTTGATACTCTTTTTCTAGGGTCTTCTCCAGGACAGCGTGCAACCTAACCTACAATAAAAAGATTAACTTCTTTGCCAGGTGGATTGTTCCAAACTTTTGCAGCCATTGATTTGATGAAGTCGGTATTCCAACACCTGAGTACCAGTTGGCTGTCTTGGTCGTTAACCCTTTGCAGTAAGAGTCAGGAGTTGATGCGGAAGGTCTCGCTTGTCTCCATGGTTATAAGGCATGAGACAGTGTGTCCTCCCTTGTCACGTGACTCACTATCAACAAAATTTTGGTTTCAGATGAAATGGTTCACGCAGACATCAAGAGTTTTAAGTGTCGTAACTTCTAATGCTTTTTTTGCATTTGAAATGGATTTGAATAGACATGGCGACTGCTCTCAGGGTGGGAATGCTGTCACGTGATCTGATGAGAACATGAGACAGTGTGTCCTCCCTAAGGTTCAGAACTAGCCGAATGCTGCACAGCTTGGGATTTATTGTTTGCAAAAAGAACTATGGTTTAACTGTATAAATATGTACATGTTCTTAGTTTTTGTTTCAATAAAACTTCTGAAATATAACTGTTTGCGCTTAGTTTTTGTTAGCCTTATGGTGTGCTGGATTTTGAATGCTACATTAACGAATCACCTCCATTAACACTCATTTTATAGAAGATGTGCAAAGATGCTGATGGGGTGGGGCATAAGGCGAAATTTTAAAGCTCAAGATCTGAAAAGTCAAATGACTGTGAATATATCAACAGACTTTGTCTCGTGAATAATATTTAGCTCATATTACATGCATAAAAGTAAAGTTCATGACATTATATACACATGTATCTAGTAACGTTGGATTCAGCACTGAAACTTAGTATTTCATCTCTCCCATATCTATGAAATCTCAACGAGATATATTGAATTTTATTTTAAAGTTGAAAAATATATTGACGATCGATTTTATATCGTAGATCTTGAAATTATTACATGCACTTATGGGCAAACTATATGTCGAGAAATTCTAGAGCATTGGTCTGTTCTTTGAGCGTTATAATCAGGACAGTAATTACGAAATGGTCATTAGTGAGGGTTTTAAGTACATTGGTTTCGCACGTAGAACAAAAGGTTTCTTTAATTCAAAAAGAAAAGGACTGCCAATTTTCATGTTCATATTCAATCAAGCATTTTAAAGAGGAGTTAATATTAAAACTTTCATGCGTTTAAATTATAATCCGAGGATTAATTAGCCCAGTGAACCCTTCACCCCTTCACAAATGTAGGGGAAATTCAGTAGATTAAAACTGCAGCGTCAAACATAACGATGAACTTGGATAATTTTATTTAACAATTGCGATGTAGTTTTTTTCCAGCAATAATTTTCGTTATTTTTTATTTCTTACGCAAATTTTGTTCAAAATGTCTGTGAATATTAAAATTCCTCTATTAGTGTTTCTGGTGGTTTTGGCTTTGACGGGCGCTTTATGTAAGTATTCAGCTTTGAAATATTTATTTATATATAGATCTTTTAAATATTATATCGAAACGATTTATAATATATCAAACAATGTTATAACAATTTTTATATGATTGATAAATATAAAAGGGGGTAATCCTAAGGTATGTATTTTGGATGGATTTAAATATTACGAGTTACATGCATGTATATTTATTAAACATTAAAAGAATGAAAAACTTTTAGAAACAAAATTGGATGACAAATCTTTAAGGTTCCTTCTGTATTTCAGATGAGCCTACAAACCTGTCTTGTACGCCTATAAATTCCACGACTTTAATGTTTTCATGGACAATCCCTGCCAATGGCTTATTTACTGTTAACGGATACCATCTTAACCTGGAAAGAATAGACAATGTCAAAGTGGAAACCTTCCCTGTAAGAATATAATTCCTTTAAAAATGTGAAGTTGTGTCACAAATTTTGATAATGTGAATCAAAATTTTTTAAGTTATCTTAAACTGATTGTTCTCTACTTTACATTGGAATCGGATCTTTAATTAATGCTAGAAATTAATTTCTACTTGATATTTAACTGATTTTCAGCAAGTAGACACTGGAAGTGTGTACGTGGAAAATTACACGTATTACAATATAGGAAAGTACGCAGAGTATAGGTTTACAATGCACTCATACACGGCCAGTGGGAACGATAATGACGTAACCACAGAATGCAGAACTCTCGAGGATGGTCAGTCAACTTTATTTTAAGTTACAATTAAGCTTATTTTAAGTTACAATTAAGTTTATTTTAAGTTACAAGTGTTCGATAAAGCATTCTGGTAACCCATTGATAACAGCTTAAAAAGTATAAATCACATTTCAAAGATATTGCCTTTTATTAATTTAAACAATACATGTATGAACATACTATTTTTGAAATAGAAAAAAGTAGATTAAGAAAATACTGTAAATGGGGAATTCTATACAATTCAAAACCGCCGAAACATGTCTGAATTTTTGCCGACTCGACATTAAACAATAGACAATAAACCACAATTCAAAATACTTGTGTAAGGTAAATTAAATGAGATCGACTTTTTCAATGACAGCACCTGATGGCGGACCACCCTCAGTAAATGCCACCCGACAATCCTACACGGAAATAGCAGTAGTTTGGACGGAACCAGGGCGATACCATCATAATGGAATCTTACTGGGTAAGTCTATCAAAATCTTACCATCCTAATGGGATCTTACTGGGTAGGTCTATCAAAATCTTACCATCATAATGGGATCTTACTGGGTAGGTCTATCAATACTTACCATCCTAATGGGATCTTACTGGGTAGGTCTATCAAAATCTTACCATCCTAATGGGATCTTACTGGGTAGGTCTATCAAAATCTTACCATCATAATGGAATCTTACTGGGTAGGTCTATCAAAATCTTACCATCATAATTGGATCTTACTGGGTAAGTCTATCAAAATCTTACCATCCTAATGGGATCTTACTGGGTAGGTCTATCAAAATCTTACCATCCTAATGGGATCTTACTGGGTAAGTCTATCAAAATCTTACCATCCTAATGGGATCTTACTGGGTAGGTCTATCAAAATCTTACCATCATAATGGAATCTTACTGGGTATGTTTATCAAAATCTTACCATCCTAATGGGATCTTACTGGGTAGGTCTATCCATATCAAAGTTTTTTTTGATATTTTGACGCAAAAACAAGTTGGTTTGAGAAATTGAAAAGCCGATCCCCTCTTAGTCTCTTAGACTGTATTTTACTCTCTAATATTTCTTTTGTCATCATATATGTCGTTGACTTCATGAATAACAGTGAATCCATTTTTCTGCATTCAAATAAATATAATTTTTTTCAATGAGAATAAAGAATAGAATTATTGGTATCCGTGGTCTTAGTGTCTCATATTAATGGCCTTTATTGTATTGATACCGAGTATATGGTCTTGTGTAGGCACATCTGGGAATATAAGGGTTACAAACATTGATCAAACTCAAAATCCAAGCAAACAACTCAGATTGTTAGCTGAGAAAGCGCAGATCTCGGTTGTTCTTTTCTTGATCGAATAAGCGGAGAAATCCGTAGAGATTTTAGTATGTTTATAATTGCCAACAATTTGTGAAAGCGGTAAGACAACATTCGACGACAGAATGTACATACATTTGAACTGAGGTCGTTGTATTGACCATAGAATTTGCTTTGCTTAATATATACCTGTATCATCAATTCATTTGTCAGTAGTCTGCTTTTAAAAGTCGTACTTGGAATACCTCCTGAATATCTAATCATCTAAAACCTAAATCTCATATACAGGTGATAATGTTATATTGCGTTAAATTGACGGCAGAAAAGTTTGTTTATCATTAAGTTAAGTTGTTGATTTAACATCAAAGCTTTTCCCAACTAAATCATCCAAATATGAAACAGATACTCGAGACTTTCTGATATCTTTTATTTCAAGTTCAATGGGATATACTGAATCAAAATATGAATATTCATGATTTTTAATGATAATAGATTATTATAAAGAGCATTTCATTTTATTAAATTTAAAATTGTTAAAAAAACATTCTGTTCCATAAGAATACATACCGGGTAAATAGGCACGGTTATAATGGGGCAATATCAGTACCCATGGAAATTCCAATAGATTGGAAATACTTAAAGTCATATATTTTCAACGAAGAAGTCAGGAATCATCATATAACAGATCTATATTGAAACTATCAAATGCCCCAAAGTCATCGATTTACTGATATAAGATTTATATGCACATTCATTCAGGACAACTCTTCTTATATTCTATATATAAACAGGATACCCGTCCTCAATAAACACTAGTTGACTTGTAAGCATGCTTTTAAAACAAAATAATTCCGATGTACTAAATGACATGGATTTTGGATTTGTGTAGGTTACAAAATCGTTTACCATGCCTATCTCAGTCAGTTTCCACAAGAGATTCTGGTTTCTAACACGACCTTCTCTCACACCATCACGGGTCTGGAGTACGACACGTGGTACGTCATCAGCGTGCTACCCTACACCGCGATAGGTGACGGGCCAAGGACTTCATGCCCCGAGAAAACTATGGGTAAGAATCGCAATATTAAGCTTATCTGGTTAAAATCATAATATATTTACGCCGTTTATAAGTACAAAAAATATGTGTTTCTGTCGCAAAATCATTTCTTTATATTCATCGTTTTAAATTTCGTTTCAGGTCCTACAACTAAGGCGCCAGGCAAGTACAGTACAAGAGTTGCTTACATTTTCTTGAAAAAAATGAAAATCTTTGATAAACCTCTTTTTTATGATAAATTTTTCAAGATACATGTGTATTTTAATGACGGAATGCTCATGGAATCTCTTTTATATTGCTAATTAGAGGAAGTAACAAAGTACTATTGCTATGAAGCGGTACCGGGCCTTCTTGTATTTTCCTGGGAGTCCATGCCGTGCACAGTTTACGTTGGTACAATAGCCGCTCTGTTCCTTCTGATGCTGATGTTCATGTGTGCGTGTTGTCTCAAGGGCTGCTGCTCGGATAAAAAGTACGCCATTATTCTCAAAATTAGACGATGAAGTGACTTGGTTTTACTTGAAAAATATTTCTTTTCTTTAATATTTTAGACATTGAATCATTTTGAATGACTATATGATATGCTTAAAGGTTTCAGTCACTGTTTTATGATTTTTTTTTTTTACAGAAGTGACTCTCAGAATAACAACACTACACATACAAATACTGTCTTTAAAGAAAAGGTCAGAGTTGTCTATGCTTTGAATAAATTTAAAAAGGGAGGACTAGGAAAAGGCGGAGGAGGCGAGGACGGACCAGAGGTCGATGATGGCACCGACTATAACGACAATGATAAAGGAAGGAAGTATGGGAGAGGAAACTCTAATAACTACGATAATGACGATGATAACTTAGATGATGGAGATGATTTCGGTGGAGGAAAAAGAAAAGGCCCAGTGGGTATACCATTGAGGAGAATACCCGGAAGGGGAAGTAATAACGATTTCCAAGACAACAATGGGGACCCGGATCAAAAAGGAAATTCGGGGAGAGAAAATCCACGGGGTAACCTTTTCAAGGGAACGGGAAAAGCTGCTGCAACAGTAGCAGCTCTAAAAGCTCGTGCAAAGAAAAATAACAACACAGTGACACCTATGAACTTCGACGACGAAGGTTATTGTGAAGACGAAGACGACGATGATAAGGGAAATGTGACGGCACGTGATATTTGGCTGTCGAACAAAAATCCGGGCAAGAATTCCAACCCAGACTTTAGGAGGAATAACCCACGAGGAGCGCCAGCGGCTCCCCCAGTATTGGACAAAAGGTTCAATAGGAATGTTTCTGGAGTCGATCTTTATTTACAAGATGATGATGATGACAATGACAATTTCAAGCATCCGCCACCTGCGCCACGATTTCAGTTGGGTGACGATGCCTCTGTAGATATGCCGTATGACGGACCAGGGGGAGGAAAAGGGGGGTATCCATTCGGTGCTGATGGCGATGATGCTGCGTTTTTCTAGTTTTTGTAATTTTGTTTCATATATATTTGAATGCTTTCACCCATCATTGCAAGCTGGACAAATGTATGTAGTGCAATGCCATAAGATTAATTAGCTGTGGAAATGTACCTCAATGGTCTAAAAAATGGAATGAATGACCAGAGAGTTTGCAAGCAGTCGTAACTTAATTGTATGTATGGAAGTTCTAGATACTGAAGTTCAGCTGTATTTTTATAACTTTTAAGCTTTTGCAATGAATTTTTTCAAAACAACTCCCTATGGCCTAAGAAAGACTCTTATTGATTTTGAGGTCAAAAAGTCATAGGCCAACAGTAGAAATTCAGAGATTCTGTCTTTTTTAAGACTTACGTTTCCGAGCGATATTTTGAAAGGTCTTTTAGGTTTTGCAGTGAAATTTTACACCACAGCTCCCTATGGTCTGAGAGAGATACCTTTTTATTTTAAGTCAAAAGGTGAGAGGTCAAAATCGTAAATTGAAACATTCATGATTCTTTATGTGTGAGAGTATAACTTTAATTTACGGGCGATATCTCGGGAAACTTTTTGAGTTTTTGAAATTAAATTAGTTTTCTACCATGGCCTCGTTCGCCCTCCTCTAGATCCGCGCATCCTCTTCTTTTTTACTTAAAAGCGGGGGACACAGATACTCTGAATTAATTAATTCCAAATTAAAAAATTTATAGTACTTTTTCAATCTTTCCTGAGCATGACATTGAGTTTGTCGAAAAATATTTTCAGATCAAGATATGTCGCTAGAATATAGAATAATGCATATAGACATTTTACAGCAAATTATCAAGCAAAAAAGTAACAAGACTTTAAGACATTTATATAGACATGATAGAGAATACGACCGGACCCGGCGATCGACTTCGACATAAGCGGGATATTCGAGATTTCTCATATTCGAGATACTGAATTAGAAAGGATAACTTGCAATTGATTTTGAAGTTTACATGTACCCGGAAATTCTTTACATTAAATACATCGTTGTTTGAAATGGAAAATATGCAAGAATATAATACTTGTTATATAATCTCGTGTCAAACATTATAAGGAAATTGGCATTTATAAAGTGCAAGAAGTTTTTTTTCTTCAAATTTAACATGGGAAACGAAATATGATTGTTGGACTTATAATGTCATTATGCATATAAGCAGATAAGCGTGCAAATGTTTACAAAAACAAATCGGATAAAAGGATTAATAATCTGGGTTTCTGACTTATGATTTTGACTGAAGCCTAGAACTACGGGAAGTGTTTGGAAATACTTTTTTCTAGTTTTGTTATTACTTGTTAGTCGTTACTTTTAATACATTCAAAACTTTACTTAATAAATATTTTTTTTTAAATCGTGTTAATTTTTATTATTGAGGTTTTTCTGTATAATGCACTACACAGACAGACGGACGGGCATACGAACAAGACTCTATGTATGGAGTTTCCTACTCCACGTGATGGCCGTGCAGTTGACGTGTATATCATTGCAAGTCGATATAGCAAAGTTATTGCGAGAAACTAATGGGAAAATGCAAATTTTATAAAATAATGGACTCTTTCGGAGTGTGAATAGGGTTTGTTATATACCCACCCCCGATAAACAGCGGAACAAAGCAAAACAATCTACATACATATTTAATTTACTTGTCGTGATCATTGTCAAAAACACATGCATCGTTTGCTGATGGACTTATTCATATTATTTGTTACGCCAATGTTTACACACTGAATTGTCGACCAATTTTTCCATTATTTCCCGATCATGCCAAGGAGCACACAGCGGATGTGACCTGTTGGCATGGGATGCTCACTCCTCCATGGCACCTTATCCCACCTCTGATGTTTTAAAGATCTGTGTTTGCTTAGCTCCCGATTTGTTTTGCTTGAATAGACTTTTTAGCTTGAATATTGTTCGTTATCTCCACATTCCAAACTTCAAATACCTCCACCTCTCACCTCATAAATGTATAGGTCAGATACATTATTTAGGGTATAATTAGTAGTAAGCATCCCTGGAATCATTATCCATGTGACTCTGGTTCATTGGGGCCTTTGTTCCTTTTCAATAGATCTGTTCCAAATTTTAAACCTATCCATCCATCAGGTGAAACAAAACAGCTACAGTGTATTCTGAAGGAAAAGTCCCTACATGGATCATCCATGATTTGATCCAGATAGACTTAGCAATGAGCCTGCTCCAAAATCTTTTACCTGGCACTCAACTGGAAAATAAAGGTCAGCATCGGCTTATGAAGCTTAACTGTGAAGACCAGGATCTGCATTCCAAAGTATTTGTCATGATCTCTGCAAGATTGGTTTGGCCTGGTTTATCATTTTACATCGTTGCAAAGCACGGCCGAAATACTGTAGATTCCTGATTATACGCGTGGAATTTATTATCGCGTAATTTAGCGAGAAGCACCACCCGCGGAGTAAATTACTCGCCTTCATTTTTATGGTGCTGAAATATATGTAAAATCTCTTGATCAATCGTCCATTCGCGAATTAATATTCTCGCGATTTGACGTTGAAGAGCCAATTCGCAATAATAAGTACTCGCGTAAAATAAGGAATCTACAGTATACGATCCTTTCCCATTCTGGTAGGAGAGAGCTATATATGTGGACTCCGTACAATGGCTTGAGACGATGCCATTATATCATATAGGATTGGACTAGCTCTAAGAACTTTATCATATGATGCCAGTACCCGGAGATTGTCATAATCTCATCTCAAATGTTTAAGTGTACAAAACAGAAAAAAAAATGGTTTTTAAAAATCAATTAAATTTATTGGTTGTGTATAAAAATATCAAAATCTATAGACAATAAATACTAATGAAGTACATACTACAGTATTTTTTTTACCAATACATACATTGTTTTTAATATCAATAACTAATAAACTGGCAGTAAAAATGTGTAACGTTATAATGCCTTGTATTTACCCCCACCAGCTTTGATTAGACATGATATGTTGTGGTATCACAGATTAATGTACATGTATATATTCATATTTAAAATGATTCTATTTCAGAGTTGCAGAAATAAGTCTATTTTATACACTGTTTAAAGAGTTTAGTATGAAAATTAGCTAAGCAATATTAACATTTTTCTTCTATTTTTACCCCGATTAGGGTAAATATTCATTCAGAATATTATCAAAGTACTGATACCCAACAAATCAAACTGATGGTCTGAGGGGGCCATGAAGACTAGTTATACAAGTGTATAAAATAGTGTAAATAAATTAAATATAAAAGAAAAACACAACAAGCAGACTTCACCCAGAATATCATAAGACATACACATAAATCCAAGCACCAACTTAAATGAACAGCACAAAACTCTATAGAAGACATGGAATATTGCACATATATTGGAAATGCTAAATAATCAACTTACTGTATACCAACTTAATTTTAATGACATTCACATGCAAAATTTAGCACAAATAAGTTCACAATTAGTTTATAATTCATTTAATTTACTATGAATTAAATTGCTTCACATTAACTCTGTGTGAACACTTAACAAAGCTAATATGAAATAGAATTTTAAACATATGTATTATATAAAATAAGCAACAAGCAATATTTTGGTGGTCATATTTAAGAACTTTTACAGGTTTTGAGTGAAAAACAAAAGAATATTAAGGCAAAATGTGGCCAAAACTAATGGTAATATAAAGTGCATGGGTATATTTTAAAATGCATCAATATTACATTAATTCAAAATATAACATATGTACTAATTATAAGGAATGAAATAACAGTTCATTTAATTTAAGAAATTTTCTTTTTCCTATGTTCAATTATAAACCAGTGTTATTTCTAAAATTGAAAATTCCCAGTAACTTTGCTAAAACAGAGTTTTCACTGAATTTAGTACTGTTCAGTTTTTTTTTCTTAAAAAAAAACAAAACACCTTAACATATTGACCTTATTACAATATCTTTGAAAAGGAAAAACAAGAGGCCCAGGGGCCACAGTGCTCACCTGAGCACATCGGGCTTGAATTTAACCCCCCCCCCCCGGCATTCATCATTTGAACAAACTAGAATCTACACTACCTGAGGATGATTCCATATAAATATCACTAATCAGAGCTTTGAAGTACTTGAAAAGAAAATTTTTAAAGGTTACCCTATATCCCTATGTAAAACTTGGGTCGGCGATTTTGGCCCCACCCTAGCCCCGGGGGTCATGATTTGAACAAACTTGAATCTACACTATTTGAGGATGATTCCACATGAGTTTCCTCTTTCCTGGCCCAGTGGTTCTTGAGAAGAAGATTTTTAAAGATTTTTCCTATACATTCCTATGTAAAACTTGGGTCGGCCATTTTGGCCCCACCCTAGCCCGGGGGTCATGATTTGAACAACTTGAATCTACACTACCTGAGGATGATTTCACATGAGTTTTGTCTTTCCTGGCCTAGTAGTTCTTGAGAAGAAGATATTTAAAGATTTTTCCTATATATTCCTATGCAAAACTTGGGTCGGCCATTTTGGCCCCACCCTAGCCCCGGGGGTCATGATTTGAACAAACTTGAATCTACACTACCTGAGGATGATTCCACATGAGTTCCATCTTTCCTGGCCTAGTAGTTCTTGAGAAGAAGATTTTTTAAGATTTTTCCTATACTGTAGATCACTAAATTTTCGCGACACGTTATTTTAGCGAGATAGTTATTGTCTCTTGATTAGCGAGACAAAATTTTCACGAATTGTGGTTTAAGTGCTCTATATAATTTTAAGGAATGCTATTATACGCGAGAATAACATTTTCGCGAGCACAGTGATTTACAGTATATTCCTATGTAAAACTTGGGTCAGCCATTTTGGCCCCACCCTAGCCCCGGGGGTCATGATTTGAATAAACTTGACTCTACACTACCTGAGGATGATTCCACATGAGTTTCATCTTTCCTGGCCCAGTGGTTCTTGAGAAGAAGATTTTTTAAAAATGCCATTATTTTTTCTCTAATTCAGGATTATCTCCCTTTGGAAGAGGGCGTGGCCCTTCATTTGAACAAACTTGAATCCCCTTCACCCCAGGATACTTTGTAGCAAGTTTGGTTGAAATTGGCCCAGTGGTTCTTGAAAAGAAGATGAAAATGTGAAAAGTTAATGACAACAACGACAACGACGACAACAACAACGACAACGACAGACAACGGACAAATTTTGATCAGAAAAGCTCACTTGAGCCTTTGGCTCAGGTGAGCTAAAAATGATAGAAAGGCAAGTAACTCAAATGGACACGTACAGGTTAGAAAATTAAAATTTCAGCACCAAATACTGTAGGAAGATTACTTACAAAATTCAAGTAACATTACGGTGTATAATCACAAGATATAGTGCTGCCTTTATTCCTTACAGTTCATTTTTATTCTAAATGTAAAAATATTTCCCTTTATTCCTTGTAAATTTTTATAAATAGTAAAACATGCTTATAGTGAAGTGTCAGGGATTTTTAATTTTAATTCAATTTGAATTCTTCATAAATGTAATTTATGATATCTCTTTGATTCATAATATATTTTTGAAATACAGGGTCTGAAACAACTCCCCAATTAGCATGATTTCATTAAATGTACATGTATTTATAGATTCCATGTTTTACTGTAAAATACATCCACATGAAATAGCCTGAGGTTTAGTTCATTACTTCTTAACATTTAATCAATATCTGTAAATCTAGCCCCCCTCTCAGTTTTTCCTCCTCCTCTTTGGTTTGGGCTCCCCATCCTCTTTGGTTCTCTGTTTCTTTGGTTGCTCCTCCTCCTCCATTTCTGGGGGCCATACCTCCTGGGGGAGAATTTCCTCTAAGGTGTTCATCAGCATGTATCTAGAGAATATAATGTACAGGGCCCTGAACCATACGAACTGGCTCCAGTGATTCAACATGGCCCACTGAAATCAAAGAAAAATTTAAGCTTTAATGAACAAATTGTTTTGGTTAATGAAAATCATGAAGGATATCCATGTACAAGGGTTGTCCAAAAAGTTTGTGGACAATGACGTTTTTGTGAAAATAAATGGTTCTATATAAATCTGCTGTATATCAAAATATTTCTTATGAAAAAAACAAGTCAGAATGATTTAATTTTTATTGATGGAACGTAATATTTTTGTAAAAATCAGGATCTTTAAAGATCGCAGATAGTGTGCACGGACCAAGGTTAAAATGCCATTAACCTTGATAAAAAGTTTTCGGATTAAAATGAATATTTTCTATATAAACCAAGTCAAAAATTAATAAAAATTTCATGTAACACAAATAAAGAGCCTATAATCATTTTATGATATCTTAAAGGCCGAGATTTTTAACCGTACGGTTTTCTCAGGTAAGGGGAGGGACTAAATTTTACATGCTTGGCACCCCGAGGCATTGACGGTTGTGCAGACCGTGGGAAGCGCTAATCACTATACACAAACAGTATACACAGGAAGTCCATGGGTATTACCTGTACAGCTTGATGGCCTACTGCTCATCATAAAATTAGTAGAATTCGACATCGTAAATAAAAAATAGCGATAGTAATTAATGATAATTGTAAAATTTCGTAATTTCAGACTCATATCCAACAAGCAGAAATCTCGCAGGCCGACTTTTTGTAAAAAAAAAAATCTATGGTATGTTGTACGTCACATGTACAGCAGCAACGACTTGAGTTTGTTGTTAAAAAAAATAATAATCATTATAATATACAGGTAAAATTTAAAAGTAAAATAATCGTCCTTGTCTGTGCCTTTCAAAATCTTAAAAACTATTCATAATTATTGTATATATAGTGACAATTAGAGCTTCGATCACGGTCAAATAGTAACAGTTACTGGCTGTTTGTATAAAAAGTCGCTCGGTCCTATTTTTTGCAAATGTACATTCTGTATACTATAGAGAGAAAAATTCGCGATAACGATGGTTTTGTAAAGTTAAAATTACATACAAGTATTTGTATATTTTAATTAAATTAAGATAATAATATTACAACTTAAAACAAAATATTAAATTATAACTAACATATGTATTTCTTTGAAAACTATTTTTAACACCTGTGACCTTGAACGGAGGTAACAACCCACGAAGCAAGAAATGTTCACTTATAAAAATAAAAAGAAAAGAAAGAAACTCTTAATACTTTAATACTTGTCAAGGCGAACTTGTTACTTATCAGATATTTTGTTTTCATCCATAGTTATCCATTACATGCAATAGTGTAACCAGCTTATTTTCTCCTTTTTTTTCATCGTAATTTTTCGACGCGTCTCAAAACAAGAATCTTTCTTAATTCTACGAGTGAAAACAAGATTTTATTTACCTATGCAATTTTCACTAGTAAAAATATACACAATCTTGATTTATTTTATTGAAATACAATGAGATAAAAATCCATTTTTTAATGACATGTTTGCAATACAGATAATTATTTAATAATAATCAAGCTGAAATTTTTTGCATCAAAATGGCTTCCTTATTGCGATGGTAATTTAGCGGTAAACATCAGAGGATCGAAAGTTAATTTGATGGTGGCCACACGTGTCAAACAAGGTGAAAGAGATATACACAGGGACTAGTAGCTAACTGTCAATCAATTTTAAGTACCCAATGATGGACCTTAATTCATTTGATTGACAGAAGGATACAGATCAGGTAAATCTGAAGGCGGTGCTTATTATCTCGGGCTTTAAGTATTGCTTACTATATAGGCAGTACAAATACTAAACAAAAACCCTAACAAATATGTGTCAAAACTCGACAAAAAAAGTGATGTTGGCCGTCCGCACGAGGCAGCATCTGATCAAAAAAAGTTTTAATACAGTTGAAAGGATGTAAGAGACAATTATTTGTTAAAACAACTCAAAATTATTGCATATATTTAGTGTATCGATTTGAGATTGGTATATACGATTTTTCAACAGTGTGTACAAATTTGATGACAATACAAGAATTAAAATGGAGATTTCTATTCATGACGTTGTTATAAATCTAGCGCAGCGTCGGACTGGGCTCTGCAGTTTGTGTATTCAAACTGTTTTTTTAGATGACGCTTGTAAATTTGTGTGCATTGTTCTGAATTTTAACAATTAAATAAATTACAACCTATACCTAAAGATTATTGATAGCACTTGAAAGTGTGTTGCGCCTTAAAAAAGAAATGTAGTGTGTGTCCATGAACATGTGTCAAGTCAAAATCTAAATGTCTGAATTTATAATGAAATTAGCTTAATGTCAGACTGGTCCGTGCGCACAATATGCACTCTTTAAGGACCCCAATTTTTACAAAAATATTAAGTTTCAGCAATAAAAATAAAATCATTCTAACTTGGTTTTTCATAAGTAATATATTGATATACAATAGATACATATAGAACCATTTATTTCAACAAAAACGTCATTGTCCACAAATTTTTTGGACAACCCTCGTATGCATACGTATCCAAACAAAAATACAGTCAAACCTCATTATTTTAAACTCTATGTGACCAAGAAAAAACATGGATATCCAAGGATTTGAGATATCAAGGGTAAAATACTGAAGAAGATAACGGTATGGACTACCAGTCAATTTTGACATGTCTACGGTATTTTAGATATTAGTGATAGATACCAAAGTTCAGCTGTACATCACTTATAATCCTTTTCTTATCAAAAATAATAAATACCCCTAAAAAGTTATGTTATTCAAATCCTTCTCAAAACAGTGTTTTTTCTTATTTAGATTACTAAAAGAGATTCAAAGTTACTTGCCCATCCTTTCAATAATCCCCAAGGTGACACAACAGCCAGAAACTTGGATGTTAGTAGTGTCCAAGGAAGATCTAAAACTGAGACATATTTACGAAAAATACTGGTGCTTTGTAGCTGGAATGCCCGCATATCTGAAAGCCAAATTATAAAAATTTTATTTTCACTAAATTTTTATCTATTGGTAAAATAATATGAAATTGTCATATAATTTTCAAACTAATCCATTGTTGGTTGTAAAACTGAAATCATAGAGTTATCTGTATATCACTTTCAAAAAAGGAAAACTAATTCAAAGGCATTCTATATTCTCCATTTGTCAAAAATAAATATGCAAGCAAACAAACACTTTAAAGCCCAATATCATATTTAAAAGTAAAGCCAGTTATAAATAGCCAGTTATAAATGCAATGAATAACTTACTGTTAGGAAGAACTCTCTTGTTACATAAACTTCTGCAATAAATTGAAAATATTATAACATCAATTACCTGGAACTATTACAACCAAATATCAAGTACTCATTTATCTCTCTAACTCTTAAAAGCTTAACACTAACAGGGCAAAAAACAAACTGTATTGAGGGCAATAAAGGGGTGTATGTGTGTGTGGTGGAATATGTTGAACAGTACTTGCACCCCCCACCCCATTTTTGCATATGCTTTGTGTCCAGTTTGTCCTATATTTTTTGTACATTTTAACTACTAAGTCCTGTTCTGTGGTCCCACTAATGCCTGTGTAGCTGCAATAATGTAGCCCTCTACGATCACCCCCTCCCCCCAAAAAAGGAGAGGGCTACATAATTGAAGCTGTGCTGCAGGGCTATGGTTTGAATCCATTGGTCATTAGTTAGGAATTATCAGGCATCATTTTTTTCTATAGTTGATTCAAGATTATTGAAAAGAAATTTCTGCTGTTTCAAACAAGGGCAGTCAACGCCTCTTTGAAATTTGAAGTGGATGAATTAATTGTCAATATAAAACCACAAATAACATATTTATAAAATAAATTACTGATACTGATGTAGTTTTTTATATTGCTTAATTTGAATTATGGTGTGAAGAATGAAAATTTTAATTTGTTAAAATTACTGATAGAGTTCAGTTAATAGATTATGGAGTTAGTTTGAACTAATGGTACATTTTGAAAAATATCAATATAGTCGAGGCATATATAAGAATATAAGCAGGGAAAATAAACAGGAAAAAACTTACTGTAGAGCATCATGAATTGAGATGTGATTACTGTGACCACTTACACCATAATTATCAAATGTTATGACCTAAAACAGAAGAGGTACATTTAAAGTGAAAATCTCTATGTGCTCAATAGAAATATTCACAAAGATGAAAATGACCTATACTCATAAAAAAAAATAAATCTATGCATTTGTCATTGAAATAAATACTGACATGCATGGCAATGCATATTAGCTATGTGAACATGAGTGGGGCAGATAATAAAACATACAACAACTTACCAAGTGTGGCTGTAAATAGTACATGACAGGCAGTATTATTTTCTCCACATCTCTAATTTTCCATGGATGTTCAGGATGATCTTGCAAGTCACTGCAATGGTGTAAAAAAGGGAAAAGAGTTCTAAATAATGTTCCTTTCATATTTTTAATCTACATTTAGTAACAGATTTACACTATAAAACTTTTAAAATTCTTTTTTCATTTACTGAAGTCTAACCTGTGGTTAAATAGATAAACATTTCTAAGAGGAACACCTAAAGTTTCACAGCTGCTGAATAATTCAAGTGATCTGGTCTTTCCCAAGCCATAAAAATTTCCTTCAGAAAAAAAAAAAATACACAAATTAAATTAAATTCATAGAATCTATGAAAGAGAAAATATTTAATATTCATTATTGGGATCAATTAGGAAATTCAAATATTAATTTCAATAACAAAAATACACAATATCTAAATGATCTAAAAATCCTCAAATTCATTACAATCAAACTGAATTTCTTTTATTATCTCAGTGTTGCATCAGTATTCAGTGTATATACAGTTATAGTGAACTAGTGTGAATACAATTAGGCCCTAAAGAGAAGTTTTTTATTAGAGTTCTGCAGTTTACTGATCAATGATCAAGATTCCGTAAATGTTTATTGAATAAGTAAATGGCAAGCTATACTGTCCATAAATTAATAATGTAATGTGACAACTTGTTTCTGGGGAATAAAGGCATTCATTCAAATCAACAGATAATATGATTTAAAGACCCAATTTTTTTACCGTACGGTTACCCGAGGAGGGGGAGTGGTCGAAGTACCAGTGGTGTTATTTACGATGTCAAAAATCTGTGTATACGTAGCATTACACAGGAAGTCTGTGTTTGGTAATCAGGGTCATCATTACATGTTTTGTGTCTGGTTTTGAGTGAAACTACGTAATATAATTATTTTAATTTGAAATTTATTTGTAAACTTAACGCATTCATTGTAATCATGGTAATGTTTTGAAGGGAAAAAATAAAAAGATATGTGTATATTGTTTTAGAAAATGTTTTCCTTACATAAAAGAAAAAAAACACGAGTAAAAACTACACATCAATAATAATTATCTTTTTTAATCTTCAATAAAAGAAATCACTTGATTAAAAAAGTCTGAATATTGAAATAAAAAAAAATTATTAATCCACCTATTCGTCGTGCATTCGAACATGCATTTACAGCGATCAGAATGTTTTTTCCCCTGGCAAACAATGTAGTCCAAAAATATTCCATATTTTTATTCTTCGTGTGTTAACAAAGTTTTATTGTTAGAAAGATTTCTTTTCAGAATCGATCACTATTGATTAATTATCTTCACATTTTCATTACGTATATATACAGATGCTAGAGGAAATTCGAGCATTAATTCTGACATCAATTTTTGTACAACATCGTGTGGATTGTAGCCATAGTACAAAATAAATCATCTTTTAAAGACTATGCTATGCTATGCTGTTTATTAGTGCTGAACATTTTTCTTATATCCCATTTCTTAAAAAATAATTTAAATCGTCGGACTTCCAATTACGGCAAAAAGAGCCGGATTCTGTGGACGCGGTCTTTTTTCTACAGATAAAGGGACGATTTAACACTTACAAGTAACAAACAGGAGTGAAGATGGAAAAGAAATATTTTATAATGTCAATGTTTTAATAATCTACTTTCAATTATTTTTTGAAATAAAGTTCAAACATATTGGAGTTTTCTAACCCGCGTGTTTACTATGTGGGTACATGAAAGAGTTTGATGCGTGACCAGGTAATTGTTTTCAAAACATGCATACTCGGATTATCAGGAAGCACAGGTAGCTGACCTGTCAATCAAATCAGAAGCTATCGTTTTTTAATGATTGACAGGCGGTAAATTATTGATCTTGAATCAGGCAGAATTTGGGGGCGTTAGCATAAAATTGGGTGTTTAAGGAGGCAGAACTTATAAGGTGTTTAACATGCAGAGCAAAATTAACGATTTAGCAAGGTAAATGAATGAATGTAAATGCAAATAAATATTTTCTTCCCAAACACACATACCATTAGAAAGACACAAAACGTGAACAAAATGCCCTGAGTTTATTAACGACTGGATGGTGGGTGAGAAAAACATGCATTCATCATCTGGATGGGCAGTGATAATCAGCACTTTCTGCACAGAAATGGGAACTTTTGGTGTGATTGATAGGCGTCCCAGAAATCCAACAAAAAGATAAACGATCAATGAAAAAATTACAAAATAATATGCACTAGTCAGGGCATATTCTCTCAATGTTTCCCAGTCAGTTTCCATCCTTATTTATTTCCTCAGGCTCCTCCATCACGCAATGATAAAATTAGATGAGTTCCGAAACATTGAAACTACCGTAAAAAAGATAAGATACGTCATCTAAAAATAATTTTTCGAATCAGAAAACTAAATACGTAAATTTATGCATAAGAACCTATCTTATTAAAAATCAATTTTTTTGAATGAGTGGCAATAATCGAAATATGCGATTAATGTCGTAAAATTCAAACAATCTTATTTCTGGTATATACGCATGCGCAATTAGATGTAAACAGTGTTGCTAAGGCAGGCAGAGCACCAGTAAGTTGATGTTGAAGAATATAGCGTTTTAAATGCATTTTCTCACTTTTATCAAATAGTGATAAATTCGTAAACTATTTATGTTTGTCTTGATTCAAATTAGATAGTGACAATGGCAGACGAGGAGGGAAAAAAGAATCCTGTTCAAGATAAAGATGAGGCTGCTGAGAAGGCGCCATCTCCAGTTGGAGAGCAGCAAGCGGAAGACACTGCACCAAAGGAAGAAGAAACAACAGAACAAAAACCTGACGAAGAAAAAGAGGTAACAGAAGAATCTAAACCTGATCACGCTGAATCCAAAACAGAAACAGATGAGCAGGAAAAAGAAGAAGAAACCCTGAAAGAGGAAAAACAGGAGGCAGAACCACCCAAAACAGCAGAATCAGAAAGTAAACAAGAGGAGGAAAAAGCAGCTGAGCCTGTGTCGGATAGAAGATCGCCAGAGGGAGGTACTGAAACAGGTGCACAAAGTGAACAGCAAACAGTTGATACACAACAATCAGTTAAATTGCCGTCACCTCCACCCAACACAGAGACAGTCCAAGATCAGGGTCAAGGACAGGATGCACCAGCTGTTATACCTACTGCACCAAAGATTCCATCACCAGAAAAATCAGAGGTTACTGGTGAAGGTCTTGAAGGGACAATGTCAACTACTGCTCTTGTAAGTTGAAATAGTCAGAGTTGACCTATTCTAAAAAATACACTGTAATCAATATTATATTTTTATCAATTGATTTTCTCTCTGTTTTTTTCAAATAAGAAATGTAGATGTATAAATTTTACATGTTGTTAATATATGCTTTTACGTAGTCATATATTTTCTGCAAAAATTTGTTTTAGCATTCTTAAACTTGCATTTAATGCTTAAAGTGGCAATTTATGAAATCCAAAAAAGAAAATATTTTCTCTGTTTTTAAGCATTTATATGCTTAATGTGATTTTCTTGCCTTTTTCAGAATGTTATTTGGTCATTTGGACTAAACAGAAATATTCCAGTCCTAAATCTCACAGACAATTCAAGAAAACTTATTATGTATGCATGTGCTCATGTTGGAGTGCTTTATGATTTTGAAAAAAATAGACAACACATTTTACAAGGACATGTAAGTACATGTATTACCTATTTCATTGATTGTTTCTTTAGATTGCAGTTTTGACTTTTATTCTGAAATGAATAAAAAGGAAAAATCTAGCTCCATTACATAATTGCTCTTTGAAAGTTTCCTTTTATTCTGTTAAGTAATAAAGCAAAGTTAATGATACAGTGTATTGAAAGATTGGAGAGATTGAAAATTGTTGTGAAAGTCATTTTTATTATCATAATTTAAAAATGTATGCATTATGTAGATAAATCCCTTGACCAGTACCTGTGTGAGTGAAGACAAGAGATGGTTGGCAACTGGAGACAAAGGTCAAGACTCAACAGTTATTGTTTGGGACACATACACAGGGTAAATATCAGAGAATGTTTTATTTTGTAAATATTTATGTTAATAAGAAACTGAAGAGTATGTGTAAATTGTTCCTCATTCATATGCAAAGGTATCATAAATCATTTTGTTTGATCTCATTTCCTCAGCTCAGAAAAAGTGCATAGATATAAAAACTTTTGTTCTCAAATTCAGAGTACCTGTGCAAACAATTTTTGATACCAACCCAAATGGAGGTGTTGTTGCTATGGCAATGACACCAGATGCAAGATATCTGGCAACACTGAGTGCAGCACCTACACAGGTAAGGCTTAGATCATTCCATGAAAGCATATCAATGACACATGATAAAAAAATATACCGGTACATGTATTGGCTAAATACACTAATGACTATAATACATATACTATGATAGCAGACATACTTGCCTTGAATATTACATTGTTACAAGAAGGCCCAGAAGACAAGGTGTTTGATTTCTTATTCTATTAAAACACTGTGTTTGTACAGAATAAAGCATCTTACTCTAATGAATCAGTTACTTACTTATTTATGTGTAGGTCTTGTCTATTTGGAACTGGACGGTGGATGGTGATACTCCTCTGTGTACTGCAGAATTAAACCCTAGCTATGGAGTACAGTCCTTCATTCATTTTAATCCTGATGACATTCATTTCCTTGTGTCAAATAGTGACTCCCAAGTTATTTTCTATCAGTGGGTAAGTTCTACATGAACTTTTTTATATACTACGGAGTACATGTAACATGAAAAATTTTATAATGTTTACTAAGACGTCAGAATTATTGATGTGAATTTCATAATGCTAAGTTCATAAATTGATGACTGTTCTTTCAGAGTGACAATCACATGGAGTATTTTGCCCCTCCCCTAACAGACCAGGACTTCAACAAACCAGTAGGTCGCTACAGTCAGTCCATCTTCCAGAAAAACAGTACAAGGGTACTAACGTCCACCTCTATAGGAAATCTAGTGGTCTGGGACACCAACAAACCCCTCACTAAGTGTAAATAAAAACCATTACTTTTTCACTTTACAGTACTTATTATTACAAATGATGACCAATGATAAAAAGTTCTTTTTTTTTTTTTACAAAAGTAATGAAGAAACCATAATTTTTTTTCACAGTGAAAAATGCCCAGCCCTCTGCAGATAAGAAAGCATTAAAGATCATCAGACTTCAGGAGAGAGGAATCAACGTTCTCACAACAACAGAAAAGTAATATTTCAATTAATTAAAAGTTATCTATCGTATGCATTTTAAGGGAGTATCTGTATGGTTCTTTTAATATTTCATCACATAAATGTTTAAAAATCATCTTTATGATTATAATCATTCTCATAACATCTTCATGTTCAATTCTTTTTGTAGTTTCATAGTTGTTGGGGATATGGCTGGCCATGTTAAGTTCTTTGATCAGAGTTTAAAACTTGTTCATTGGTAAGTAGAATTTCCTCTCATCTAAAACATTTCTTTTGTTGTATTCATATTGTATTAATTTTTGGGGTATATATTTTAGTTTAATATTATCTTTGTAATTTTTTAAGGTATCAGGACTTTCACTTAGGACCAGTGACCTCCATTACTTTTGCATTTTATCCCAATTTTGAACCAGTGTAAGTATAAATTTTAAGATAAGATTTTTAATTTTCAAAACTTCCCCCCCCCCCCAA
>PRKT01000031.1:1156445-1170879 GCA_003671525.1 Saccostrea glomerata
AAAAAACGTCATTTTTCGACCCCCATTTGACCCCCCGGGGCAAAATCAAAATTCCGAAACCTTACTGCACATCTACATGACACCACCAACCATCTCTTAAAAGATGATTAAGCTACTGTGTAAAATGTAGGAGGAGTTCAGGGAAGAAAAGTGTGACAGACGGACGGACGGACGGACATGAGTAACAACAATATACCCGAACTTTCTTTAGAAAGTGCGGGTATAATTAAAAATTTACCTGGGTACTTTGTCATAAAATTGTTCAGTTCGTCACAGCCATCAGAAGGGAAGCTGATCTGTTCCAGCAGAGCAACTATATTCTTCAGCCAGACATCGGTAAAATTACCCTGGGCTTTGGTGGCTATTTGTTTGTGAACAACCTTCATAAGATGAAATCTCACATCGTCAAATGCAAGGTATTCCTGGAACCGACTGATCAACACAGTAAGATCAGCAGTGTCTGACGTCAATGAGTGCACAACTCTCTAAAAGTATCACATTTTAAGTATCACTATTCATAAGAAATTAGGTGCAAGAAAATGGAGGAACAGATTCTATACCGTCATTAAGACTTTATTTCATTCTTTTAGCAACTTGTTTAAATTTTCGTGTTTGACAAAACTTACTCTAAACAGGGCTAGAGGAAAATGAGTTCTGCTTGGTGAATGTTTGCTGACAGGAAACTGCCCTTCCTCCGATACAAACTTCATCAGAGTGCACAAAGACAGCTCCTGAATAAAATATAAGCAAAACTGAAGGAACTTGATAATCAGTGAGACAGTATTTTTAAATACAAACCAAAGCAGGCTTTTAAGAATAAAAATAATTTAGGATCCTTCATATGCTAAAGGCAAATATATTTTAGACATTGGAAAAATTAAGCTGACTAAATATTGAGTTTATGTATAAACCTTTATATATACAATAGGTCATCATTATACATTAAAATTGAAAAGAACAGATGAAATACTGCTGCATGAAGTTGTAAAAATGTACAAATGAAATAACTTACCCTAATATTTGAATGTTCGTGATGAATCAGCTGAACAAGTCTATTACAAACATCTTTATATCGATCTCTCAACCAACCTTTGTATTTTTCTTCTTTAGTAAGATCTTCAAACAAAACAACACATTTATTTCATTTTAAGCAAGTGCTCTGATAACAATTATTGTGTTATTGTGTTTCCATTAGAAACTAATTTTTTTTTCTGACATGTTAGTTACAAGACATTTTGTACACATGTAGCTATTATCTCATCTTCTATAAGTAATCTTACCTGTAGCTTTAAGATTACTTGGAATATCCAGGAATAACTCTCCCGATGACAAATATCTGGTAAATAGCTTGTGGAAAGATCGGACACATGCCAGCAGAACAGCTTTATTGTTAGTCTGCAAAAAAAGAACTCTTACCCTTGAACACAAAACTGTCAAGTAATCGAAAGAAAAAAAAATCTAAAAATGTCCTGATAAGTTATTAAATTTTCAAGAAGCACAGTGTAAAAACAACTCAATTTGAGCAAAAATCACATCTATAATAAAAAAAACCCATTTTTAAAAAAAATTATTCTTAGACTGGTTTGCGTAACCCCTCCTATTATCTTACTGCCAATTGATGCCTCAAACCAGAAGCTGAGAAAACATGAATTAAATCTGTTAATGAGAGTTCAAATATTGCTTTGATTGAAATAAAAACAAACTTGGTCAAACATAACAGAGTGGTTTGAAGATTTTCTTACTCCAATTCTTTCATTTGATATAACAAATGTAGATTTTAATTTATTAACAGCAAATTTTACATTCTAAAGTATCTTATTTGCAAATTAATAATAATAATACTTATAGATTTTCTATCAAAACTTTTGAAAAATTATAAAAATTGATAAGGACAGGTATCAATACTTGATATCGTGATTACTTAACTTAGCGGAACTCTTTGGCGAAGGAGGTAGGAATCGTCTGTTGGGTGGGGGCAATGTGCTATTCAATACAATGCAAGATCGATCATTGTAGCATTTATAAGGACAGATAAGTAAAAAATCCTGGTGGAATACATCGCTAAACAATCGCTGAACCAGCCTAATATATTTTTGAGGAGCCAATCCTAAATTGTCACATTTTTAACGATATAACCTGACTCTTCTAGTTAAATTTTCATTGAAAATCGTCACATTTTTAAGCAGATAAAATATTCTAAACTTTCCTTATTTGACAATCTACTATTTGGCGTTCAATATCTGGCAAAACATCGTGATTTCGGCATTAAATTGTTCGAATCATTCGATTGTCACTACTGTAAACAATGTCATTTGCCCCCAGAAATATAGACTTTTCTCGACTCCCCCGCATATGAGCGGTAGTAAGTTCGATAACTGCGAGTTACTCATTGGTAGTCGCGATATTACGTATTGTTCCATGCTTAAAAGATGTGTATTACATGACTAAACACCAGCATAATACCCTGATAAAGGTACAGTGGACCTTCAGATATCCGGATGCCAGATATCCAGATGCTTCAGTTTCCATACAATTTTTCAACGGAACAGAATTTTTAAAAGTCATTTTGTCTTCTTTAACTGGTAATTCAGATATCAGAACGCTTCACATATCCGAACAAATTGACTAGGAACCAAACAAAGTGTCCGGATAAATGAGGCTCCACTGTTACAGTAGCTTTATCAAGGTATTACAAATACCTTAATCAAGTATTTTATGTAATGAAAATACGAAAATTTCTTTAAAAATTCAATTTAAATTAAAAGTTGAATTATAAGTTTGAGTCAGTGTGTCCGCTCGTGCGTGAAAAGTACTCTGGAATATATTCAAAACTCTGGAATCAAAAAGACAGCATAAAAGAATGTCTCTTCACAGGACATGCTTCTATACTGATTTCTTTGTGTTTGAGTACTCTAAGTGCATGAGTGAATTTACTGACAATTCAAAACTTGACTTTCAGTACTTTTTTTTTTTTTTATTGTCATTACATGAAATATCTTGATCGAGGTATTTGTAATACCTTGATTAAGCTACAGTGGACCTTCAGATATCCGGATGCTTCAGTATCCAGACCATTTTTCATTGGAGCGGAATTTTTAAATGTTATTTAGTCTTGTTTAAAGTAATATACGCTATAACGTGCGCCATTTTAAAATGCGGCTGGAAATTTATATATTTTGTTTACCAATAAAAGTTACGAAAATGCTGTAAATTACACCATTTAAATAAAATTCGTTATAAAGTTATCAAATTATAATTATTTATTATCCTGCAAGGAGAATAATGTCTATTTTTAAGTAAATCCACCACTAGACGCCGTCGCTACTTTTAGATTGATAAACAAACACGGCGTCAAGAAAACGAGGTAAGCCCTTTGAGATACAACTCACTTTTGACATGGATGGCGTGTTACTATTAATATAACTTATCTTTAAATGTAATCAGTATCAACCATCTATACTCTGTTATGACGCATATTAACCTTTTATTAATAATCGTTGTCAAAATGCAACGTGCCTCGTTGTCTATAATTTCCCGTGGACATACGTGTCTATATTTAGACCTACTGTTTACGCACTTCCTTTATCAATATTCATGAAAAGACTGAATTCTTGATTGCAGATATTGCTTTATTGTTCTGTTATTACAACGAGTTTTATAGTTAAATTTTGTGGAAATATTATTTTTTCATTACACTTTATGTGTTTCAAATCATTTAATCATTTTGTTTCACATACAAATCGGCATCCATACGGCGTATATTACTTTAACTAGTGATTCAGGTATCCGGACACTTCACATATCCGGACAAATATTGACTGGGAACCAAAGCGTCCGGATAAATGAGGCTCCACTGCTATATAGCTTTATCAAGCTATACACCTTTATCAGGGTTGGACCTGTTAAATAAAATTTTGGTGTAGCACTCCACTTAACCAGTCCCTTGTCAATGTAAATAAAACGACATAAAAGGAAATGATGAATATGGTGAGTAAATAAATCATATGGAATTTAACCTCAGAATGTGCAATGATATCTAAAAGACAATTAGCATGCTTTCGGCTCTCTAAACATTGTTGAATCTTGCTTTTTATCTCTGAAATAGCACATGTGTCTTCATTGTCCACCATGCTGAAAAATTTAGCCAATGAAAGTGGTTTATTTTGTTTCTCGGAACTTATCAGCTAAGGACCATCTCTGACCTCTCTAAAATTTGAGAAATCCGAAAGGAATATTGACTGCCCATGCGCATTATTCTTTTTCCGGCACCGGCGCAGACTGGATGCGTTATGTAGAAAATAGAAAGGGACATCCGCAACCATTTTTTTCCAAAAGCAAACATTTAAAGACAGAAATATGCTATTTAACCCATCAAAATGTGTCGTTGAGTAACTGATTGGGTTGGATTGAGGGTTTTTGACCGAAGATGAATTGGTTTACAAGGCGTAATTTGTAACTCATTTTCATGGTAAGTCGAAGTATTTACGCATTCAAAATGGCGCACTTTGATTCATGGGAAGGCTCAGAGAAGCAAGTGGCGCAAAGAAGAAAAAAACATTATGTACGATGATGTCTTCTATGTGAAGCAAAGCTGGAAAAGACATTATCATGCAACTTCTTATAAAATAAAGGTTGTGACGCCAGACGCACTTTGCATTTACTACTATGCACCACCCCTACCTTACACCATGCTCCATAAGCACTCCTCATAGATGCATGTAAAAATACAACAGTACCTTTGAAAGCTTTTGATGATCATGATTTATATAAAATTGCATTAAGAGCTTCTTCTTGTTGACATTTTATGCTGGACAATTACAGTACGATTGTACATAACCAGTTTTTTTTCAACCCACAACCACTGAAGAAAGGTAACCTTGTAAACCAAAGCAGTCTTAACAGAGCTGTTTGCATGTACACTGGCATTCTTTAGACAGTCCGACAGAGTTCTTAAATCCTTTTGGTCTTGTCAAAACCGATAAAAACAACCAAGGACCGATTACTTTGCATTCTCTGTCAGTCTAAATGAGCGGAAAGTGGTCGAAGTTCCTCTGTCAACACTTACTGGCCTTAGGCCTTAGTCCAGCTGGACTAGTGCTTATTTACTTTTACTAGTCCCAAACCATTTTATGAGTCCATCAAAATAAAAATAAATATGTGGACATAAAAACATAAGTATTTACAATTTTCATTTTAAACTTTAAAAAAAAAATAAAGCATTCACATGAAATGTTTTACTCCAAGAATCTTGGATTCGTTGACATCTTGCTATCAGAAACTACGATCGTATTCCCATCTCATTCGTTTATCTCTTTACATGATTACATCATCCAAACGTCTGACATCTTTCTGTATGTGTCATACTAAATCAAGGTCACTTAAATGTTTATTCTAATGCAATTGTTTTGTAAAACACTTTTTGATTGGCTAATTCACTGATGTTTGAAGCAGTAAAACAAGTATTAACGAGCGTGAAAGCTTTTTCATTGTGACGTCATAATAAAGCGACGCAAAATACAATGCTCCGTGACGTATTTCATGTAACAACATTCATCAAAATAAGATGTAAAGAACAAATAAAATGCATGGATTGCATTAGAATGGGAATAACCGATCTTCTAATTTGGTATTTGCTAATAAGTCTGAACAGACTAATAAAATTTTCAGGAAAAAATGAATGATTTAATGATGTTCAATTCTCCACAACTTACGCTTACGCGTCGCTGGTAGAACTCAGTTTGCGACCGTTAAATCAGCATTAACGGTCGCAAATACCAAATAGAAGATAGTTATTCCCTAATTTCATACCAATGAGTCCTAAAAATTAAGCGAAAATTGACTCGGCTGGAAAGCTATCAAAAATACATATGGGGCTTTTCAGTGATAGTTGTGGAGAATTGAACATCATTAAATTATTCATTTTTTCCTGAAAATTTTATTAGTCTGTTCGGACTTATTAGCCACAGATTTTATCAGTCCGAATGAAAATGTATTGGTCTGAGACTAACGTAAATGTCAAACCCTACCCCGTATGGAATCTCAAAAAGGTTTGTTTTGATACGGTAGTTATTTTTAGCACAAGCCCTTTTGTGTTCTTCAAAATCGTTTAACGAGGCTGGGGGGTGGCAGCCATTTTCAGACTATTTCTATCTCCTTTACAAGGAGAGCTCCATATAAAGATATAGAAAATGATCAAAATTTAAAACTAAAATTTATGATTTTTTTCTTTGTCAAATGAATGTTGACAGCTTAAGATACCATATCTAAAAAAATAAGTTAAATCTGGTGGTTACTTTGTGGTTAAATTGTTGACCCTCCAGCCTCCTTAAGGGATATTATATCTCGGTTAGAAAACATGATAGGTGGCTAATCACGACCCCCCTTTGGCTCTCTCAATTACCTTAGCCCAAATATCACTTGGAATACTAAAGGTTTTTGTGATTAATAAAATTTTAAAGTTTTTTTTTTTTCTATTAAATATATGAAGTACTTCTTTCTTGCTGACATTTTCTGCTGGCAGATTCATGATGAAACTTGAAAAACGTAATAAAATTAAATAATTTCCCATAAATAACACTTAAAAGGACAATATCTGAAGAAAGAATGCAAAGAATATAATTATGAATTTGTAATTGGAATTTCTTGTTATTGAAATTTTAGAGCTGTTGAAAGAATGCAGAATGATGAGAGACAAATGGCAGAGGAGCAGCATCAAAACATGGATGGAAGCAATGTGGTTTACCAAGCTGGGGTACCGCAGACAGTACTTGTTCACCATGTGCATTCAACACAACAGCAACTTCTGAATAAATCAGGTAAACTTGTTGATGTTAACCAGAGACATGCTCACTTGCAGAGGTTTAAATGATCTGCACCATCTAAAATAAGTTCATTTACAATGAATATAAAATCAAGTAAATGTTGAATTTACAAAGCATTTATTCTTCTGTGTAGGTCTAATTAAGGATTTCATGCACTGAATTAAGTGCTCTGAGAATTTAAATAAAGAACATCAACCCATAGCTTATAAAACATGGCTGAAAATGAAATGTGTACTAAGAAGTCTATCCTAATTTAATGATCAGATAATCACTGTTCAAACATAGTAAAAAAGGATAGTATTTTTTTTTCTTTGCACTTACCTTAGTTATATTGCTTTTTTCAAAATATATATGATTTTTTAAGGGGGGTGGGGGTGTATGTACATGCCATTTATGTAATTTATATTAGATTTTAAAATAACTATTTTCATTTATTTCCCTTTTTGCTCACATATGTGAACAACAGTGAAATCTGTTCATTTATACTAAATGCAGTTGAATAGGCACCTGTGTTGAAAGATGGAGAGAGCAACTAAATATTAACACAATTTTCTCTAAATTCATAAACCTTTTTACTATAATTTTTAGAGGAGACAAGACCGAATGTATTGATCCTTAACCTTTACGGAAAAATAAAAGTGAATGATAATAAAATGAAAAATCAAACGGAAGGATTACAATTGCAAACCTCTTAATGTATTGTAAAAAAGGAGAAAGTAAAACAAAATCTTTTAACCTTCGTAATTTCAGATGCATACATCAGTGATGTAGATGAGTTGCAAAGACCGAGACAAGGAAGTGCTATAGTAGGCACAGGAACCATTCACCATATAGGTCAAAGCCCTTCTAGTGGAGGGCAAAGCTCTCGACCCAACCTACCTCAACAACATATTGTGACTATGAGTAATCAAACACCTAAAAGCACCAGCTCATTAGTTGGGGCTAGTAGCTCTGCTGCAGTTTCCAGTAGTAGAGCTCCAGTTGATTCAAAACCCCCAGCTTTGAATTTGACTTTTCCAAACCTGACTGCGTTAGCCAATCAGAGTGGTCCATCTCCCAAAAAGAAAATCAAACTGGAAGAAAAACCAGCAGCTACCCATGAGATAGCAAATCATAGGAAATTGATTTTAGATCTTAAGTATAAAAGCATGTTAGATATAAAAGAACCATACATAGATAATTTGACAGAAATGTTCTTCCTTCAAAATGGAGGGAATCTGATGGATTTTCTTGCCTGGAAGAAAAGACCGACTCCTCAATTAGTTCATTTTCTGAAATCAGGGAGTTTGGATAGTGATGACGAAGAGGAGGGTAGCTTGGAAAGGAAAATTAATAATGAAGTAAGATATCTACTTCATCAATGGTTGCTGAAGGATAATTTAACAACTGAATATTTGACAGATATATACATGTATTTTATACTTGTAGATTCTTAAAAAATAAAGAATGCATTGTACTTTACAGGTTAAGGTTATCACATCCAGTGGAAGCAATGTTCCATTGGCTACACCTGTAGCTATATCCACAACATTACCCCCATCAGTAGCTGCCCTGAATCAACAAGGTAACAAACACCTCTGTATATGCTGTGTATGTCTTTTTAGGTTTTCATTTTATATGAAGTAGAAGAATGTTTAAATGTACATTGTATAAAGGCCTACATCAATATATTTTGTTGAACTGCATGAATACCCATAAAAACATAACAAGGTTTTGTTTGCATACATGTTTTTTTTTTTTTTTTTTTTTTTTTTACAAAATTCACTCTTGCATTGAAAATTCTATGCATCTAGCTAATTTTCACATATATAAAGCATTGTCTAAAGAAAATGAAGACAGTCATTCAATGTCTTTTGTGAAGAATTAACCAGCTTTGTAAACATTGCATGTCTTCTATGTTGTAATTAACTGTGTTTAAATGTGTTTAGTTTTATTCCCGTTATAATTATGGAGTCGCCTTGAAATCTCTTAGTTTTAGGGTGCTATTGTAACGGAATATAAATTTTACAAGAAATTTCGTATGTCTTCCTCATAGGCATCCAGCTTGCAGTCTTGATACATTTCTACTTATGTCCCTAAATTCTATTTTGATTTTTACATTCTTATTCATAAACTGTCAACAGCTTCAAGTTTTTTTGCAATCTTTAGTAAGCATTGATGTTGTTTCTTTATCTTTTAATGAGTTAATTTTTCTTTGAATTCTATCTCTTGAGTTTATTTTCTTAATTATATGTGTGTGCTTGGCTGAATGTTGCTGTAGCTTTATTAGGAATGGGATCTTTTACAATAAAACTAAAAAATTAACTTCATAAAGAAATAAATCTCCTACAATAAAATTTTAAATCATTACCAGAAAAAAGTTTATTGCAATATTTAATAAGAAAAAAACAAAAAAAAACCTTGGATTGAAGAAAAGAAACCTCAGAAAATAATTTGCATTGATGGCAATGTAAATTAGCAGGGTTTGATCCGCGGCGCCCAGGGGGACGACATGGAATGATTTTTGGTCACGTGCAGCATCTATCACAACCTCCTACTATGCTCCCCATACTTCAAGCTGCTCCCATCATTCTGCCAGGTACACACACTGATTAGGAAAATAAGTAGCTAGAAAGTCGGTTACATGTATTGAAGGTCTTTAAACTATTGTAATTGGGTGTTGTCCTTATAATGCATAAATAGGTACAGGTGCAGTTAGCACTGATAGCCTAGCTGCTAAGAGTACCACTCAATCTGTCCCAGCTCAAAGGATTGTAACCACAAGTGTGACCACTGTAACTTTGTCTACCCCCCTGACAATGCCACAGCTCCACAGTCATCTAGCCAAGGCTATCACAGACAGCAAGCCTCCAACTGCCCAGACATCATCAACCAAGTCAACTGTGACTGCAGCCTCACCAATGTAAATAGCTTTATCATCTCCCATGTTGATATCTTGAATGGAATTTTTATGAAATTGTGTAATTTATTTAAATAAATGTCACTGTTCTTCACAGAGTATCGGTTACAACTGCTGTTAAAACTACAAAATCACCTCCAATATCTCCCAGTGTTCAACAGCCCAAGACACCAACTATATCAGGGGTATATGATGGTGCACCAGGTGTAGGAACACAGGAGGCTATAGTGGAAAGAGCAAAACAGGTCAGCATGGGCTTCATTTGAATCCTTACAATTAACCTCATCAAATGTGTTTATCAATCAGGATTTGCTACATTTATCTGTGTTCATCCTGGAAACATTGATGAGAGAGCATTGCAATCCTGCTTCCAAGTCTGGTTTTCATGCCAGTTTTGGCAATGAATATTGCAACACATAATATTTTTTTTCTTCCTAAATCTTAATAATTGCGAGGTGATCCATAAAGTTTTGATTGTTCAACTGTTTACAGGAGGCACAGGTGATGCAGAGAGTTTCTGAACTGAGAAAGGAGGGACTGTGGTCAACACGAAAGCTGCCCAAAGTGCAGGAACCACCAAGAAACAAAGGTCATTGGGATTATCTGCTGGAAGAAATGCAATGGCTAGCTGCAGACTTTGCCCAAGAAAGGAAATGGAAGAAGGCAGCTGCAAGAAAGGTAGTTCACATGTCCATTTATACCTAAAGATTTTATAAGATACTAATTAGTGATTAAAGTATGAATTTTATTTTCATTTTCAAGTCATCACATTGATAAGATATTTAGTTTGTAAATGCTTTGAATTGCAATAAATGAATGAATCCATATTGTTTCTTAAATTTTACCTCATTTAAAAAAGATAATATGCAAATATTTTAGCTGTTAAGGTGTCTGAGAACCACGATTTTGAAGTTTAATTGTGACTTTGTAGGTAGCAAAAATGGTATCAAAGTATTTCCAAGATCTCGAGCAGAGAGAAATAAGAGCGGAGAAGGAAGAGGGTCTGAAACTAAAGAAAATAGCCAGCCAGATGGCTAAACAGATCCGAGAGTTCTGGACCAATATTGAAAAGGTAAGAAACTATTTGCAATCTCTAAATTGTGGCCACTATTACCAAGACCAGCTATACTGATATAAATAGCTGAGTTGTGAAGATGGCCAAAGATTAATTCAAGATGTCACAATTCTATTCGAGACATTTGAAACAGTTGTGAAAAAAATTGGTATAATGTTAGCTTGAGTTCAGGATTAACTTATATATAGTCTTGTATCATTGCTAGACTTGGTATGTTTTGAGCACAGTTTGCTTTGTAATGGTGTGCCCTGAAAAAAGTTCTCAATTTACTAAGTAATCTTCATATTTCAGGTGGTGCAATATAAAGCACAAGCAAGACTAGAGGAGAAAAGGAAGAAGGCTTTAGACCTGCACCTTAATTTCATTGTTGACCAGACAGAGAAGTATTCTACATGGCTCACAGAAGGATTAAAGAAAGAAGGGACTTCCATAGGAAGTGGGTCCAATGTAGCAACTCCAGCCCACAGTGATGCAGGAGATGAAGAATTCAGACCAGCTAAAGAAGATGAATCAGATGATGAGGAGACCATTGAAAAAGAGGAAGCTGAACAAGATCCAGTGAGTATTGATCACCTCCTCCCTGCAACCAAGTTGTGAAAGGGGGTTTGGGGTTATTTAGTAACAAGATATCTCTATGTACCTCTATCAATAAAGTTTGTTCAGCCTTGTCACAAATGATAAAACTACATGTAAATACAGTCAAACTTGTATTAAGCAGTCACCTTTGGGAGGCAGACAAAGTGACCTCTTAAGACAGGTGACCTCTGAATAGAGATTTCTGAGTTTGTCGACATTAACAACCTTTTAAACTAAATATGATGAATTTTTATGGTGGCATAGTATAGGCATATATCACAAAATAGAGAAAGTACTGTTTTATTGTATTTTTGTTTAATAGAAAATATTACATTTAGATTCAGTCATTTTGTATATACATGTACATATAGAGTTCATGCAATTTTGAATCTCTTAAATTTTGAAAAAGTCACTTATTTTGGTCTGCACTCCAGACTTGGACTTGATGTATTCCACAGTCACCATTTCCTCAATATCTATAAGTTTTTCCAAAACCTGATCCTGCCCATGAACACTTGCATACATTTTCATTTCTTCAACATGTTCATAGAATTTTTGTCGAGAGATCACAGACCTACACTCTTCACTTTCTTCTTCCTCTTGTTCCTCTTCATTTATTTCCTCAATGATTTCTGAAGCTGGCCTGTCCCAGTCTTGTTCTTTGTTGTCACATGTTTCTATGCAGGCATCTATCCTAGCTAATTCTAAGAATTCACAGCCAAAAATTTCTCTTGATAGCTGTAGGACAGCAAGGGGGACATCATCATCATCTTCATCATCATCAACATCATCATCCACATTCACTTCTGAAGTAGGCACGCGTGCAGGAATTAATTCATCCAAAAAACCACAGTTTTTGAAACATTTCACAATTGTTGATATCTCAACCTCCCTCCAACTCCTGGCTATCCAATAAATGGCATCTAGTAATGAAATGTTTTTTAAAATGTCAGATCCACATTTTGAGCTATGGTCCATTTCTTGGACCATTTTTTGAAGTTGACGCTTTCTGAATTTAAGTTTTAGACACTGGATAATCCCCTGGTCCATCGGCTGCAATTTTGATGTCGTGTTAGCTGGGAAGAACTGAAGTTTAATGTTGGAAAGATTGATTTTTTGATGTGAGGGGGCGTTGTCGAGGAATAATAAAATTTTTCTTTTCTGGCGGACCATTTTTCTGTTGACGGACTTTAACCACTCTTCCATAATGTAGGATGTCATCCATGCCTTTTTATTAAATCTGTATACAACCGGTAGAGTATTGGGGTCAACTTTGTTGAAACACCTTGGCTTTTGGCTTTTCCCTATAACTAGAGGGGGCAGCTTTTCCCCTTTCATACTTGCACAGAGGGCTACAGTGATCCTTTCCTTAGATCTTTTCCCTCCTGCACAGTCAGTTCCTTTGATATAAAATGTTTGTCTGGTTGTAGATCTGTTTAAATAAATAAATAGATAAATAACTGAATAACTAAATGAATAATGAATGAATGAATGAATGAAAAATTGAATGAATGAATGAATGAATGAATGATTGATTGAATGAATGAATGAATGAATGAGTGAGTGAAGGATTTTTTTTTTACTTCTTTTTATTTTTTTTATATAAACAAAAACACTATCATACCTAAAGAAAAGGCCTGTTTCGTCCATATTAAAGATGTTCTCTGGTTCATAATCCGAGATAATCTCTGGAATTCTTTTCAACCAAGTCTGCACAAGACAATCGTCGACATCCCCCCTTTCGCCACTTTGTGTTCCAAACACAATGTTGTGTCTCTTGATGAAAGAGGTCAACCATCCATTTGATGCTTTGAAGCTTTCATTTCCTAGATCTTTAGCGAATTTCAGAGCCTTCATTTTCAGCAGTGGGCCAGTCGAGTTTATCCGTCTTCCTACAGCATTTTGAAACCATTTCCAACTTAATTCGTTTATTTCCTCATTGCCGGTTTTCTGGCGCTTTCTTTTCATGTCACCGGGGGCATTATTTTCGATATCCTTAATAATCTCGGATTTTCTTTTAAGTATATTTGTAACCTGTGTTTTCCCCACGTTAAACTTATTCGCAACTGCACGGGCACTTAGTCCCGAGTCCATTAATTTTATAGCTTCATGCCGTTCATTTAGAGTTAAAACTTTCCTCGTCGCTGACATTTTTTCGCATGAACAATACCACCTATTTTCATTGAGTTTATACATAAGACAAACACTGTTAATACATTTCAACAATTTATTAGTTTACCCATCCGTATCTGAACTCTTAATTAAATCGATCGATTTACCTTCTCTCACCTCAGGCGTATAATTATTGTTTACATTAGCTACCTGGATTTCCGTGTTTGAAAACCCCGGATGTAAATCATGTGACAATCCAAAATGGCCGCCTAACGCAAGTCGAAACCTATAATTCGGATGAAAAATGGTGACCGCTGACCGCGTTACACAGGTGACCGCCGAATAGAGTTAATTTATATAGGGATTTTCATTGGGAGGAAATAAAATGACCGCATAGTATAAGTGACCGCTGGATAGAGGTGACCGCTATGACAAGTTTGACTGTACATATTTTGCTTCATAAATACTTTTGTCTTGTAGCATTTGGAATGTACCATATTTTGATAATTTGTGAGAGGGATGGATGTGTAGTTTTCTCTTAAGAACAGTTTTGATTTCATTGAAACCATCCAAAACATATAGAGATTCCTGAATAGATTTGAAATAGTTTGTTGATTTATTGTCTGTTTATTACAGTTGCATACCAAAGCAGAGTTAGATGCTTTACATAAGGAGAGTGAACTTCCCTTTGAGGAACTTTTAAAAACATTGCCAAAAGAAGTTCTGGAGAATCCAGTCCCTGTACCATCTGATGAGGCTGATGAAGAGGTAATGAATTCTCAGCTACATACATTAAAGAAATCCCCAAGTACACTCCCATTGTAACTGAGGTCACAGTGGATTATCTTTCTGGGGTAGACTAACTATCTTTGGAATAGTAGCATATCTAATTCATATGATATGCTAAATTTCTTTGATTACACTTTTGCAAAAAAAAAAAAAAAAAAAAAA
>PRKT01000031.1:1171429-1218798 GCA_003671525.1 Saccostrea glomerata
AAAAAAAAAAAAAAGCATGATTTGAAAAGGTTTTATTTTTTCAAATGTGGAATATTAAGACATAAGGTTTGCCTTACAGGATAAAAAAGATAAAGAATTTAAAGCAACTGAAGATGAAAAAGATGAAGAAGACACAATTGCTGAACAAGAGAAACATGAAAAGAAGATTGATTATTCCAAAGAACTAGATGATCTAAAGGATGAAAGTAAACAGATTTCCTGATTTTGATTTATTGTTTCAAAAATTTCATTAACTTAGTGTGGTAACTACAAAAAAAAACCTAACTACAAAATGTATTTTCGTTTTGTAGGTGAAATGACCATGGAGGAACTGTATCAAAAGTATGCAGGGGCTTATGACAGTGATTTTGAAATGCCAGAGGAGGAGGAAGAAGAGAGTGAAGAGGAAGATTCAGATGACGAAGAGGAAGAGGATGAAAGTGAAGGTAAATTAAAAGAAATTATCAGGAAGGAATAAGCTGTGTTTTGTGTAAAAAAAAAAATATCAACACATAGTTACGTGGTGTATGTAATTAGGAAATTTTTTATGGAAACAGAAGACGAGGAGGAGGAGGAAGAAGAAGAAGAAAGTATGGAAGAAGAGAGTACAGAGAAAGATGATGTTGGGTTAGAGTTCTTGACACAGAAAGATGAGGATTCTAAATCTCAGGTACATTAAAATAAAACTTCAGAGAAGAGGGAAGGGTTGATGGAACTTAAATTGTTTCTTGTCCAGAAATTCGATAAGTTATTTAGATTATCCTAATACTGAGTTAAAATAAATTTTTCAGGGTGATTTTGATCAGGAAGGTCCAGGAAAAGAAATCACTGATATTGCAGCACAAGCTCAAAGTCTTCAACCCAAGGGATACACTTTAGAAACAACTACTGTAAGTGTGTATTGAATATGTGTTTTAGTTTATATCTTGGAGATTTTATTATTCTCTGTTCTCTACAACTTAGAGAATGGTTGTACCAGTCTCCAACATAAAATTTGCCAATTGCTTTGATAATTTTTTTCATAAAATTGTCATATCTCAAGGTAAATACATTTCACACAGTGCTTGTAAAAGTTATGAACTAATAGTACTTGTTAATCTTGAAATTCATATAATGTTTGTTAAATGTGTATATACCTGCAGGTTAAAACAGCTGTTCCATTCTTGTTGAAACATACTTTACGAGAATATCAACATGTTGGTCTGAACTGGCTTGCCACAATGTATGAGCAGAGACTAAATGGAATTTTGGCTGATGAAATGGGTCTTGGAAAGACCATCCAGACTATTGCATTGCTAGCTCATTTGGCTTGTGAGAAAGGTTAGTAAATGATCACAATACTATAAGAGATGCTGATGCATTCCAATCAATGAGTATACAGTTGATGTATGTAATAATCTGCTTTTCAGGGATATGGGGACCCCATTTGATTGTTGTTCCAACAAGTGTAATGCTTAATTGGGAGATGGAAATCAAGAAATGGTGTCCAGCTTTCAAAATACTCACATACTATGGATCTCTAAAGGAAAGGAAGTTAAAAAGACAGGTAAGCACAAGGCTTAAGATGGGGTACTTAAAGGCTTGTTAGCTTTCGATAGCTAAGTGGTTGAGAATCCCCTATATAAATTATCTGTTATCATCCATTGAGTTCAGTTTGCTGCATTCAATCAGAATAACAGAAACATTGTATCAATAATCCATTGTAGCTCATGTAAGTAATGACAAATGTAAGCGTTAGGTTCCTTTTCCATAATAGAAAAAATCTTGGGAAAATAAATGTGAATTTATTTTGAGCAGACTTGTCGAAATTTTTTCATCACTGTCAGACATTTGGTCTGACAAAGTCAAATGTTTTGTCGGACCAGTCAAAGTTTTGTCAGACCAGATGCTTGTACCTTATTTTGACGCTGAAAAAGTCATATGAATAACAGTACCAAAATGCCCCTAATTATTTTCAATAGCCTTCAATCTAACAAGTTTCCTTTCTTGGGATAGAGAGTCTTTAAAATAGACATAAATGACATGTTTTATGACTTTGTGATAACAAATTTACTTGGCTATCGTCAACATGCCGCGTATGCGGCCTTTTTTTTTCTGTGTTTGAGACCTTCAATTACGCATCCCGATCCCGACCTTTATTAAATTTGCATTACGTTCAAGTATTTTTCTGGACCGACGTTTTCTTAAATGTTATCGGTCCAGACAAATTTTTACCGGCCTTGCCGACAGGACCGACGGATTTCGACAAGACTGTTTGAGGAAAAAAGAATGTGATCTGCAATATATAAAAGATTATGAATTGAATAGAAAAACTGTATATGCTCTGTTTGAATGTGTTAAGGTATCCCTGTTTAGTTGGTTGGGTATGCGAGGGCACCATTGATAGTTGAAAACAGGATGATATGCATAACAGGCTTTGCTCATTGTGCATAAATTATCCATGTTTCCAACTGTTGCTGATGTCCTTGACTAGACAGTGATTTTGTAAATTTACACATTTATTTGTGAATAAATTTGTAAATATAGATTTCAAGAATGTTTTCCAATAATTTAAAATACAAAGGGCATTCCCTGTCAATATTGATAGTCCCTGCTCACTGACAGACACAAAGCTAGCCGCATGAGATTTACATACACATTAGACCTCCTTAGTTCTTGACCTTTCACATTGCAAAATTTACATTTGGGTTGAATTATCAACAAATAGACTTGCCTAACATTCAAAGAGTTACCATAGAAAAGGCAAATGTAAATGTAATGGAATTATACATGCACCTGTAAATAACCCTTTACCTGCACAAAAAGTTGTATAAAAATTGTAAAATTTAAATGATTTTATTTTTTTTCTAATTTTTGTAGGGTTGGACTAAAACTAATGCCTTTCATATCTGTATAACGTCTTATAAACTTGTTATACAAGACCACCAGTCTTTCAGGAGAAAGAAGTGGAAGTATTTCATCTTGGATGAGGTGAATATATTATTGCATACTTTTATCTGTTGATTTAAAAAAAAAAAATGCAAAATTTCCTTTGATTAATTTGTTTGATTTACTAGCTGAAGTTTCTAAACAGACATCGAGATTGATAGCATATCTTTCTATGCATAGAGAGACTATGTGAGAAATTCTCGGATATAAATGGAAGGAAAATTTAGTGTACAACTTTTTTTCATTGTACAATTTATTTTACTTCTAACATAACATTATTGCATTTGTATTAATCAAACTTAAAAATTAAAAAAGCAAACTGCAAAATGAATGTTCTCTTTTACTAAACAGGCTCAAAACATCAAAAACTTCAAGTCTCAGAGATGGCAGACCCTTCTGAATTTTTCAAGTCAGAGACGACTACTTCTGACGGGGACTCCTCTTCAGAATAGTTTAATGGAGTTGTGGTCCCTGATGCATTTCCTTATGCCTCATGTATTCCAGTCTCACAGAGAATTCAAAGAGTGGTTTGCTAATCCTCTGACAGGAATGATAGAGGGCAGTCATGAATACAATGAAAGTCTGATTAAAAGATTACACAAGGTAAACAGACAGCATGTACATGTAATCCATCTAAATTCAATTTCTTTACATCCTGGACTGTGCATGAATAAAAACTGATTTTACATGGATTTCATTCCAGGTACTTAGACCATTTTTACTGCGTCGATTAAAGAAAGATGTTGAAAAGCAGATGCCAAAAAAATATGAGCATGTGGTTATGTGCCATCTGTCCAAGCGACAACGATACTTGTATGATGATTTCATGTCACAGACAAAGTAAGAAGAACTTTGAAATGTTTTAAGTATTTGATTCATTGAAGTTATTATTCCATTTTGAATTTATTCTAATGCATGTTTTTATAATCTTTCAGAACTAAAGAAACATTGGCAAGTGGACATTTTATGAGTGTAATCAACATCCTGATGCAGTTGAGAAAAGTGTGTAATCATCCAAGTCTCTTTGATCCAAGGCCAATTGTATCACCCTTCAAAACAGATGGCATTAACTACTTTGTTCCATCACTGGTGCTAAATTGCTTAGACTATGATCCTTTCAAGGTAAGTTAGGTTTTTGGGCTTAAAATTTAAATGTAATTGTAAAGGTTACCATGGAGTTTGTTTGGACATTGTTAATGGACTGTTTTCTTGCAATGGACATGGCATACTCATTTCAATATTCTCTTAGGGTTTACATTTTTACTCCCCTGTAATTGAAGATATGAAGGCATATAAATGTAGATTAATCCTTGTCTGTCCACATCTCTCTGTGTCTGAAAAATCTTGAATCTTGGCCATAACTTTTAATGCTTTAGACTACTTTAAATGAGTCATGTGGAAATAAGTAACAGACATTTGTATATCTGCAAATTTGTACACTACATGATATATGTGAATTTTCAATTGAAGGATGTTGATCTACATTCACTTTATCCCAGTTTGGCTGATATGGAGTTAAATTTACCAGCCTTTGTGGCACACAGAGTTAAAAAACTACAGACTCCACGAGTCTTGATTGAGGAAATTGATAGTCATCAAGAGCCCCCATCTCGACCTCCTTCTGGTAAACTGAAACCAGTGGTCTTTAAAGGCATTGCTCCAGTTCAACCAGTAAGTGTGATTTGAAAATGCTAATGAACTGCACTGAACATGTAATGTATAAACTCTATGATAAGTATGGTCACTATGGTGTTAAAGCAAGTCTTTGAAATTTTGGTATCTTTGTTAGACTGGAAGAATCACCCCCACCACATCTGATAGAACCACTCCAGCATCTACAGCTGTACAATCTGCTCTGAAGACGGAAACTGGTATGAAACATTGCTATGAACAAAATAAGCTATACATTCAAAATTTTGCATGTACAAGTGCATTATTATATCAAAAATATTTATTTCAGTAAATGGAGTTCAAGTAGAAAATACCCAAACTCCAGTAACAAATACAAGTGCTACAGTACAACCTCCAGCAAAAGTGGTTGCACAACCAGGTAAGCCTTCACAAGTGTTTAAGTAGCTTTTTGCCTCACTGAAAAAGGATTGAGGTTTCTTAATTCTAAATCTGTCCAAGAAAAGATGATGGTTTGCTGAAATTTCTACATGTTAAGGACATTAAAAACATGTACTGTACAGTATGTATATAGTTAACATAATCCTATGATTTTAATTTTATAGAATGTACTAAATACTGAACATCAATTGGATTTTCTCTTGCATACCAGCTTGACATGATATACATTTGATCTGTTGTATTTACCTGAGTTGTCATGTACTTTACAGCTGGACAGACTGGAGTCCAGCAGCCTCTCACTGTTCACATTCAACAGACAGATCAGGGAGCTCGTTTGATGATTCCAGCAGGCCAGCTGTCTCAGTTACCAGGTAAGATATACATGTACAGACAAGAGATTCTGAGTCACATGATGTAGCCTCTTTCGTTGTTCTGCCAATGTAATTTTGTTGGTGGAATTCCATTAGAGGCTTAAATAATATGCCTTAGTACGAGCCTGAGAGAATGTATGTTATCTTGCAGGTCCCTAAATTTTGGCAACATTTCATTATTTCAAAACTTGTTTTCTGTTCAAAATAAGAGATTGCTACACTTTGAATTATAAAGTTGTAAATGGACTTATGACTTAGTTCTAACTAATAAATTAATGTTTGTTTGTAGCTGGATTCATTCAGATTGTGCAGACTTCCACAGGACAACAGATTATAGCTACATCTACCCCTATGTCTACATCTAGTCAAATCTTAGCCAGCATTCCTACGTCCTCTGTACAAGCTCTAAGTGTGGCCACCACCTCCTCCACTGTTGGTAAGAACATGTATCTTGTTTTGAGTATGATTTAGCTTGAATGTAAATCTTCATCAAGTTAGCCATTATTTATGCAGTTATTGCAGTAGTTAAGAGTTCTGTTTTTACGTGGTCAGAATTTTAAAGCATGTACCAATTCAACACCATTTATAAAGGCATGGATTTACCCCTAGGTAAAGATAATGTCAATACAAATAATTCATCTGTTTTTTATGTATATGTACGTTATTACCGAGCGGAGTCTCTTGTGATTTATTGTATTCCACAAGTGCTAAGTAATCTCGGTGAAAGAAAGTTCTCAAGATATATGCATTGGCTGTCATGTACTTATGTGACATCCAATCACCAAATCTTTAGACAGTTTAATTATTACAAGCATGATGAGTATGTTTACATTCCAGAATTTTGATACTGTAAAATCAATTACTGTAAATCACTTTTTATTCGCGAGAACTTTATTTTCGCGTAATTACGCGAGACAGTGAGCTCGCGAAAATTTAATTCTCGCGTATAATAGTATTTCTTAAGATTATATAGAAGAATAATACAATTCGTGAAAATAATGTCTCGCTAATAAAGAGTGAATGACTATCTCGCGAAAATAAAGTGTCGCGAAAATATAGTGATCTACAGTAGTTTTCATGGTGTCAGATTCTTGGAATTTTGTTCATAAGGATTTTATCAAGGAAATAAAGGATGCCATGATGTTGCAGTTTGAAATTTTATCATTTTTTGAAGGACAATTTCTACTTTGCCGTAGAACTGGATATATTCTATTGCCTCTCTGCATTACAGTTAATGGCCCACCCACCATTACAACAGTAGCTTCTTCAACGTCCAGTACTTTGGTAACGAGTGTCAATGCTCAGGTGAAAACAACTCCAGCAGTCCAACTGCCCTCTAGTTCTACCATAGTGACTGGGGCCAGGCCTGTGATGAGAGTTTCCCCATTGTCATCTGTAGCTCCTGTCACATCTAATCAGGACCCCTCTGGTAAGAACCAAAATAATGTTTTATGGTCACATTTTTTTCTTCAAATGATTGATGTTTCCATCATAGCAAATTTTTAATTTAAGTTTGGCACAAAAACATTTCTATTTGTTCAGTTTCCAAGCCGTCCACAGCACAGGTGACAACTACGATGTCGCATAGTTCAACCAAGATGTCTGTGTTAGACTGTGAAAATCTGCACAACAAAAGTTCACGGTTTTACATGGTAAAGTTTAAGTTTTATTGACTGTAATAGTAGATCATGCGTGCATGTTTATTTTTCTCAATTGCTTACACATGTATTTGATATTGAATAATTTCATAAATATTACGTTTTTACCAGGAGTCTCTGACATCTAAGCTTCAAGACCTTAGGAAGCAGAAATTAGAGTACATAGCCAAGGTTAATAAAAGGAGGTGTGAATGTAAGCCAGTGTATGGACAAGATTTATGTGATGCAGTAGATGTTTTTAAAGACATGAACAAAACTTCTGTGAAAGATAATACATGGAAGGGACTTGGTATGGCATATTGTCGTAATGTGAAATGTTGGAGAAATCCAAATCATCCAGATATTTATTGGAAACAGACCACAGTGCTTTCAGAACTAGTTCATTCCCCAATGGATTATTTATGTGAATTGAAAGATATTCTTTCTAGGTAAGAAAAGCATGCACCTATGACTGGTTCACCTGTATAAAAAAAGTATATGAAAGCAGAAAGATATCTTCTATCTTTTATGAAAAATTTGCATATCTCAAAACTCTTAAGAATGCATACTTACATGTACAGTTGCACTTGTATCATACGGTTGTTTCTGATTCCAGGTTTGTGTTTGTGACACCACCCATAGTGTCGCCTCAAATACAGCTTCATGCTTCACATCCCTCTCCATCCTACCTCAATCAACAGAGGAGAACTGAATTCTGTCTCAGACAACACATCTCACCCAAAACCGAATGTCTTCATCAAATCTCAGCCAGGATGACTGTACAGTTCCCAGAACTTCGCTTGATCCAATATGATTGTGGTATGTTTAATGCACTGAATTTCAGAAATTAATAAAACAGATGAGGGTGCAAGTAATAACTGTTGAATCCTGGAATGAGTAATAGTTCACTAATAAAACTAATAAAAAATTTTTAAAAAATTGATTATTTGGAGGTTATCAAGCTAAAAAAGGATTTCATTTGGAATATTTGAACATTTAAGTGTCTGGGTAATGGATGATTTTATTTGCTCTTACATGTGAATGGAGTTATTTATTTGTATAAGTGATTTGAGAATGGTTGGGTTTGGATATATCTCCTCTCATCTTGTGCAGTGTAATGATTCTATTCTGTTCAACAGAAAAAAAGTTAAAATTGACAAGTAATGTGTCAAATTTATCTTACCAATTTAAGGAAAGTTACAGACGATGGATATCTTGTTGCGACAACTGAAGTCAGGAAACCACAGAGTGCTTATCTTCACCCAAATGACCAAAATGTTGAACATTCTGGAAGCCTTTTTGAATTTCCATGGCCATAGATATCTACGATTGGATGGTACCACAAAGGTGGATCAAAGACAGGTAAGATTAAGTTTACATGTGAATCTTTACCAAAGTTTTAGCCCAAAATTGACCTCTTGTATCTTACTATGCTTACTTGTGATTTTCTTATTCCAGTTCCTAATGGATCGCTTTAATGCAGACAAGCGCATATTTGCTTTCATATTATCCACTCGTTCTGGAGGTATTGGTGTGAACCTGACAGGAGCAGATACTGTGATATTTTATGACAGTGATTGGAATCCTACAATGGATGCCCAGGCACAGGACAGGTGTCACAGAATCGGACAGACCAGGGATGTTCACATCTACAGGTAAGAAAGCACCTGTGTATGCCATTTTATTGCTGTTGTATTGTTCTGTAATTTAAAGCTCATTATGATGAAAACAATTACCGTTTGATGTAGTATGATAGAAAATAATGGCTGCAAGTACTCTTATTACTGAATGAGCTCCTTTTAATGAATGTAAAAATGTTAAAGTGGGCTTACAATTGGATCTCAAACAAGGCTTTTGTTATTATAGATTGATCAGTGAGCGAACTGTAGAAGAAAACATCCTTAAGAAAGCAAACCAGAAGAGAATGCTTGGGGACATGGCGATTGAAGGAGGAAACTTTACAACTGCTTTCTTCAAAGAGCAGACCATCCAGGAATTGTTTACTGAGCCATCAGGTCTACAGAGTTTGGCAGATGAGATAACGGAGAGTGAAAAAGTGAAAGAAACTGTGACAGAGTTGAAGGAAGATACAAAGGCAGGAGGAGATGCCAAGGAAGAAAACATGGTGCAGTCAGAGAAAAACGTAATGGCTCAGTTTGAGAAGGTGAGCATTGATCAGTCAAGTCAATTTCTTATAGAATTTAAGTGAGGCAGTGCACATTGGTTGCTCATTGTGATGATATTAATTACCGTTTGATACTTCATGATAGTAAAAAATGGCTGCAAGTACTCTTGTTTCTGAGTGAGCAATATTTAAAATTGATGAATCTTGGACTTGGATGAATCTATTTCTTATATTCTTATTACAAAAGTTAAAAAATATCTTTGCAATTCATAGGTTCTGGCAAAGGCTGAAGATGAGACAGACGCTCAGGCAGTAGATCTTGTCAAAGCTGAGCAGAAAGCAGAGCTGGCAGAGTTTGATGAAAACATTCCATGGGATGAGAGAGAAGCTGAGCTGAAGAAAGAAGAGGAGCTCTCAAAAGTGGAACAGGAAATTGCAATGCTTGACAAAGAGGTATTTAATGATTTTAGATAAAAACTACATGTAAACCCAATACATGTGTACTTTCAAAGTTGTCAAGAAGAAAAAAAAAGGTTAACAATTATACAGAATTTCACCATATTGTATTATGTTTCAGCTTACTCCGGTAGAGAGATATGCAGTCAACTTCATGGAGATTGAAATGGACCCAATGGAGGAGTTAGAAATGGGAGAGGTACAGTGTATAGTAAAAATACCCTTAACTAACTTCTGTTACATTTCTTGACTGAATATGGTATGTGAACAGTGTACCTAAGATGTGATTATCTTTATTATAGGAGGACATAGAAAATGTCAAGAAAGACTGGGAACTTGGACGACTCAAAGCATTGAAAGAGGAGGAAGAAAGGAGAGCCGAGTTGGAGGAAGATGAAATGTTGTACATTTACTACAGGGATGATACATATAACCAGGTGAAGAAAAAGTCCAAGAAAGCCCAGAAGGCAAACAAAACACCAGCCAAAGTTGTCACCCCATCCCGCATTACCCCCGCCAGAAATAAGGCTAAGCAATTTAATGATGATGAATATGTTCCCTCTTGTGGCAGAGCTATCAAAGTTACTCCAAAAGTGACAGCTACAAAAAATGCTATCTCTCCAAGGTTAAATATGGGACGAAATAGGAGGGCTAACAAAGTTTTAGCTAAAGCTGAAGCTGTTGTAGTGGATGAAGATGGAGATGGTGCTATAAATGTAACCTATAAGTGTAAACCCAAATCTGCCAAAGTTAGCAAAAAAGTGTTTATTGATAACAATGTTACTATTCCCAATGATGAATCAGAACCAGCTGTGGACACTACTCCTAAAGTAGTGCTACAGCAAAAGAAGGGGCGAGGGAGACCCTCCATTCTTAAGCAGGGTACAGAAAAGACCCCAGACAAGGTTGCTGCCACCCCACAGGTTCCTGTGATGATAAGCTCTCCCTCAGTCCAGAAAACGGTACAATTGTCACAGGTCCAAGTTCAACAGGTCCAGGCTCATTTAGCCAAAGCCCAACAAAACTCGGCTTCTCAACCAACAATAGCCCAGCTCATGTATCAAGCACACCAGCAGCAACCTTCAATTCAGTTTGCCAGGCAATCTGCCCCTACTTTGCCCCATCAGCTCAATAATACTTCACAGCTGTTATCCACATCCCAACTGCAACACCTTAAACAAATCATTTCCAAAGCTGCTCATACAAACCTTGCCAAAGCTGCTCCCCCAAAAGCTAACCAAGCAGGTGTTGTCCAGGTTGGTCAGCCAAACTTGGTTCAACAGTTAAATATCAAGTCTGCTCAAAACCAACCAGCCATTCAGCTTGTTGGACATACTTCTGTAATTCCTCAACCTCAGGCTGTTGCAGTTACCCCTCAGGTTGCCCAAATTGTCAATCAAGGTCCAGGACAAACTATTCAGTACATAACACAACCCACTCAGGTTGCAGGTCCCCGCCAGGCCCAAGCTATACAACAGGTGGTGTCTCGCAACAGTGCAGGACAGCCCACGTTACAATTTATCAAGGTCAATGCATCAAACGCACAACAGCCAGTGTTGCAGTATGTTAACACTTCTGCAGGCACTGCTGGTCAAGTTAGAATACAGAACACTGCCCCTCAAAATCAGCAGGGAGTGGTGTTCCTACAACTGGGTGGAGGTAAAGCTATTCCGGTGTCCTTAAGTCAGGGATCACCACTGTCTGTTCCAATGGCCAGACTTGTGACTAGCAGGAATGTAGCAAATGGCAACCCAAAAGTTGCTCATGTTGTACAACAAAATGCTTTACCCCAGCAGTACATTGCTAGAAACATACAGCCTACAAGAGTGTCTGCACCTATATCAAGGTTCCAGACGGCTGCTGCAGCAAGCCAAAGCAACCCTGTCCCACCAGTATCTAGTCCTCAGCCCTCCAACCTACCCACTGTTGTACAACAGGCAAGGTACAGAATTCCCAAAATCAGTCAGCAGCAGCCCAAAGAGAATCCCGTCCCCAGTACTCCACCCACATCCTCCCCATTCTGGAATCCCAATCTAGTGATACGTACAAGAAAGGCTGCTGCCCAGCCTGGTGTTTCTAGAGAAGAAGGAGAGCAGGGGGAGATAAGTGACAATCTCCCTTTTGTGATAGGGAAACCTAACCCACCCACCCCCCAGACTAGCACAAATGGTGGGTCTCCCAATCAGTTCATTAGTTTGCTAAGAGCAGGAGTGGCCTCTGGCCAAGTGTCCAATGTTGTGATAAAACAAAACGCTATAATATCCTCTCAGGGGATGGTGGTTACCAGTCAAGCTAATAGCGAGACTCAGGTAACGACCAATGGACCTCTGACTAATCAGGTGAATGATGTCAGCTGAGAATATTGTGCTATTGTGTAGAATGTTTGATAAGGGAAAATGGTGAATGTTTCTTATGTTGTGTATATTTATACAACTGAATTTATTTTTGAAGCATTTTAAATGTCGATGAAAATAAGTTTAATTTTCATTTAAATGAATGTTAAATTTTTATTTTGAAACTGTGCCAGTGTAAAAAAAAAAATTAAGATGTTCTGGAAAAGAGAGTTGGGCAAAAGGCTTTTGATTGAGTATATTGAATTTTTTTAATGATTTTTCTTCTGAAGCCAGGGACTTTTTAAAATTTAAGTACAAGACAGTTTGTGGTATTTGTGATTTTGTAAGGTAAACTGTGTTTACTTGTTCCTGTATGATGATATTTTTGACATTGCACTGTTGATGTACACACATGTATGCATGTATTTTGTTATCAGAAAAAGTTGTGACTGCATTTTTCAAATGAAGTTAAAATAAACCAATGATTTGTTACAAAGTGTGTTCATCTCATTTCTGGGGTAGTGGCACACAAGGTCCTGGTGTCAGTCTCATCTTCTGTGGGTGGAGCGAGGTGCAGGCACCATCACCTTCTGTCTGGCCACTTAACCTTTGCTCCCCCTCAGAAATGAGATGTAGACTTTGTAATGCAAGCAGAAAAGCTCTTCCTCAAAATTCAGATGAAGTATATATCTTAATTTTGAGAGTATTAAAAATTCACAATTCACTGTGGAGGAAAAGCTTTCTGCAGCAGATACAAAATCCATGATCATGTGTGTCATTGCCAGCAAGCAGCAGGAGGCATTGAATGATTAATAATGAAAAGAAGGCATAGATAAGCTTGGAATTATACTGTATCAGTTGATTGATAAGCAGCAGGAGGCATTGAATGATTAATAATGAAAAAGAAGGCATAGATAAACTCGGAATTATACTGTTTCAGTTGATTGATTATGAAAATCCAAATTTGGGTGAAGTTTAAGCTTTTGGGTTGCATATCCGTAGCGAAATACTGCCATGGTACTTGAAATGGAAAGCAGCAGCAGGCATTAAAAAATAATAATGAAAATCAGGCACAGAAAAGCTTTAAATTATACTGTATCAGTTGAAAGATTAAGTCTAAAGTCATGGGAATGAAAATGTAAGATTTTGGCTTGCAAGTTAGCAGGAAAATATTGCCTTGGTACTGGTACTTTCAGCTTTTAAAATCATTGAGAAAAGGAAATGAAGAGGGTCAATATAACTGATAGTTTATAATTTGCAGGCAGAATATCAGGGTACTGAAAGTAAAGATAAAGTCTACATTTGAAAATGAATTAAAAAAAATCATGACATTTTAGATAAAATCTCCAACTAGCCACAATGGAAAGAAATCATTGGGGTCCTATAATACACTGCTACCATCTCATTCCGTTGTCAAATTCTGTTTAGATGAATTGCGAATATTAAACTGTAGCGTCAAAATGCCATTGCAAAGAAAATGGTCAAGTTTTAGTAGATCTATCAGTCACAAAGAGGCAATAGATAGTATTTATTTTGAATGATAGATAGTGGGATTTCAGTGAAGCGAGTTTAAATTTTTGAGTTGTATCAACAAACCATACTGTATGTGATGCAATATGACCCCTTTGTTGTAAAGTCCAAATTATATGGTTCAAACCAATATATCATTTTAAATGACTTGATTTTCAAGGAATAACATTGTTTAGAGATGTGATTCATTCAGTTTTACATTGCCACAATTGGACCCATTTGTTTGTGAAATTGAAGGTAAATAACTTGATGAAGATACAAAAAAGGTGCATACATTTATTGCCAGTGATCAGATCAACATGCAAAATAGTAACTTCAATTTTTTTTCCATAAGGGCAGACAACTTAAGAATTCCACAGATTAGAAATTTTGAGTTCTGTGTTGAAACCAAACTTGAGGAGCATGGTCAATTCAGTACATGTACTACAAAAATTCAGTGAAATTATATTAATACTTTATTAAAATTTGCAAGATTTCCATTGAGTTGTATTCTATATTCTCTCTATTGTAGGTATTCCTTTCTGATGTGGATCAGGAGAAAATGCCTGTGAGTATTTTAGTACATGTAGTAGTTTTATCTATAATATACATGTAATATATACTGTCAAATTGTTTTGATGCAATCATCTGTTCATAAATACATGTAATATATACTGTCAAATTGTTCTGATGCAATCATCTGTTCATAAATGCATGTATATTCACTTTAATTAAACTTAGGGAAATGATAACTTTTCCAATGCCATCACATGCTTATTAGATATTTGCATATTTTAAAATGGGTTAATGTGATGGGAATTTCACTGCCTACTGAAATCTAAATTATCATTGGAAATGTATTTTTTTTTAAATCTTGTCTTCATGTTGACAATGAAATTTAAAAACAACTTTCTTTTGACAGTTGTGGGCTCCTCCCACCCCACCTCATGATGACAATGACATCTACTTGGACCAAAGTCTCCTGTTTCTGTATGAACCTAATGTGATGCCAGAGACCCAGCTTCCTCCAGTGTACATCAAGAAGGAGCACAAGAAACCCAAGATTGAATCCATCACTAGTAAGACAATGTTGTATGCCTGCATAATTATGCCTTATCATTACAAATAATATTACATGTAGTACAATACAAAATAATCAAATCTTCATATTGAAAGCATCCATTATTGATGTAAATGTGTATCTTTTTTTTTTGGAAATATAGTACATATAGAAGTTGGTTATAGTGGAAAATGAATTCTCTTTCAGCTCGCCAGAAGAAACAGAGAAAAGAGGAGCAGACTCGGGTGCCTCGGTCCTTGTTTGATCGTCCTTCAGCGCAGCTGCTGAAGATACGAAGGGAGCACAAACAAAAGAGTGGCCTTCTGAAGCCTTTCCGACCAGTTCCTCCACCCATTGTCAAACCTAACGTAGATACCTCAGATCATCCAGAGTGGCTCATCCACGAAGACTGGGCTCTCTTACAGGTAATGTAATACTGTAATGATACAGCCATAAGACCCATATTTAGCCACATTTTTGACATAAATTGGTCCATTTTGAACAATAAATTACCTGACATTAATGCTGGGAGTATCTTTTTACAGTGGTTTAGATCATTTTTGTCTCGCCTGCGACGAATGTCGCGAAGCGAGACATAGCGACCATAGATTCCGTCGTCGTCGTCGTCGGCGTCCAACTTTTGGTTAACCCAAATGTCAAAGTTTTATAAACTGCAATAACTTTCTCAAATTTTATTCAGTCTTCTTGAAATTTGGACACAATATTCAGTATGGATAAAAATTTATATCCCAAGTATGATTTTGAAAAAAAAAATTCAAATTTTTCCGTATTTTTTCCTTAAGTTGGACTTAGTTTTTTCATGATAATTTATGGTGAAGACCTATATTCCAGCAACTATAAGTTATAGGGATATGATAATTAGTCAGTGGATACATCATGGGTAACCACAAACGCCTGTACCAGAATTAGGTCATCTTGACCTACATTTTTCCGCATGAGTGACTTTGCATAAATTTATGGTGGAGGTCCATATCTCAGCAACTATAACTTATAGTGGCATGATAATTTATCAGACAATCATTTCTTACTAACCACAGCGACAGCAGGCGAGACACAGGGTTGCGGGCAACCCTTACGTACTTTTTTCTGTTGCAAGTACAATTGAGAGCATTTGCAGAGATGCAGGAACATGAAACGATGGCTGAATTAAATATTTCCTTTTTTTGTAGGCTGTACAAAGCTTGTTTGATGTTCCTCTGAATCTGCTAGTTGTGTCTCCTGCACATCACCCAAACTGGGACCTGGTGGCTGATGTTGTCAACACGTGTAGTCGTGTGTACAGGTCAGCCAAGCAGTGTAAGAATAGATATGAGAATGTCATCATTCCCAGGGAAGAGGGCAGAATTCTGTACGATATCAACCCCAGAAAACAAAGCAAAAAGACCAAGGGAATATACAAGGTATGGCTATTTATGGCTAGGAAGTAATGGATGAAAGTAATTCTAATTCTGCACTTGTATGTACCTTATATGTATTACATATATCAAAAATGTGAGTCTTGTTAATGCGAGAAGTTGACCTCACTTTTCCGTGAACTTTAACATGTAGCGTGATATGAATTTATAATTTTGTAGACAAAGAACAACAGGCCAATGAGAACAAGTCAGTTGTATATCCAAGACAACAATCAAGCGGTTACCATGTTGTATTCCTTCCGTTTTGAGTCAGCTAAACAGATTGCAGGAAAGAGACCCCCACCCCTGAAGCAAACTCTGGTTAATCCCACTCTAAAGAATCCCAAGCATGCCACAGTGTTGTCAGAGAATAATATTAACTATGACCAGCCGTTAAATCCTATGAGTGTGGCAGAGATTCGAGCTCAGAGGATCCAGAGGGAGAAAAAGCAAAACCAGGCAGCTGCTGTAAGTGTTTTAAAGAAATTTTAATTTTATATACACCAACATTTTCTTATTTTACATTTATATATACATGTACATACTTAACTTTAATGAATTTTTATCACAAAGAATTGTATTTATATTCTAGCAAGCCACAGCAGACCAGCAATTAGCAGCACAGAGATCTGTTGTTCAAACAGCTGCCACAACAGGTACCACTGTAGTACAGCAGACCACCACCTCGGTGGCAGTGGCTCCAGTGGCACAACCCATACAAACAGCAGTGGTATCCTCAGCTGTTCTGGTAGGAGTTTTGAGTCGATTATGCACTAACCTATTGCTTTGTACAGAATTGTGAAATTTCCTGGAAGTCTGATTAATGCATAATATTCATTTAAAATTACTAGTTTCACTTGTAAAATGAATCCTACATGAATAATATTGCAACTAATTTGATGTAAAACTACATTGCTATGACTTGTTGCAGCAGACTGGGGTGGTACAAAAGGCAGCTGCTGTAGGACAGGTAGCAGTGACTAGGACAGCCACAGGAAACATTGTGGTCAACACTCAAGGAGGGGTCCCCACGAACTTTGCGGCCATCAACAGAAGAATGAGTCAACAGGCCACTGTGGCTTCCATAGCTCAGCCGGCAACTGTGGTTAGTTAAAATCACAAATACTGATTTAACATACAGCCCAAGAAACAATTAGCAAATGCTCAGTAAATATAAGTCTGTTATCTGAGGTACATATTTCCTTTGATTTTTTACAGACAGTTGCTGGGGCTATTACACCCGCTAACATCAGGGCCCAGAGAACAGCAGCTCCTCTCACAATACAGGAGATAACAGCCATAGCCTCCCAGCCTCAGGCACAGGTCACGACCTCCATAGCCTCAGGTCCACAGGTGGCCAGGACACAGCTACAGACCACGGTGACAGGAGCACAGCTGGCCACAGTACAGAGAACTAATACAGGTCAATAATTAGCATCTGATGAATGTCAGAGAAATATCTGCATGCATTTCAGTAGTGTATTATAGAACAGTTTTCTTTTGTAAATGTTGCACTGACAAATGGGTATTATCAAAAGTGACTGAAAAATATTTATGAATGTAATTCTGTGTGAGAAAGTTTGTTTGGATTTTGTTACACAGGCCAGCAATTAACACAGCAAACAGTGACGAAAAACTTGACGCCTCAACAGTTGTTACAGCTTCAGCAGAGACAGCAGAATCTGATCAACCAGCAGAAAATGCAGCAACAGCAGGTGCAACAACAGCAGCAACTCAGGATGCAGAAACTTAATCTAACGGTCAGTTAAACAAAATATGTTTTTGATTTAATGCCTACCTTGTTTTTACTGGGTCAAATTTTAATTTGATTTTATTATCTTAAATTATTTAAAAATAAATATCATTGTATGTTCCTTTTTTGTGTACTCGTGTTTGAACGGTTTTGAATTAAAAGAATGTATATCCATTACTTATAATGCTTGTATATGAAATTCATAAGTTGAAGAAACACTTATACAAATTTCTGTCATTCGAATGCAGACTTAACAGGTACCATGTGGGAAAAGAAATATGTGTACAGAAATACATTATGTTCATTTCTTTATTAATTTTTCAGCAACAACAATTAAAGCAGCTGCAGCAGCAGGGTAGGGCCCAGAAAACTGTGATTGCTCAGCAGCTAGTGACAGGTGTTGGACAGGTACAGTTTTGATTTTAGATTCTCTTGGTCTTGTACCGAGGTACTTTCATTTGAAAGAATAATTTCCTAATAATAAAATTATAAAAGATTTTAAATGTTTGACATATTTACTATAGCATTTCAAGATGACAGAGAGATTATATTGACCCTAGCATAATTTCTTAATTTATAAAAATCAATGAATGATATTTGAGGACAAAAAATGTTTTGAATAATTGCATTTTGATTAAAATATGAAGAAAACAAATAAAATATTTCATATTCAGTAAAAGTAAATGCTTCATTTAACAGCTGACAGCAGCACAGCTGATTCCTCAAGCTCAAGTGCAGCATATAACACAGTCAGCGACAGTAGCGGGGACCTCTGGAACACTGGTTAAGACTGTATCAGCACCAGGTATCCCAGTCAGCACCGTCAACATTAATGTCAGTGTGCCACAACAGAAAGGCATTGTGGGTAAGGGATCATTTAAACACATCATAGAAAGTCAGGCAATTGAATGTATTGCTTGGGTCTCTGAGATTTAACAAATGTATAAATGTTCTGAATTTTAAGTGTTTTATTTGTTGAAACATTTTATGTTGTCGACTTTGTTTATGACCTAAATAAAAAGATCAATTTGTCACTCATCTGTTTTCCCATTCATTCAAAGAACATTTCAAGTTCTTACTTTCCCTTTTAGAATTTTAGGTTTTCATCATCCCCTTTCCTCCTTCAATTTTTCAATGATATGAAGACAAAAGAATATTTATTTTATATTTTTTAATGCTGTTAACAGGCAACAATCAGCAATCATAAAGAAATATTAGCCAACATTTAAAGAGCACATGTACAATATTTACATAACAAAGCACATTTACATCACAGGGGCATTGACTAGAAGCACTCTTTTCAGTCTATTATTTTGTCTCTATTTTTTTTCAGTCTTTGATTATACACAATTTCACTAAGGTTTTTCACACATTTCACAAAGCCAGTTCACTGAAGCAGTTGAAGGCAATCTGTCGTTTCTTTTTGGCGATCTCGGTCAGGCTGCGAGTGTTGTTGGAGCGATTCCTCTTGTTTCCAAACCACTTCTTCACCTGCTCCGCTGTCATTTCTCCCTGGATAGCGATCAGCTCCACTGTGATGGAATCAGGATATGGATGATCCATGTTCTTCTCGTACCAGTCCTCCATGACCTCGATGGCTTTCTTGGTGAAGCTTACTCGCTGTTTTCGGATGGGTTTGATGGACTTTGGTTTCTGGATCTTGGTTTCCTCTAGGAGACATAGGCTTTGTTCCACTCGGTTCAGCATCTGATTGAGTTGGTTGTCGTACTGTTGGTTCAGCACCACTGCATGGTCAGATGGACATGGAGGTTTGGTCTGGTGAAGGCGCTCTGTTTCGATGATGGCTGACTGGTACATGTAAAACTGACACAGCTGATCAATGTCTTCAGGATAGTCCATGCGCAGAGCCTCGAATCTTCGACGAATGTCCTGCTCCCGTTGGAAAATGATGGTGTTGACATGTGGTTGGTATGCCTCTGTGTTGACCTGGGTGTACTCCTCCAGTGGATATGGGATGTGGGTGAATGCTGTCGACTCAGGAACAGGCTCACTCACTAAGTCACTAAGTGATACACTGAATCGACACAACTCCTCCTGAAAGTCTGAAGAAGGAATGCACACTGCGCTTGGTTCACATGATGACTTTGATGAATCACTGAAGCAGCAGTCACTCAAAGGTCTGGATTCTGGAGAATGAATGTCCTCGTTGTATGCATCAAGAGAAGCTAGGTCACTGAACTGGAGAGCACGAGATAACACATCCTTTGAATCAGGAGAAGCTGACATATCACTGTAGTCCACATCACAAGATGACACAGAAGAGTTCACATCAGGGGAGGTCACTGTGGAACACACATCCTGAAAGTTAAATACCTGAACATCTGTAGACGGTGTGGAGGAACACTGGATAGAATTGTCCAGGAAGTCCATGGGTCCATCACGAACTGGATCAAACACTTCTCTCAGGCTGTCCAGGTCATCCTCAGCATGGGGCAGTATCTCTGAGAAACTGTCATTAAAGCTGAGCTCCAGGAAATCACTGATGTCCAGAGAGTGGGCTTTGATGGAGGGCAGGTGAAGAATGGCAGGAGAGGTGGGCTTCTGCTGGGCATCTGTTGGATGGGCAAGCTGGCTAGTCATCTCCATTGTTGAAGGCTTTGAATTCTCTTTGGTGATGAATTGGCTTGTTAATCAGGCAAAGCTGGATAATTTCTTTAACTGTTACCTGGGTATTTATAGGGAGAGTGGGGTTTGATTGTCTTCTGATTGGATTGAATTGGAATTATTCAATTGTAATTATTAATTCTCTCTGCTGATTGGTTGTCTTAAGCAATTTGTTTATTTTTAATTGATTTGATTGGTTAATGCAAGCTGATTTCTTTTCAACATCAATCATTGCCATGATGAACAGTAGATTGTCAGTGATAATTTGATAACATGGCTTGGGTAGCTGGTCACACTATGAACTGTTTGGCATACTGTACTGTTTGATAATTAGGGTCATTAAAGGAATACTGCAATTCTGCTTTGGTGAACTATTGTCACATGTATGAATTATTTACCTATCTTAATGAAATGAAAATTAAACATTTTTAAAGAAATTTTACTGCACGTCAGCTTTAAATTATTTTTCCTTGATACAGATATAAACATCATACACACTACTAAATACATTTATAAATTAATAAAAACTATTTGCATCATAGTTTTATTTTTAACATAAAAAAAGGGAATGTATATACTATTTTGGATCTGTTAATTTTACCCAAAAAAAATTGCATCAGTTTTTTTTGGCTTTTTAACATGGAGAAAAAAATTCACATCTTATTGTTATATTACCCATAAAAATTACAAATAGGGTCTGAAAAGAAAAAAAATAGAAAAACTTTTTCCCCAAAGTTTATAATTTTTTTTCTCTTTTTTTTTTATAAACAGATTTTGTAGGAGGCAGAAAAATAATGCAATTAAAATTTCTATATTTGCTTGTTCTATTTAATATATGTAGATGTTAATTTGTAACAATCTTCATAAAATATCTATGAAGAACAAAGATCAGTATATGTAATTTAATAGTTAAAAAAAGGACATTTAAAATAAACACTTCATGATTATCCATCTTCTCTACAAATTTGCACATATGTGATTATTTATAAAGGTTTGCTTTGTAGAAATAAGTGTTTCAAATTTTTTTTTATTAATTAAATAAATAATCGAATAAGTCTGTGATTGCACTATAAAATGTGCTTTTTGTGTAAGAATAATTTTTTTTGGTGAAATAGAACTTCCTTATTACATTTTTTCCACATTTAGTTGGAAATTTCGAGATTTTTTCTATAAATGTATGTATTGGAGAGAAAATTGTTTAATGTTTTCTTAAGGTTTCCAATAAACACTGGGTGTAAATGGTTTACCTAATTATGTACAAGCTAATTTTCTAATGAGTGATATTGGTTTGTGTAAACAAGTAATTTAGTGAATGTTATTTTGAACACATTAATGGATACATAATTAAAGAGTTTTCACAACTTTTTTCCTCAGGTAAATCTGCTACTGTAAGCCAGATTCCAACGGCAAAAATTCAGCATATCCAACAGATTCAGCAGCAAATGAGGCATCAACTTACTAAGCAGCCTCAAAAAATCACATGTAAGTGGTTGACTGTCATATACATGTGTGTTTATGGAGAAAAAAAGATGGGATTGTGATAATTTTATGATAAATAAGATAATTATATATTTTTATGTACATGTACTTCCCAATGCAAATTATAGAGAGGTCCTTTGGGTTTACAGAACCATGATAATGTGCACTGTAAATTTTAGGGGGCTGTTATGTTTGTTACATCGGAATATACATCTGTGTCTTTTCCTAATGATTTCACATGTACAATTGAGATCACATATTTCATTAGAACTGACAGTTACTAATTATAAGGAATTTTTAATGACCAGAAATTCTGTTCATTAAATCAGAAAAAGAAATTGTATTGGTATAATAAAGATGTATAATTAAAAGGTTATTAATTAAGAAATATGCCCCCTTCAACATCTGGGGGAAGTGGACTTAGCCCAATATAAACAGAGACCTTGGGAAGGTATAAAACATTAATATTGATTATTTTGTTTTACAGCTGTAGGACAACCAGTTGGAAAAGGACAGAGTTTCCCTCTGAATGCTGTCCAGATCATCCAGCAGCCAGCTTCAGGAGCAACAAGACAACACCTGACCTATTCTCTACAACAATTCATGCAGCAAAACAAAGGTTCTGGCATGATTATCACATCTCAACCTATTATCACAACAGTAACGCAAAGTCAACAGCCCACTGGACAGATGGTGACTAAGGTGCTTCCTACCTCAGCCGTTCCCACAACTCATCTCCAGACACTGTCTGCTACCCCTATCTCAGTCACTCATGTGTCAGCTGTTCAGGCCTCCAATGTGACGGCTCAGCCAGCTGCCACCTCTATCAGTCTCACAGGGGTAGGTGGTCAGGCAGGCAAACCTCTCACAGTCACTACTGTAGCTCAGGACGCCAGCACCGGCACGACCATACAGGTACAGCCTGCAACAACAGGATCACAAACCACAACACAGCAGTTAATACCACAGACTCAGGTGGTACAACAGGTGCCTGTAGCTTCACACACACCACAGAAAATTCTGACACAGACGGCCCACCAAATACAGGTCACTCCTGGATCCATTCAGCAAGTTCAGGCTGGCAACATAGCTCAGGCTGTGTCTGCTACTCCAACAGCAGTGACTCTGACCATCACCCCGGCAGCTCAGTCTGCTCCCAGTACTGGTACACTGATCCAGCAGCCGGTGGTGGTGACACAGGCCGTACAGGCTACATCACAGCCCAGTACTGTCACGTCTCAGGCAGCACTGGCAGCGGCTGCGGCGTTACCTACCACCACGGTGACCGTGGCTTCTGCTGTCCAGTCTTCCACTCAGTCACAACAGACGACGCCAGGGTCTGCTAAACCCGCTGCGCCTTACGCCATGAGAACCAGAAACCACCCCAAAACTTGAGTTATACTTACACACTACGGAATTTAGAAAACGTAACATGTTGTGATATCGCTTGATATTCACGTTATGGACTCATCTTTGACAGGTTGTGCTTTACTGATCATGCTGGATATGGTACAAAAAAATCATGCAAATTTTATGTGGTCTTACAAGTGGGTCAGATTTCAACACAGGGTTTTCTATTGTAAAGTAAGCAATGATTTAAACATGATTTTGAACATATCTGCTGTGTATTTATACAGCATGTACAAGTATTTTGTATAAACAAAACGTTGCTTTGTACATAAATGTGTATTTAATATAAAAACTAAACTTTTTAGTAATTCCATCTTGATAATCCTACAGTTGTACAGATATGGTCAAGTCTTGACTTATGGACAAATTACTTTTGACTTGGTTTTTCTGTCGTAATAATTTTTTTTATACAAAGTTGTTTGTAATATCTGTTAGATATACCTATAAAGATGAAACTTAAAGAGACATTCTTGTGTTGGTATCTTTATTCAAATGGGAGTTGAATCAAGTTGTACAAAAAGAATTGTCCAACAACTTTTCATTTTCATAGGTCTGTATTTATGTCACTAATAATATTATTATTAAAATTTAGAAATTTTTTGAAATATTTTAATGCCAATTTTAGAATCCATTGCTGTGATAAATACAGGTATTTTTATCAATATATATATAGAGTGACTATAATATATACTCTCTCCATCCTATTAGTAAATGTTAATATTCTATAGAGAGAGAATTTCAATATTTTGGTAGAGGGCACAAATACGAACATTGCTTGATAAAGTTCAAATGGTGACCCCTGGGAACAGGGTGTGGCCCCAATAGGGGGATCAAAGAACGTGCATTAATTTTTTCTCAAGAACAGAAAGCCTTGATTATGGAAGCATCCCCAGGCAGTGTAAATTCAAGTTTGTGCAAATGATGGCCCCAGACGAAGGAGAGAAGCACGATAGTAGATCAGTTTTACCTAGGAATAATAGGGAAAAATTGTAAAAAGCAACAACTGATAAGTCAGAAGTATCCTTTGTTACTGGTCCTGCTATACTAGAAATTATTTTTCAAATATATGAAGATGCAGTTGAAATCTCCAGAATGATAGGACCATGATTAGTGATATAAATATGCAAACATCCTCAGAAAAGAGCAGGTTCTATTTTGCTCAAAATATGGGCCCTAGGAGATAGGCTCGACAATCTGGTACTAGTATGCCAGTTATATATCTTTTGAAATATTTTCCTTTCACAAACAGTAAGGCAATAGTAAATAAAAATTGAAATATTTTCATGTTATATCAGAGGTGTATATGTGTTCTTGGTCATATACATTGAATATGTAGTTTTATTGTTTAAAGGTATGATTACTGAGCTTCTACCTGGCATTTACCCCCCAAGAACAAATGTTCAAAGACAATGGAGTACTGTTGAATAGAAATTGCTTTCTGAAACAATAACAGAGAGCCGCTAAGATAGCTGAGTAGAAGATACTTGATAGTCAGCAATAGGAAACGGGTGAAGCTGCAAATCACGAGGCACTCAATATTGTAAATCCCTATATACATGTGTATACGTATATGCAAAAGAAAGACAAATATGGATAACGTTTGTAAAATTTATTAAAAATTATAAAATTGTATAAAATTCAACATTTCAAAATATAATAATTGTAAAATGTATAAAGAAATATAAAAATGTATAAAGTTTATAAAATATAATGAGATCTTTTCAGAGACCATGATTATATAAAAGCGTTGTCATAAAAAATTAACAGGGCTGTCCAAGCCAGTCCTGCGCAATTGACTTTGGGTATCCAGGAACGATTCTGTGATTAGTGGTGTCAAAAACTGAATACCTATAAAAATGAATAAACAATTAATACATAAAAAGCAGAAATGAAATCACAATGTATCTCATTATTATTCTTTAATATTTCATTTGTTGATTACATATACCGCATATAGCATCCCTTTACAGCTAATATTTGAAAACATTTTTTGATATTTCATAAAGGTTTTATACCAATAACTATAGTACCCAGTGAACTTACTTGTATCCTTTGAAGAGTAGTAAATTATCATCTTCCAGCTGCATGCCAGCCTCTGTGTTTAATGGCATTCCTCTCCAGAAAGTTTTAACGGACAATGGAAAACCGGGTACCAGTTCAAGTGTCTTATAATTCAGTTCGTAGAAGTTTTCACCCTGCAATTGTAAATGCACTTGCTAATTAAGGAGACTTTTCTTGAACATCAAAAATTAAATAAAAACATAAATGATAAATTTATTTATGCATCTTCGCTAGCCAAGGCTCTACTTGGATCGGAAACCCTTGGCGAGCGAAGATGATATCGTTTAGATCCGCGCCCAACTCACCTGGAATAAGTACACCTGATGCGTGTAGCTCCCTGTCCTTCTAACAGCAATGGCAGATTGCGCTTTAACAGATATGTTGAATCTCTCTTCCAGTTTAAAACCTTTGTAACTCCAACCCTTGTTTCCTAATAATAAACAGAAGTTTATCCAAATCAACCCTTTGCGCTAAGTGTTTTCACTTTTTGCTAATTTGAATTTATTTTCTATGAATGCCCTGTACGTTGATTTAAAAGTATACCTTTGAGGATCACAGTTTGGTTTGTTGAACTGATGTGAAAAGCAGATCCCACGTTCTTTGCCGGGGCTCCCGGAAAAACACTTCGAATAGGACGGGGATATCCCGGAAATACACCATTAGGTCCCATTTTATAAACGCTTCCACGGCGAAAAAAGTAAACATATCCGTCTGGACCTATAAACAAAATTCCGTAAGAAGTTCCGTTACAATAGAAAAATATTTGATAAGACGAGTAAGATTTTGTAATTTCAACAAGGAATACGCAAAAGCAGGCAAAGCAATTTATTATTTGATCGTACAAACATTGATAACTTACCGTTTGTGACAGCATCCACTTTCATGGTGCACGGAAATCTGGTGGTTTTCGTGGTTTCTTCTGTAGTGCTTGGTACTTCAGTTGTGGTAGCCGATGATACATCTGGTTTTCCTGTCAGTACAAACGTTTTATGAATTATCCACATGAAAATCATTCTTATACATGTATGTGCTTTTAAAATTGATATTTCACTACTGCAGTATTTGTCATAAGTTCTTATAATACATGTAATACTCTTTGTCATAAATGCTTGAATCACAGAAACCGCTTACCATAAATAGATTGGATTCCGTTGATATCATCTTGGTGTAACGTCATCTTCGGGTCATAGCCTTTGTAAAATGGAGCCATAAGAGATGCTGGTTCTCTTGAATGACTGAGTCCCAGAGCGTGTCCGAATTCGTGGGCGGAAACGGTTTGTAGCTCTGTACCATCTTTGTGATACGTCCACAGCTCATCGTCATCAAAGTGAGTTTCTCCACTGGTTGGGAAGAAAGCATGGGCCAGTACGCTGCCTGTAAAAAAAATCAATTTGAATTGTATAGTCTAGCAAGAAATTAGAATTCAACTATATAGAAAAACCAAACTATAAAGGACTATTGCAGTATTTACCTCTACCATCAAAAGCATTGTATTTTCCATCACCATGGTCGCCTTTACCAAATGATATTTTTAAGTCAGCAGCTTCCCCTGTTGTTTCTTTGAATTTGAGTGGAGTAACTTTTGACCAATAATTAAGCCCGTTCTCAAAAGCCGATCTTTATGAAGAAAAAAGTTAATGATTATTAATTCTATCTTCGTTAAATAATTTCAAATACTGGTATACGTAGACAATTTATTTGGTCAAGAAATGTTATGATTAACAAGAGTATAAAAGTGCCAGTCTTTTTTTTCTTCTGAATTCTACTCACCTTTGTTCTGATACTGGTAATTGCTCTGTATAAGAATTTACTTTCCATGAAATGATTTTATTTGGCCACTTCTTTCCTGAAAATATAACAAACGTTTTACATAAATTTGTGAATTTTTTGGCGGGAAAATCGGGAAATTACTTTCTGGAAAAAAACGAGAGGTCGCTTTCTTTTTATTAAATAAATTACAAATCTTATCACAAATCTTACCAATAGCTACAAAATTCTGGGGACCGTCGAGAGATACAGGAAGCTTGTCTGCTACTCCACAACGAGGCTGCTTCATTTTGAGAAGCGTTGCCTCATCAATTTCTCCAGTAGCGTGTAGTCCACTGAATTCCTGGAATTCTCTAAAAAATATATATATGATAGGAATATGCCGAGCGAAATACAAATGTGATAAATGTTAAATTTGATGTTAAAGTATTGCAGTTGAATTGATATTCTGAGGGGGAAAATAAAGGAAGACGATATAATAATTTTATGGGATGTTCACCTTATAGCTTGGCGTCTGTCTGCATCACTGCTGGAAACACCCGTGCCGCCCGAGGGTTTGTTGACCGGAGTAAGATATCCATATTGGACGAGATAGTCCTAAAACGAGAGCAAAATTAATACAATATCAAGCAGTCTACATTATGAGGGAGTATAAATAAATTGGCATGATATATGGAAAAATGTGATTGATAGCATTATTCGAATTCTATACATACATCGATGTTGAGCGGTTTTTCATTCAATGGCAGCGCAACTCCAAAACTTGTACAACAAAGTGCCAATATGATTTTAAACATGTCTTAAAAGGCGATATTAAAAAGCAACAATATATAATTTTTCTTAAATGTCTTTGGATGGTTCTGTTTGTAAACAGCTGGTTTCATGAAAAGAAGCAGTTTTCATCCCTTTATATATTATTTGAACCCGGACCTGATTGGTTGGCCCAGTACTCCTACAAGTGCCCATTAAGTGTGATCTGTACCTAATTCGGAAGTTTTAATTGTTTGTTAATAACTGTAACCTTACGTCACCTTCTTATTATTTTGTTATCCAGGTCTCCTTCCCAAATATTTCCTTGTTTTGATGTACTCAGTATTAGACTTTGGACTCTGACATCTTTATATATTGTCATTCAATACTGTAGGAAGATGAAAGATGGTTTTTGAAGCGGAAAATGAATTCATTTCTTTATTGCGTGCAAGTGTACCTGCATTTAACTATATGTCTCTGCTATGAGTAAACAAACCAAACGAACGATTGCATATATCTACGCAACTGTATGCATTCATATTGGTTGACAGAATCAAAGAGTTGCTCCTTTGGTAAAAATTTAGGAGTGATCATTCTCCACATTCTAGTATATGCCATGCAAAAACTTTTACCTTTTTTCAATTGATTGATTGTCTACAAGTCGAATCAACACTTGGCAATTTAGATTCAACTGAGAAATTATCAATTTGAGGGGGGGGGGGGGGCACCGGTCTGGGAGAATTCATATAGTAAAAGTAACTGAAGATGATCTTGTATGCTTCCAACGAGACTGGTATTTTTTAATAGAAAGAATAAAGGAAAATGGAAAAAGTGATAATATTTAACATATTAGAAAAATCAACGATTAAAATTTTCTAGGACACATGTATTAATGAATTTACTCATTTTTCTTTAAAATATGTATATACCATTTCTTTGTCTGTAGCAAGTGAAAGTGTCCTTAATTAAATAAGAACTAATGCTCAGTGCCACTACTCAATTGTTAAAAGTACACTCAATGTTTTAAAAGTAAAGTGAATTGAAAGTAGCTGATTACTAGTTAACAACATTTTTACAAAGTCATCAAAAATCCTATATTGCCAGGACTTCCCTGACGTCAACTCACTCACTTTGAAAATGGGATGTCCAGCGTCACGGATGACGAGCAAAGTACTAAATTACAAGTACTCTAAAATATTGTCATATACTGTAAAGAGGTTAAAACATTACCGATATAGTCCTAAAGGCTTACTTTTTTATACAATATTTCTTAAAGACAAATAATGGACGCATACAAAGCAGTTATTGACAAACAACCAATTAATTTTATTTCATATATCATATTCCATATGTTAGCTTCATTAAAACATCGGGATCGCAATAAAACAAGAACAAAAAAATGGAAGGGGGGAAAGAAAAATGAATGTAAACAAAATCAACATTTCTCTCATTCTTTAAATCTTCTGTACTTTATAATCATACATGTATTTTTTTTTTAATAATCAAAATTTTAAGACTATGGTAGCTCAGTCCTATTGGTTGCATATCTGTACGCTCAATACTGCTCTATTTCCATTTTCTACGAAATTAGCTTCTTCCAACTAAAAGAAGGACACAAGTGTCACAGAACATTGCTGTTGGAATCCATTTTTGCAAAATGGATAAGACCAGTACTGTTAGAAGCTCCGCAAAACAGGAATTCAACAAAACAGTGGCGAGGTTTTTCAAACGGTTTTAGAATAGAATAGTTAATTTACACATAGTTGCATATGTACAAAGATTCATGGCATGTATGCAAGAATAGATGACATTAAAAGATTAAAGATTATTGGACCAAATATTCCAAGTTCAATTTCATATTTTATAGAAGTAATAAAGGGTGTAAAGATATGTATAAAATATTTATAAATAATAAGAGAGAACCAATCAGTTCTCTTTAAAATTGAATGAAAATAATGTTTTCTTTGATGAAGCAGATTGGAATAAAATATTTGAACTTCCTTTCAAAATTACTCAGGAATCCAAATTTCACTGGCTCCAGCTTCAAATATTACACAGAATTATTCCAACAAATTATTATCTTTTTAGAATGAAGTTGATTGATTCACCAGCTTGTACATTTTGTTTAAGTGACATAGAAACAATTGACCACTTGTTTGTAGAATGTTTTAAAGTAAAAGATTTTTGGTGTATGGTTGAAGAATGGGTTTTGGAAAAAATTGAGATTCATTGTAGTCTCCGGAAGAATGCTCGGGTGTCCTCTCTGACTTGTTTTTCGTCGACCTCATGTGGCGTGGGGCAGAAATTTAGCCCCTTTGAGAGAAGTGAGGTCTCCGATTCGGAGAGAGGAGCACTAGATGTATTGAGCACTGGGCAGACGTCAGGAGTTTGTATGGGCCCGTCCCTCGCGATTGTCTTAATGCGTTTGAAGCGTCTCGAGCGGGGTTTACGTGTTTTGTTAACTCTGACCTCTGACCAGTTGTTCCTAGATTGTGGAACACTGTCGCGGAGAAATTTCTTTTTTTGAGTCTTGTTGACTTTGTTTGTTAGGGCCATATTATAGGTGTCTATAATATTATGGGCTTCGTGAAGATCGGCCTGGGACATGATATCGTTGAGGGATGATTCTAAGGACTTGATCTCACTCTTCAATTGTCCTAACTTGTGGATATCCCAAGAAAGACAGAGTGACATCAATTGTTTAGAACATCTCCTTGTAATAACGTCCCAGCGTTCCTGGAAGCGTTTGGAGATTGGCCCTATGTTAGGTGTAACATTTATCAGAAAACCTTTCGGTATAATGTCACACTCTAAGTAGGTCTGTAAATTGGAGACCCGGTGTTCAGTTTTTATAGATTTTTGGTGTTCTTTCTTTAGAAGTTTGAATGTTGAATTATCTTTAATAGACATATTTGAAAGGAAATTATAATGGCCAAATGATAACAATACTTAAAAGTTTTTTGTCGTATGAAGTCGAAAGATTCAACGAACGATTGTTCTGTACTAAAACGTTTTTCGTAGATAACTCGTGCAAGAAATCAAGCTTATGAACAAGAATTCCCCCCCCCCTCCCTGCACGCACACAATTTTTTTTTGCCTTTGGATGAATTTTTTGAGTGGACATGAAGCTCCACCTTCATTTACAAAAAAAATCCTGGAATTTGAAAATATACATGTATTGACAAACCCATTCTTGTTTTTGTAAAGTACACAGGAGTTTTTTTTTTATTATTTGAAGTGATCATATATTAAGTACGTATAGTTTTTCTTTTTTTTTTCTTCCAAACATTTGACTATTTTTGCGTTTATAAATAAGCATTTTTTTATATATTGTATAATATCAAAGAACTATATGCGGTATATTGCATATGTTTGCCCCCACAAAAGTCAAATTTTGAAAACTTCCTGAAATGTGCTGAATTCAATAAATTGTACGAGAAATATAAGTTAACAGAAAATATTATAGTTCCAGAGCAGTGTATTCACAATTTCTGTTTTTATGACGTCACAATCTAGTCCGATTTTATATCCTTTTTCAGAAAGAGGACAAAATGGACAAAATTTCAACAATTTAAGCTTTAGAATTTATAGAGCGATTTATAGAACAATATTGACATATTTCATTGATATTATCATTCTACACATTATATCAAAATATTGTTGGAACAATCCACCTGGCAAAGAAGTTAATCTTTTTATTATAGGTTAGGTTGCACGCTGTCCTGGAGAAGACCCTAGAAAAAGAGTATCAAGCCATGAAAAGAAAATTAGCGTCAGGTTCACCCTGTAATAATAGGTTTCACGGACCATGTATTATTAAGCGTTAGATACACCTGAAAATGGCTCGTCGGCAGATTGATAAAAATGTCTGTAGGACATTAAGCGAAATGACATTTTTGAAAGGTCAAAGTTCTCTTGTCCAGTATTCGTCCTGGCTCTACAATTTAAACGTTCAGATTCACTTTCTTTGGGTTTAACTTACACAAACATAGATAAATATCCATCGAGATTTACTTACTCATTACGGCGCTGAATGTAATCACGTGATCAAATGTATGGCAGAGCGCGCCTTTACAAATGACAATCCGTGGCATGGACCATTTATTTAGTTTATGCCCCCCGGGGCCATGTTACAATCATTTATCTCCATCAGCTCAGATAAGGATAAACACGTGTGGATGGCCTTCGAACGATGAATAGTCCGTTATATAAATACACGCATCCCCTTTTTTTGTTTTTCATTGATTTCTTAAATGCATATGGGAAATTTAAATTAGTTGTTAAATATTTTATCGTAGAATTTTTTTCTCAATGTTTATGTGAATTTAAGATCAAAATAAGATAAAAGCTACATCACATTAGTAAAGCCTTGCCCTAACAAGATATTTACTTTGATCTTTAATTGCTGCTTACTTTGCCATCTACACCTTAAATGTAAATCATTAATAAACTCGACAGAATTCGCACAAAACGCAGTAAATGGACATTAGAGTGTATCTCAATATTTTTTTTAATTTTACCGTAAGAAAATAGAAGTATCGTTTTAATTCCGGTTGCCTACTTACAAAGCATTGGATTAATTATCTAGTTCCAATGGATAACAATACAGTCCAAGTGATGGCAAAGCTAGAAACAAGAACAACTTATCTCCGTTCAACACAGCTAAATAGTAAGTACAGAGCCATCTGCCACACGACGTTCGTTGGAGCATACACAACCGCGACTCAACTTGCTCGTACATAAAATCAACTGACCATGGTCCGCAGCAGAGTATATTTATAGTGGAGCCGCACCCTGGGGCATAAAGGACCCTATCTATATATCTAACTCCTAATGTACCCTGTCTAGCATGCAGTCAGGCATGTCAACACCTTGTTACAACAATAGATCTTGTTTCAATTTGTAATTTATTATACCAAGAGAAAGTTACTACGACTGTACATTTGTATGACAACTAGGAATGTGAGATTAATAGACAAGAAGACTTGTAGTTATCTTCAGGCAGTCCTTTGTGCTGTTTTCTAAATCATATTCAACCTGAAATTCGAACAAATTATGCATATAAATGATCATCCTTAAAAAAAATGTTTACATGAAATGTATAAAATTAATGTATTACATAGTTTATGGGCAATGGATTTTGGAGGGTGAGCTGAAGGCCAGGGGGAACAGAGAAACATCTGATGACCATAGAAATGATAGTGTTTTTTTCTGGGCACACCACACTAAATATAAAAGTTACTTGAATTTTCCTACTGAATATTTATGCTAGAATATTTTAAGTATTTCTTATTTGAAGTCCGTCAATCAATCATGTGAAATCTTACCAGCACTCGATCCTTCCCTAGAGACAGGAGGCGGGGCTGGTTAGAATCTAGATGGACCCCAAAGATGATGTCCTGAATGTCTTTGTAATGGGCTCTATATCTACCCAGGTAACCATAGGGGTCGTCATGGAGGTGTTGTCTTTTAAACACACTGATTGTGTATTCTCCATCCTATATAACAAATATAACAGCATATTATATTCACATGTAAATAAACAAATGGAGGGGGAAAATATGCACAAATTAAGGCTTTGACATAAAATTGTATTACTTGAAAAAAGAAAATTTATTGAATCTGAAAATTTTATTTACAGAGGTAAAAAGATCTAAACAATGGTCAGTGCAAGAAAGCAACAAGATGGTGTACTTCTTACAGATGACATTGTAGATACTTACAGCTGTAGCTAGGTACTGTGAATTGTGGGAGAATGCTATATGAGTGATACTGTATCTAGCGTATCTAAAGGGTTCTGCTGTCTGGTCCTCTAGTGTGATGGAGTCTAAAACTCTCACAGATCCATTCACAAAACCAACAGCTGAAAAATGAAAACATTCAGTTAAATAATTTTTTTAATATTAAAAGAGTTTTCTGAACTTGAAAGTATTTGATTTTTTAAAATCAATTGTAGACTTACCTATATAAGCTCCCTTGGGATCAAATGCACAGCATCTAATCAAGCTGTTTTTATCAAATTGTCTGGAGACCATCACTTGTCTGAAAAAGGTTTAGATTTATTTAATAAAATATATTTTATTTAATACAGATCAACAATTTGATTCTGAATTCAAATAAAGGCAGAAAACTTACTTGTTTTCATAATCCCAAATTTTCAGAAGTCCAGAATAGCTTCCAATCACGACATAAGGCCTGAAATGGGAGGGAATGGGGGAAAATCATAAATGAGTTAGTAAACATATTTTTAATGTTCCATTTCATTATTAACTGTAATGTGGATTGATTACTAAATACTCCACTCTCTTATGATTCATGAATTATTAGGTGCTAGAAATATACATATAATATATTGGCTCTTCCATATTTTCCTACTTACATTGTTGGATGTGAAGCCAGTGCGTGGATGGCAGAGTCATGCTCTCTGTGAATGACCTTCACCTTTGTTCCATCAGCTGTTACACTTCCAAATATGGCAATACTGCTACCCACCACAAAGTCTTTGATGACAAATTTTCTGGCTTCTATTGTAGCATCAGGAGGATAATTTGTTCCTTCTTTTGCACTAAAAAAAGTTAAATGGCATAACTTCTATATACAATTGTTTCTTTAACATTCTGTGCAAGTTTTTTGAAAATAACTTTTTATTTTATTTTATCTATTTTTTATTTTTTACTTTATTTATTTATTTATGTCCATTCTGAGCTATAACGGATTAAAGAATATCAAATTCGTCAGATTAAAACCTCAATTATTTTTTCTTAGGTATCTAGTAGTGGTTATAATTTAAATAATTAATACTAAATATGATTATCATAATAAAAGTATTTGACCAATTCATCACGTAGGTAGAAACACGTGCACACGAATAAACGTAAATATACACAACTGTCTGTTTATTTACAACTTATTGGTGCATAACGTGTAAAACTCCACTCCAATATAGAACATTGCAATAATCAATTAAAACATTGCAAATTATGAAACTGTTGATGAAAAACATAAATAAAGAATTTTCAAAAGAAAAAAAATATTTCTCCCCTTCCTTTAACTTGTTTAAGTCCGTTTAGATACAATACGAAGAAAAATTAAGCTTCGTTGAATTAGATATTTACTTTTACGATTTATACAGCCTTTATACTTATTTAAAGTGCTTACCTGTATTGTTTACCTTTTTTACCTGAGAGGAAATCTACACGGGGGAACCTTCTCCTCCGTGGTAAGTGTCCTAAATGATAAAGATGCCATCCACTTCTTAGTCTATATAAACTCTCCTGTTTCACATTCCATTTGAAAGAAAAACACAGACGCTCATATCATATGAATGAACGCGACTGTGCAACATTTATCCGGATTAAATACATTGTACATATCCATTAATGCAAAAATTGATACTGGGTTGTAATTTTATGGCAAATGTTATTGGATTTTCAATACTCATCCCCTAAAATATTCAAAAAAGAAAAGAAAATCTCATTGGAAATTTCAGGTGCGATTCAAAGAAAAGCCTGAGGGTACTCGAAAGACCTATATCTCAAATGTCGTAAGCATACAAACCTAAACATTCCGGACGGTTTCTCGTGTGCATAATATAAATGCCATTAACTGCTTGACTGAGGTTGTTCTATGTCACTTGTAGCGTGTAATTTACCATCTAATTTACTCCAATTTAGGTCGTATCTCTCTCATTCCACTTTTCCTAAACACCAAATAATTTCGTTTACGTAGCCATCATTTGCTGTAGAGAGGGGAAAATCAAACCCCAATCATGCCTGGTGATGCGCTTCCCTTTATCAGAAAGAAAGAATTCCTATTTAGTCAATGGTTTGATCCTTTGTACTAATATTATTCAAACTGATAATAAACTTCTGTATATATCTTTGAACCGTGTTGAACCGTCTAGGATGAGCTAGGCTTAGTAGTCAAAATAATCCTTTATAATATTTGTCAACAAATCCAGAATACTCAATATTTGAATGAATATTGTGGTATTTGTTGTTCTTAACCTTGTCCTTAAAGGGGCTTTGAACTTTGTGGGGAAAAAACGCTTTTCACATACATATACCCAGTCCATTTTTCATACATAAGAATAGGAAAAACACGATCCTTAAAAAGTAAAAAAAAGTTCCTTTCATAACAAGTTCTACTGTCATATACTTATACATTTTCTTTATGATAGTTGAGTCACTTTTACATGTTATATACTTAGCTAGAATTTAAAAATTGAAATATTTTCAAAAGTTTATTTTCATGTTTTTGTTTTATTGAAGCCCTATAAATTTCTGGTCATACAGCAAAACCTTACTGGACAGAGAAACAGATAGACAGACGAGTTGTGAGACATCATCAACTTTTTCAAAAACAATGTGTTTTAAAACTAAGCTATGGATGGAATGTTTAATAAAACTCTTTATATAAATTAACCATCATTCAATTTTTTAACCTTATATGGGTTATCTGAAAATTATATTCTTAATAATATTTAGTACCATCTCTACTGAGTATATTTGCCAATACGTTTTACTAGATGCATATTAACAAATATATCCGATATTTTTATGCCTTATCCTGACCACATTCCATTCATTGATTTTATTCCGTGAATGTCAACCAGAGAAGTTAATGTGTCGCCACTTCAACACTTTAAATATAAAATTATATAAACATTGGGATTAAGTATTCTTTATTCGACTATAAGAGATCAGGATTTACTTGCAATATTTATATATAAATGTATTAATATTATTTCTCTTCAATTAAATATTTATATTTTTCAGAAGCCTAGAATCTGGGGCCAAAGAACAACCTATATGAAAATTTCCACGCTAAAATTGGAGAGGACACGAAAGCTCATACTTCCTTTTATAGCTTTTCATAGCGATTCCTTTCTCTTTCTTTTTTTTCTTTTTTTTTTGGGAATTCCGGATTTTCGAAATATCGGTAGAAATGGGAGAAAAAAATTAATCGGTAGACAAGCGGTAGACAGGGTTAAAAATCGGTAGACTCCCGAAAAAATCGGGAAAGTTGGCATGTATGAAAAATTGTTTTAATACATAGAGCTTCCTCCAATAGGAAAAATATGACCATGCACCCAAACTTGTCAGTGTTTTCAACCACATTAGAAGGGACAACTTTAAATAAGTAGACTTAATTTTTAACCAGATATAGATGGAAGCAACATCTTTTCCTATTCATGTAAATAAGAATTCAATACATCAAAAACTTCCTGATTAGTGGATACCATTCATGTTTGATGTATGATACTCACATACTGTATTGGTATGACAGTTATAATTCTATCTTGAACATTATCATGAGGTCATAGACAACCAGTTCTAAAATATATCCCATGTATGCTATCAATTGTCTACAGTATTATGTTTGGCACATTGCATATTGTTATCGAAGTGTAAAAATTGGGACATTACTTTTGTTACATGGCATATGGTTAGTTTGGTGTAATGGGCATATATCACCAAACCATTCATCTCATCTTAGAGTGGCATAAAAAGCTGCCCAGCTGCCTATCCAAGTTCTCTGCAGAATGGTTATGATTTTAAAACATGTGCATTTTTAGGTGGATAGATGTAGTAATGTACATAATGCAGGGGCTATGTATATCATTTGATATCAGGAATTAACATCAATCAATATCGGGATACAGAAACTTATGCAAATAGTGTGTTCTCTTCTAAAACACATCTATTTGTAAGTTATTATTCAATCTCTTAATGGTTATCCTGTAAACTCAACTGTCCTACATATTAACCTACAATGTTTATTTTCTTTTTTAAGTTGACGTCATTTCAAGCTTAATTCCATATCTTTGAACCAAAATACAAGTTCTGACAGAATTCAATGATTAATTTATAATATTTTATACAAGTACAAAATCGAAATATTGTATGTTTACAAATTTTGCAACAGGAACTCTTACAGATCTTGCTTGTCTTTTGAAACAGTAACACAGAAAACTCCAAATCTTTGCTGCCAGCAAGAAAAAACCACGTAATCCCATTACAATGAACTTAAGCATGTGTGTAGATTTTTATCCTGCTTTAAGTATTGAGCCGCTGTGCAGAAATATCATGAAGACAACTTGAATTTCAAGGGCAGCCCGCACTGTCTCTCTTTGCAATGATAGGCGCCATTTATTTCCCAGCATGCACCGTCATCATCGGAATTCCTTTCATTTTTGTCTATTGAAATCGAAAGCTCTAGATAGGTATCGAAGGTCACTAATCTTTTCGCAAATGGCGTCACTAGTTACACAAGCACTGAGGCATGACATATGAAATAATTCAACATTATGGATGTAAATGCTACAGTTGAAACGGTATTTTTATATCAGTGTTTATTTATATATTTTTAATTTTCCACTTGCTGAAATCAGCTTGAATATTCCTCATTTTTACCCATTTATTTCAAAGATATCTTTAGATGTTCGAATTTCCTCAGTAATATAAGTTCAGCTATGAATTTGCACATGTACTTTCTTTCAGCATTGTTGCTTTAAATGCCATATATAAATAGAAAATATTCATATTCATTATGTAATTAAGTAAAATAATTCATTTATGAATTATTTTCTTATAGAAGTAAGTTGGATGTAATAGTTTGCATGTTTCTATATTAAATTCCCTATTCCATATTTCACATTACAAACTTTTCAGTACCCAATATCTTTGTTCCAGAGTTTATGGGAAGCCTAGAGGGCACATTTGATACTAAATTACATGAGGCAGTACGCTATGGTGACATAGATGAGGTTAAAGTCGCACTCCAGCAGGGTTATGACCCTAATCTTATTGGGTTGTACCAATGGAGTGCACTGCATGAGGCAGCAAATAATGGAGAGTTGGACATTCTGAGATTGCTCTTATCAAAGAAAGGTAAACTTAGTTGGAATTATTTAACTGCATTTCAGGGGGTATATATAGGACAGCACCTTAGTCCTTACTCAAATTGATATACATATGTATATCGTGTAGAAGTTGTGTAGAAAATGTAGAGGATCTGCTCGGTGTTATCACCTCGGATTTTAGGAATATGTGAAATTATAATCTTGTAAAGAAAACATTAATTAAAGAGGCTTGTCAATGGCAGGGTGTGAAAATCATGCTAATATTTATTAGTTTATGAATTTAAAAAAAAAAACGTCAGGCAAGTCTCAACCTTACTATCTTTTTTTAAGTTGCTTACCAGGTTATAATGGCCAATATGCCCTATAATATATGATCAAGAGAGCCTTAAAGTGTCTAACAACTAATTATTAAATGTTGGATAAATTTCCTTCCCTGTCAATATAAAAATGTGACAATTAAGTGTTAAGGTTAATAAAAATATTTACATAATAGAGACTATTAAAAGTATTTTTTATATGACATGTTATCTTTTTAAAAGATGATAATATGTTCACTAAAATATTAAATCAGGTGATCCAAACAAGAAAGATTTGTTGGTGGGTAATACAGCAGTTCATTATGCGGCACAAGAACAGCATGTTGAATGTCTGAGACTCCTGATTGATGCCGGTGGTCGTCATGACATAAAGAACAGCGTGGGAAAATCATGTCTGGACTTAGCTACAGGAGAATGCTTCAGTATGCTGGAATCACTCAGTAAGATTTGGATTCTGTTTTTTTTTAACAAACAAAATTTCAATAAATTATATGTATCAAATACAATAAAATTGACAATTTCAGAGAAAGCAATTTAATGTAGACTTTCATGCTTAAAAATGTTTTCAACAGATGAAAATGATGAAATTGATGTTGAAACAGGTTTGTTCATCATTGCTCTGTGTAGTTGTAACAACAAACTTTCAGTAGACTCTAGCGGGAAATTACATTATAGTATTTATGCATATAACTATTAACTAACATATCTCTTCCTAATGCTGAGAGAGAACTTACCAGTAGTTGAATGCTTCTATATAGCTCTTCTAAAGTTTCTGTTGTCAATTATTGCAAAACAGACTCAATTTAAATCATATATGACAGGGAATCACATAGCTGCAGATCTGTAGCTTAATGATTTTATATATTTGTCTTTGACCATAACGCTACAGATCCAGTAATACAAAAAAGGTGCAATTTACGGAGCAATATTTTTTGCTCACTTTTGGGGAAAATTTCTTAACTTACCAGCATCAGTCAGTTAACTACCTCTAACTCCCTAATTTTAGGCACATTATTTAACTAATCTGTATATTTCATCCATCTCCCAACCCTTTATAGTCGTCTCTACTAGTGATGAACTCGCTTGATTAAAATTATTTGTTAGATTGCTGAAAATTGACTTCAAGCAAGATTATTGCCTGTAGAGACAACTTTAAATGGTTGGGAGGTGAATAAAATATACATATTGGCTACAGAGTGTGTCTAGAATTAAGGAGTGAAAGGTAGTTGATTGACAAGTGCTAGAAAGTGGAGAAATTCTCCTCAAAAGTATGCAACGCTATACAGATCTGCAGCTAGGAATCACACAAATTGTTGGCAATTAGAATTAAATGTACATTCATGAGGGAATATTTACTTTAAAGAAAATAAGTTAAGGAAGGAGTCAGTATGTACTAGTAAAACTATGATGACTATACTCAGTTTGATAATGGATATGATATCATAAATGTATTAATCAAGTAAGTATAAGATATAAGACCAAGATAAATGAATATGAATGTGCTTCCTATTCCAACCTGAGAAAAAATATAGGGTAGGTACTTTGTAGGTAGGTAGGGAAATCATTTTAAAATTTTCAGGGTCAGCTCTATATCTTTATTTCTGTCGTATATTCAGAAACAAATACTTTATTTTTCGAGGCCTAAGCCACATATGTCTGCTATATAATGAAAATTAGTTAGGGGTCTAGTTCATAAACAATTTTTTTTTTTTTTGGAAACAGAGGTGAAGGAGCTCATGGTCAAGTCAACAGAGGAAGTTAGAAAACAGCTTCAAGAAGAGGCTCAAGATCAGTCATGTGACCAGTCACATGTCTCATCCACAGTTATATCACAGGAAGCTGAAGATGGACAGGCAGAAGACATCAAACCACCAGGTAAGTCACACAATTTACATAAATCTCTATACAAACACTCAAAGTGGTCTTCATAATGTTGTAAAACCAATGCTTCAACACATATTATCCAACTTGAGCTAGACTATCAGACTTGTAACCTCTGATGAAACTCACATTTTATTGCAGTACAGTTTATTCTTTCATTTGTACAATATCAAAGGTTTTGATTTAATTTCACAGCCATGGGTTATCTTCACCTGACGTTTGAATACCACTCACACAAGGAAACTTTGAAAATAAAAGTTTGGCAGATTAGTGACCTTCTACTACCTCCACGTAAGTCCAGTACATGTGTTTTAATAATAACATTCTATAAAAATATTCTTGACAGCGTAGATTATTCACTTTCACATCTTTTAATATTACTCCTTGAAATTAAATATTAGTTTTCTTCTGCAGCTCAGACATCCAACATTAATACCATATACGTGAAAAGCTTTCTGATGCCTGACAAGAAAAAAGATTCCAAGCGGAAAACAGAAGAAATAAAAGTGGATCGTTCTGATGCCCACATCAAATCCTCTCTATCACCTACAAATAAAGGAGGTATTCAGCATGTTTTCTCTCCTTCCACTTTTAAGTTTTCCAAAAAGTTAGAGTATGAGGGTATCTCGGCTTCCATGATTAAAGAGAAGAGTGTTCAGATAGAAGTCTGCATTACTCAAAAATACAGCAAGAGATCTTTTCTCATTGGCATGTTTCACATGTCGCTAAAGGATGCCGTTAAAAAAATAGTGAAAGAGAAATACCCTCTAATTCCTTGTGTTAATCACACAATTCCTACTAACATGAGGGTATACTGTGCTTCTGAACTCCAGATAACAAATGCTGCCAAAATCTTCTACAGCAATCCCGACTTCAGGAATCTGTCTGAAAGTGATTTGTCAGAAATTTCTGACAGAGCAGCTAGTGATCCTGATCTTAAGAAGGTCACATTTTCCAAAGATGCCATTACACCACGGAATGTTATTTTGAATATTGGTGAAGAACAAATAGAAGAGCGAGATGAAGACATGATTATGGATGTGGGACAAACTGCTAGAGTTGCGATCCCTGGGGAGTTTGTAGAGGAGGAGCTAAATGAGTCTGGTTACAGTAGCATATCAAATGTGATTGAAATGACAGACATTACAGATGATGTGGCAGAACCAACCAGAAAATCAGCCTTTTCCTCTGTTGTGAAATCTGTCAAAACCAAAACAAAAGTTGAAAGTTTAAAAGACACCAGCATGTCAGAGACAGGTGACTGCAGTGTTCCTATAGAGGTAGAAGATTTGAAATATAATGATGTGAAAAATAAATCTGGACCAAGACCAGAAACTCCAACATGGGACTATTATGACTTCTCCATGCAGAGTGTTGAAATCCCACTGGATGAGATGAAGAGTCCAAGACAAGGAGATGCCCCTGTATGTCTTCCAATGGAAACCACACTGGGATTAATGCATTCCAAAGGGAAGAAAATAAAGAAACCAAAAGCAATCAGGGAGGAGAGAAAGGATGTGAAAAATGTTCCAGTAATAGTTGTGACAGACTCAGAAAGTGGGGTGTCAAGGTCATTGGACCAAAGTTTTAAAATTAGGTCACCTAGGGAGGAGGGTAAGATTGAGGTGATCTCCTCCAAACCAAGAGGGAGCCACAGAAAGAAAAAATCCAGCAAAGAGAGTGTATCTATTGATATGCAGTCTTATAGCAAGCCTAATAAAACAAAAGATGGTAAATTCCTAGTAACTGCTGATATTCATACCCCTGGTGCCAAAACTTCATTTCATGAAACTTCCATTGATATTGGTGATAATGATTCTGTGATAATTGATTTAGAAAATTTAGAAACTGAGTTAAAAAATGTGGATTTATCCGAAAAAATGGAGGATTCCAGCACTACCTCAAGCCATGTTGTTTCCATGGCAACAACTGATTTGTCATCAAATCTGACGGCCATGAAACCTATCCCACAACAAGTGTTTATTGATGATAGTTTGTATGAGAGTGGAGATGATTCCAGTGAAATGTCAGATTTTATTTTACCTTTTGTTCCATTGACAAGTCAAAATGATCATATGGTTAGTGAAGTTTAGTGCAACAAGAATTTGGTTGTACTGTGAAACTGTCTAATCCAGCATGCATTGGAACACAAATTTTGTGTCAGAGTAGACTAAGGGTGCTGAATATCACAGTGTAAATTTTATTGATAAAGTAAAATGGTAACGAAAATAAGGATCCGGAATTGTTAAACAGATTACAAAAGTGCCAGATTAGATGGTTTTCATTTTCATTTTTGTTTTAAGATTTCATTAGTTTGAAGTAAATTTCAGTTGATTAAATTAAATCTAGCTCATTTCATAGGTTACTTATATTTGTATTGTATTTTGTTATATAATGTGAACATTTATTGTAGTATATGCTATAATTATATTGAAATCAGCTGTATACATGTATACAACCGTGAACGATTGATTCCTGTTACTTATGTAAGAAATCCTTATATTCATGTCTTCATATACTCAATAACTTTTTTTTTCTTTTTATATATTCATAAGTGGACAGAGTTTTCCTGAAAGTGAAATAGATTTTTTTCCATATATTTCACTTTGCCACTCATGAATGTTTATGTAATATTATGTCTGTAGAGGACTTCCTCTCTTAAATGAAGAGTAAGAATTACACTGGCAATTATAGATTCAGAAGGAAAATGTTAGAAACGCACAAGCACCAATTTACTTCAAGAGTAAATATCTAGAGCTGCTGTCAAAAAGTAGGACCATGGTTGAGAGTTATAAATACCTAATTGTAATACCTTGTAGATGTAAAGAATTTGTGAATTATAACTATAGACATATATGTACGTATTTATCCAAATCAAAACGATAATTTTTTACAATACTCTTGTATTTCACTTTTTACATTACTATTTACATGTATAAAAACTGTTTATGGGCACTTGTTTATAATATGCACACACATTCATCAAAGTTGTTAAGTTTTATGTTGAGTTATTGTCTTGGAGCCGTCCATGGATGAGGTTGTGATAATTTATTTAGGTGCACACTTCTTTTTGTATTGGTACTGTTCACTTAGCTGTTAGTAGATATATTTTCATATTTTCCATTTATTTTAGTTTTTCTTTTACAATTTAATAGTTGGACAGGATTTTGTACATAGGTTCATTCTGTATGTATTTTATTTTATTAGATTTTTTTAAATTAGGTACATAGGTGTATCTTGTAGAATATAGCTCCTTTGGTGTTCTGTACTTTTATATATATATATCTTACTATCACTAATGAAAAAATGTTTCATATGTGCAATATACATTGTATTTTACAACGATATTACGAGTTTAATATACCTTGTTTATTATAATATGAAGTTTGTTACAGTTTTTGCTTTTTTAAAGTTCTGCATTGTTTTAAATCAGTTTTTGAATTTCAATTTGTTAAAAACTTCATAATTTGGTTAAAATTAAGAAATTCCTTGGTCAATTATGATAGAATACAGTAGATATAATCAAACATTCTTGTATGCAAAGAGTAATCCCTTTATTAATCTAGAAGACTTTAACTTAGATTAACCTTTAGAAATTTTAATGCAGTTTAAAAAGGCCATTTAAAGTTCAAGTTGATACAAGTTTAATCAAGTAGCAGATTAATTAATAATGATTTTGTTTATTGTATACCTGTAATTATCTTATTAGATTACTGCTGTCAGCTGTTGCTTTTTTTCCTATTTCATTGATTTTTAATTTCTACAAAACAGCATTTGTACCGCTTAATGAAATTTAATGAGACTTTCACAGAATCTTTGTTATACGAGGGGTGATCAAAAAGTTCGCGAACTATCTCTTTATTTACAAAACCACAATTCATATCAGAATGAAATTTGGCACACATAGAGTTATACACATGTTCTATAAATAGCATATGAAATGGAACGTTTTACCCCGTGTTTGTGACGTCACAATGTGAAAATAACGTCATAAGGTAGATCACTTGTGACAAAAAATGGTTGACTCAGTCGCATTCGAGAAACGAACGGCTGTAAAGTTAAACGTATATCTTGAAAATTCCTTTGCAGAAGTTTATAATATTTTGTACACGGTTTATGAAGACAAAAGACTTGCCAAAATTATTGTCATAAATTAGATTGATTGTTTAAGTGAAAGAAGGGAGATGTTTAAAAATGATGTTTGTTCTGTTGCCCAGTGAAAGCAAAATGGGAAAGAGACGTGTCCTTTGTTAAGCAATTTCTTAGAAAAGATCGACAACTTAAAGTTAGAAAAATAAATGAATATCTTTACAATAATATAAGTATCAAATCCTAAAAAATATTGTTCACTTTAGAATTCAAACACAACAGATATGATAAAGTGAAGGCACTCATACTTTATCCACATGAATTAAACGACGCTCAAAAGACAGAGGACTTATCTTCTGATGATCACCATGCTCATTCTGCAAAAGGATATCATTATCCACCCATACTATTGCCGAGATTAGGCCATTTCTTACAAATGGACTGTTTTTGTTGTAAAAAAAATAACTTCCATGGTTAGAAATATAGGAGTCGGAAAAAATTTAAAGCTTCTGTGACAAAACGCTAAGGAGCATGTCACGTGACCGCCTATATCACGTGATCCGCGCATGGACAGAACGGTTGCAGATGCGTATTAAAATCGAAAAGTGCTGCTTTGAAAAAATTTTAACACTGAAACCCTATATCATTTCTTTTTTGGAAGTTATTTAATTAGTTCGCGAACTTTTTTGATCACCCCTCGTATAGTACCATTGTGACCTCCTATTTTCCTTTTTGATCCTAAGCATATTTTCGGTTTCGAAGCGCAAAACATGGACGATCGATGTCATTCTTTCTATAATATTGAGGGGTACCAGTCTCTTATCCGTAACTCCTCTTCTACTACTGAATGCAATTTAATGATACTTCAACAGAATCTCAATTACATTTTGCCATTTTGCACCTCTTACTTTACTTTTTGGTCTGACAGTTATTTCAAGTCTCCCTGAGCAATACATGTACATATAGTCATTTGGGAAGCAGGAAGGTATCAATTTCAAATAAAACTTATCATTTCTTTGTATGTGATGCTGTATAAGTTGCGTTATTTCCCGGATCTCATATGTTCTTTTGCACTCACAAGTTATGTGTTTAACCCTTTTGCCGATAACACCAGGTTTTTTAAACAAATAGGTCCTCGTCATCTGATATTGATGATTCTACATACGACTTTTTAAAGTTAGTTTGAAGATATTGTCAAATACCGGTATAATCGTCATTCAAGTGCACGTGCACTTCTAACAATGATAGCATTCAGCATTATCTTCGATGACTAACCTTTTCACTTGTCTGCCATCTTTGATATTTCCAAAGGTTTCTTCTGTTGGAATGACTAGGGGAACTTCTGTGGGAAGAAATAAATATTTATTTTCAGTGATTGAACCATCTGCACGAAATAGAACATAGAGAAAATAAGATCATTATTCCTCTCTACAAAATATAGGAGATAGCAGTAAACGAAAAGATTATTGATATCTTTGCTTACCAGGCTTCGATAATGATACATCCATTGTGCAGAAATAGAAATATTCAATTTTTGAATGACCGTTAATATTTCATTATCAGTTTGAAAACTTTGTGTCCTTTGACTTCTTTATCTAAGGGGGAGATTAGAGCTAGTGACCTGAATAAATTGGTCAAAAGGTCCGAGTTTGTAAAGTGAAACATTTTTAGTTTCCGTGGAAGTTCTTGTGCTCAATTAAAAAGGCAAAAGTTCAAAACTTATGACAGCAGAGACATAAAATTGCTTTTGGTTTGACAAACGGGGAACGAACTCGAAGACACTTTAGACTTGTACAGAATTTAACTACATCGTATTTTTAAAATACATATGAATTAAACAACATGAAATGTGTCATAATAAGATAAAACCACAGCAATTTTTTTCAGATTTCGTAGTTGAACATGGTTCGATGATTATGCAATCTGTAGTTTACTATTCACGTGTAAACAAACCTTGTTTTAGTGCCGATGTTTTCCCAATGTTATCATCTTCTTTGCCTATAAAGCAAACAGAAAGCATCAAATGACGATAACGTTTTTAATTTATACTCTTCTTTAATTTTTTATTTGATTTTTTCGAGTTGTTTTGCTCATCAAATAAGAAAACAGACCTCCTTGCTGTTATTTTCAAGAGCAAGTTAAGTGGAAATCATGTTCAAATGTTATATAATAATCTTTGAAATATTTTCTATGATATCATTAACATAGAGATATTGCGTCATTGCTACCGTAAAAAATTCAATTCGTAGATAATGCAATAAAAATTAGTCTCATGCTATGTCACGTCGAATCCTTTAATAAATTCGTCGTTCTTCAATTCTTGTCAAAATCTTTTTAAAAAATATTAAAATTGATCAGGATTTTAAAAACTTTTGTTCTTTACGCTATATCCTTCAGTTCATTCAAACAGAATGGGTTTTGATACTAATTTTTCCACATAGGCGTCGGAACCGGGGGGGGGGGGGGGGG
>PRKT01000031.1:1218855-1233188 GCA_003671525.1 Saccostrea glomerata
TTTTTATAAATTGATGAATTAGCAATCCCATTAACATGCTCTTAGCTACCTCGGTATTTATGATGAAGAGGATTTTTAAGTATGAGCATAAAAAAAGCAACTGAAACAAAATCAAACGCTCTTCTATCTCGCCAGCTTGATCATGTTAATTCTAACAAACCATATCCTTGAAACGTTCTATTTTTTGCTGCAGCAATCGAATAAAAAATGAGATCGTATCACTGTTTTAAGTGCCAAAACCAAATCACTATTTGATAGGAAAACCCAGTGTTTCACTGGAATGGAAAACCCTTTTTCATTTTGTCAGGTATTTAAAATATATTTCCCTCGGTTTTGGGGAACTGGAATCTTTCTAACCCCTTCAATTAATACATTAACTGTATACTAGTATTTGATATAACCGTGCTTTTGTGTCACTGAAAAAGTTTTTCCCTTTCAAGATGTATTCAAGAGACAGAAATCTTTTCTTTAAGAGCAAATATCCTTTAATAAGAGAGCCATTTTTAATGCAGCATTGGTAGGAATAAGTACAATCGGAAGCCAAAGTGTTACCTTTCAACATTCATAAAGTAAATAGGAAAAAGATAAGTGCATTGCAAGTTATACATGTACATAATATAAATTACAGTAAAAATCAAGTTATACACGTACATAATATAAATTGCAGTAAAAATGTAATTTACTGATTAGAAAATTAATAAATTTGTCATTTTAAGTCAAATTGTTTTCAAATATACAAAATGGGAGTTTCGAATATTACATGTAGATTTTCAGGACTTTGAACATGAATGTATATATAATACTTGTGTTTCTATTCATTAATTTTATCAAAAAGACAACATAAGCGAATTATTTTTATAGGTAGATATTGTCAAAAAATTATAGATATATTAATGATACAATTTTTTGTAAGAATGTGAATAAGAGAACTCCGTAATGTACTTTATTAATTTACCTCAAACAATTTTTATGCACATTATTCATCTTCAATCGTAGTTTAAAATACATTAGTAATATATTAGTCAAACTTGTTAAAAAAAACCTTAAGCATGCATATGCAAGGAAAGTAGTCGACATGTACTGTACACAGGGGCATTTGAAGTGATATTTATTATCCCCCCACTTGAAAAGTGAGAGGGTATAGAGTGATCGGGATGTGCATCCATCCGTTTGTTACGCTTGGGGATACCCATCTCTTGTCCTCTTTTACCGCTTAATGAAATTTAATGAGACTTTCACAAAATCTTTGTTATACGAGGGGTGATCAAAAAGTTCGCGAACTATCTCTTTATTTACAAAACCACAATTCATAGTCAAATGATTAAACGATTTAAAATTGATTGTAAGAAAAGAAATATTTATGTAAAATACATATACAGTGGCATTAAAAATGAGGTAATTTGTAATGTGGTTTTTTTTAAGCTATTATTGTACTTGTGCTTTTTGAAAGGTCAAACTCAAACTGAATTATGTCTTGACGACACTGAACATTTTACTTATATCGATTTTCAAAAGACGTTAGGGAGTTACCTTAAAAATACAAAAGGGTTGAGTTAAAGAAATGGTCCGAGGAAATATGAGTCTTTCGTTTATTTTTTAAAGGGCAGGGTAAAATTATTTTCAACAATATAAAATGGATACGAATAACCCCCCCAAAAAACTCGATTTTTTTTTCAAAAGACCATGTTTGACAGTAATAGGGCTATTCAAAAAGTAAATACCAACCTTTTCAAATTGACGATGAATCAAGAGAAAATTACCGTCCAATTACTTTATTGAGCTGCTTGGGTAAACTTTTCACATGTATACTAAGCAAACGATTAGAAATGTACGCAGATGAGATTGAACTTATTCAAGAGAATCAAGCAGGTTTTAGGAAAGAATATTCTACTTTAGACCATATCCTGACTTTACATTTTTTATCAAATACGCTTATGAAGTGTAAGAAAAAACTTTTTTGTGCTTTTATAGATTTCAAGCAAGCGTTTGACACTTATTGGAGAAACGGTCTCTGGAGTAAACTTTTAAATTATGGAATTAAAGGTTTACTTATATTACAAATATGAATCAGGGAATTAAATCACTTATAAAGATGAACGGTACAACAAGCGATTTTTTCTTTTGTAATGTCGGAGTCAGACAGGATGAAAACTTATCTCCTTTTTTATTTTCATTGTACATTAATGACCTAGAGAATTATCTTGTTTATAGAAATATAATTGGTTTACAAAAACTTACTACTTCAATAGAAAATGATTTATGTGTGTATTTGAAACTTCTTATACTTTTATATGCCGATGATACTGTCATTTTAGCAGAAACTCCAGATGATTTACAAAATGCTTTGAATGAATTTGAAAGCTACTGCTCAGAGTGGAAATTACATGTAAATATTGAGAAAACCAAAATATTAATTTTTTCAAAAGGTCCCTTAAACAAAAGAGTATTTTACTATAATAACAAGAGTCTTGAAACTGTCAAAGAATTTAAATATCTTGGTAGCATTTTCTCAAGATCTGGCTCTTTTTTAAAAGCCAAGAAACATCTCTGTGAGCAAGCCCAAAAGGCAATGTATGGTGTTATCAGAAAAATAAGACAATTTAACCTCCCTGTAGAATGTCAACTTGATTTGTTTGATAAAATGGTTTTACCAGTGTTATTTTATGGCTGTGAAATCTGGGGTTTTGAAAATTTAGATATTATTGAACGTGTTCACTTAAAATTTTTAAAACATATTCTGTATTTGAAAAGTAGTACCCCGAATTATATGGTTTATGGTGAAACAGGACGTTTCCCACTATCTATCATTATATATTCAAGAATAGTCTCATACTGGTGTAAATTATTGAAAAGCACAGAAAAGAAAATTTCATGTATATTTTATCAATATTTAATTGCCAATTCACAATCTGAAATTGGTAAGAATCCTTGGATTGACTGTGTTCATCGTATTTTTGATTCATGTGGACTATCTCATATTTGGAATGAACAGTTTTATTATAATTATAATCTTAATCAAGATTGGGTAACTTCTGTTGTCAAACAAAGATTACAGGATCAATTTATACAAAAATGGCATTCTGATATTAATAGTTCTTCTAAAGGTATTTTGTATAAAGGGCTTTTAAAACGAAATTTGAGTGTGGAAATTATTTAAGTTTTTTGCCATTAAAATTCAGAAAAATACTTGTCAAATTCCGTACTACTAATCACCGTCTACCAGTTGAGCTGGGAAGATGGGCATGCATACCATTAAATGAAAGATTATGTACACTTTGTAATGTTAAACATGTTGCTGATGAATTCCATTTTATACTTGAATGTACTGCACTGTCAAATATCAGAAAAAAATATATTAATGAATACTACTTCACAAGACCAAATATTCTTAAATTTTCCCAACTGATGACAAAACAAGATGCTACGTCACTTAAAAAGCTCTGTATGTTTATATTAAAAATATATGACTTAGTCTGTCCTCCATAATTTGTTCCCCTCATTTATTTCATTATTATATGTATCATATGTGGTTTTTCTATTTTCCTTTTTTTTTCAAATTTTATTTTTTATTCTTCTCCCATTTCATTTCCTGACTTTGTATATCATATACTTATACCTCTGACCTGATTATATATATGCTGTAAATATTTCTCTTTGTCCTCATGTACCATGTATTTAAAATGGTGTTGAGTGAATAAATGAACTTGAACTTGAACTTGCCACACTAGCGACACAGTAGGGAGGAATACGAAAGCCAATGTTTTCGTGTTGGGGCATTCACAAATTATTTTTACTTTAATTGTTCTGAATCAAGTATTAGATTTCGTATTATTAAGATTTTGTTGGTCGTTAGCTAAATGAACGTTTTCGTCATGTTAATTGAATTGAAACAGGCACATAGCATTTGGGATGCCGTTGGGGGGGGGGTATGCCCACCTCCGATCCCCCACATTTTCTAGACATATTAAGTTCTTCTACATGTATATACATGTACGTTTTTCTATAAAAAATGTAAATTAAAAGTTTTCACCCCCCATACACTCACAAGCTTAATTTAAGTTGCAGCATTGCCAAATAAGGGTGATTTAGTGTCTGAGTAAAAATATATATATGTTGCACTTAAAGTACTTGAACCCCCTACCCATGAAATAGAAATGTTTATTTGACCATTTTCATTTTTAATTATTAGTTTTTTAGGTAGTATCAAGGTTTTTAAAAAAGTTTTTTCAAGTTTAAGTTGATCCCCCCTTTTATTTAAAAAAAACTATGCTATATGACTCCTCGTTATTGTTTGTCCAGGAAAATACATGAAAGTATAATTTGCTGTTTTTGCTTTGAGTATTTTTGCATTTTATGTTTGTTTGTATTTTTATTGTGTGTGTTTGTTTAAATATGGAAAACATGTTTGTTAAACTGGGGTAAATTAGATCTTCGAATATTTGAAGGTAAAACCCTTGGGACAAGCATTGTTTAAAATATTGTTTTATTAAGGCTTCTGGTAGTGAGTCCAAAAATAATTTTTCACCCCTAGCCCCCAGCTGGGACGGGCTAGTCGAAGTTTTAATGACAGAACTTTACTACCCTCGAATTCCAGTCACTTCTGATTAGCCATTACCCCTCTATGAGTATGTAAATCAAAACGATTACAGCTTCATATTATTCCCTATGTTTTAATTCATTTCAGGTCTAATGTCAAACAGTATCTGTCTCAACCTTCGAAAGATGTCCGTTGTTCTATAGCCCTTTTTGAAAATTAAGATGGCAATGAGCCTAAAATTAGTGGAAGTGAAAACCATCATTATATATAAACAATTAAGATTATTAGGGTTTTCTCTTGGAAATGAATTGAACCCCCACGACGCCCCCTAAAAAACCAGGGACATTTTAAAAGATGACCATAACAGTAGAGGGAATACCAGATGAAATATGTGAATAATACTTTATATTTATCATGGTCGTAGGCGCGACTATTTTGCGGATCCTGCAGCTAGGGTAGTGTTAAACCCTGGATTCCATATTTTTTTTTATACGTCTGTGTTATGTCATATAGTGTTCATATCTGTCCGTCTGTCTATCTGTTAGCTTTTTTCTTATCCGACACATGGCTCTAACAGCGTTTAATACTATTAAGCCAAAAATTATCTTATCTTGTCAGCTGATTCATCTTTGGTAGATTGTATGTCGCCCATCAAAACTGCGCTGACTTTAAATTGATATGCTATGACCAAGTATGAAAAAATCCTGCCTGGCTCATAACTAGCTGCGAATCAATGGCATATTAAGGTTTTATATTTTTATATTTTACAGTCTTTAACCATAATGCTGTATACAGATCCCGAAAAGCAATAATTGTGCAATTAACAGCGCAAGATTTTATTCGCAATTTTGAAGAGAATTAATACACTTTCCATCATCATCATCCAATCAACTATTTTTATTCCCTATATCTAGGCATATTTTTAAGGAGTTTGTATGTTTTATCCATATCCAAGCTCTCGTATAATCGCCTCGTCTCTACGAACCAAATAAATCTGGTTTTGACAAATTCACAACAGGCGAATTCATAACTATAGAAAACTATTAGACCGTTTACATTTATGTAGAAATCCAAACATTATAGTCATAATATCAAACCATCTTCCCCCGCAACTCCAATCATCTTCTTCTTCTTCTTTCCTCCTGGGTGCCATTTTGTACAATGAATAATCGATCAGGACAGTTTCTTTAAAACAATACGTTTACTATAGTTTAAAAAATCTTTTAGATAAACATCTTTAATTTAAAAAAAACAAATCTATTATATCAAGCTTTGCTGACAAGAACTTTGTTTTTGAATTAAACGGGAAGCCTTTGGGTCTTAATGTTAACCTGGGAATCATACTGCAATAACTTTAATAATCATAAACCCCTATATTCCAATTCCTGGTAACGTTGGCAAAATTGTCATCCTACATGTACTGACTTACTGTTGCCAGCATGGCGCAGGAGTTAGAGCGTCTGCTTTAAAGTCGCAGAGTATCTCTAGATGGATTGATTGTTTGTTGTTAAAAGTCCCTCTCGAGAATTTTTCACTCATATGGTGACGTCACCACTTGCCTTTGAAAAACTGTAAATTTTGTCCTATTCTCGATACCCAGGACCATTGAGCAGAGAATTTTGGATTTTTTTTATGCCAGTACCTACTTCGACACGTGATTTCTGTTTATACGGAGTCATCCTGAAGGACCGGTCTCACAGTTGGAATCTAACCCCCGACGTTATTTCGCTCTAACCACTGCACCAAGCGTGCTACCGCGGAGTATACAAGTAAAGAGGGACGTAAAACAACACAAACAAAACCTGACTTGATCTTGTCAAATTATGCTTGAAACTAGTCTGTCTATGATTCTCTATTTGCAGAGTATAGGGGTATGCCAAAAAATAAAAACAAAAACAAAACAAAAAACATTCATATTTAATGCAATACGATTGCTACTTATAAGTCATTCATAAGTTCTCATGGATCTCGAAGTATACACAATCAAAAGCTTCATTAGACTTGATCAGATGAACAGATTATGCGGTCGAATTTAGGTAGTTTGAGCACTGAGCTCACTACATGTAAATGATACCCCTAGTCCCCCATACTATTATCATGGCAAAGTCCATGTTTTATTCTGGGAAATAAGTGTCGGATCAAAAAATAAAATAGGAGGTGCACTATGGCAATATGTAATAAAGAATCTATGAAAGTGTCATTAAATTTTATTCACTGGTATGGAAGGAATTGCAGATTACTATAGTAGATGTTGGTACCCTTCAATATTATAGAAAGAATGGAAGTGTCCATGTTTTGCTATGGGAAACCCAAAATATGTGTCCTTTCGAAAAGTAAAAAGGAGGTTCACAATGGCACTGTGTAAAAATTAAAACTTATTTGAAAGTTTCATTACAATTCATTCAGTGGTATATTTTTGCGATTAGGAGAAGGGTACCCTAAAGCGCAACGGACGGACGTACAAATGGACGGACAGTCGGACATCCCGATCACTTTATACCCTCCCACTTTTCAAGCGGGGGTGTGAGAAGTGAGCGAGCTAAAAAGATCACAATGATCTGTGTTATATGTACATTATCAGATGCATGGGATATCGATCTATTTAAATCCCTATATAACGGCTATGATCTCTCCTTCTTATTTAGACAATATTGAAAGAATAAATGTTCTGCCCATTAGGAACTTAAGTAGGATATGGAGATAACGAACAGTATTCAATCTCAAAGTCTCAGAGATGATAAGATCTTTGTTCAGTGGGAAAAATCAGATATAGAAAGATGACAAATCAGTAACCAAACACAAACAATTATTCATAGCTTCTGAGTAGAAAGATTTCATAAGGCCGAATTAAAGAGAATTGTCTTACAATTTTGAATAATGTACCTGCTACTAACAGGCTTAGTATTTATCGGACAGGGCAATGTTTAAAATAAAACTTAAAAAAATCACTGCATGGTGGTTTTCCAGGGAATTTAGAGTCCCCTCCTTTAATTATAAATCAAATTAATAAATGCAATGTAAACTGACTGATATTGAAAAAAGCAGGTCAAAAAGATATTGATTTAAAAAATATCTCGTACATGTACACATTAATGCGGTACTATTTTTAGGTCACCTGAGTAAACTATTGCTATCTGTTTTCGTCCGTCGTCGTGCGTCGTGCGTCGTCCGTTTACATTTGAACATTTTCAGCTTCTTCTCTGCAACCACTGAACCAATTCCAACCAAATTTGGCACAAAGCATCTATGGGTGAAGGGGGACAAAAATTGTGAATTTCATGATCCCTGCCCCCCTGGGGCCTGAGGGGTGGGGCCAAAACCACTAAAATTAATGCAATCTTTAAAAATCTTCTTCTTTACTCATATACATCAAGCAGTCAAACTGTTTGCATAATTGTAACCAGCAATAAGTCCTCTACCAAAATTGTGAAATTCATGGCCCTGGGGTCAGGGGTTCTAGTGCTAGGGCGGGGGATATTCATCATTATATGCAGTAGTTCTTTTATCGTGATGATGATGAGCGTTAAATATTATGTCCGGTACTTTAAACATTACGTGCTGTAGATTTTGCATTTTGTTATGATGTAGGCCTAGACACAGTATTACGTATATGCTGTGCTTTCTTCTTTATGATGACGATCTTTCAGCTCATTTGGGAACACGTTCTGTTAGAAAATGGAAGATATTTTACGGGACTTTCAAATGGTTCAATTTCTAGATGCCTTCAAAAAAGAAAAGATCACACCAGATATTGTCTGTTTCTTAAATCGCAATGAAATGTTGCAACTTGGATTACATCCTCACGAAATGACAAAACTTCGAAATTTCTTCATAAATTACGGCACAAAGCAACCTACTCGTCAGGTAAGCTATACACTCTTGCATAAGAACACCTGATCATTTCATAGACACATAGTTTGATTAGCAATTCGTGCAAATTTTATTCCAATTGCAAAATTTATTCTAATTAATAAATGGCACACCTAATAAAAGTCGTTTTTTTTTTCGGGGGTGGGGGGGGGGATAAATATATATTATAATTATGTCGAAAGTTGTACAGTAACTGAGTTTTTATTTGCATATGAATTTAGTTAATCAATATGAATAAATTATATTTATATTAATAAACTTTCTATTGATTCTCTCATACTTTTTAAAATTAGATATCTGGTTGTGGAGCATCAAAATTTACCATTCCAAAAGAAACTTTACAAAGTTTTATAGACGATGGCTTTTCCATATCAAATATTGCAAGCCTTCTTTCGGTGTCGGAGAAAACAATTTATAGACGAATGCAGGAATATAATTTGAAAAAGCGGATCTATACAGATATTGACGATAGACAATTAAAAAAAAAATAAGTGATGGATTTAATAGAAGAGTTTCCCTCCTGTGGTGAAATAATGCTTGCACAAGTTCTGCGACAACAAAACTTTAAGGTATAAGTTTATGAGTGTGTGTGCGTGAGAGAGAGAGAGAGAGAGAGAGAGAGAGAGAGAGAGAGAGAGAGAGAGAGAGAGAACCCGAGATCCCTACATTACGAGGAAATGGACTGGTCATAAGACTAACACTGTGGGGAAAGTTGGAAATTGTGGGGAAGACGTTAATTCCCCACAGTTACATGTGCCCTTTTTTCTTTCATTTTACGACATAACCAAAGTTTAACATCATAATTATAATGTCTTATCGATCTGAAACAATTTCTCACCTTCATTGATTTACATACTTCAATTGTTTAACGTATAGCCTAAGCCAATCAAATTTCCCCACAAAAATTTTATTACGACTCACACTACCGAAAAACGACGTCTTTCGGAACACCCCAAAATAAATATTCTTTAGCGGGAAAAAGATATGGGATGTTGCTCTAGCAGTTTATAACATTACTATGATAAAAATAGAATCTATAAAGTCTTTATGGTAAATAAATCAAGTATTAGATTTCGTATTATTAAGATTTTGTTGGTCGTTAGCTAAATGAACGTTTTCGTCATGTTAATTGAATTGAAACAGGCACATAGCATTTGGGATGCCGTTGGGGGGGGGGTATGCCCACCTCCGATCCCCCACATTTTCTAGACGAGAAAATAATCAGCTCGGCGCTGGAGTCGTATGCCGCCATCATGATTCGAATAATAACTACAACATCAGTGTCGATTTTTACCTCACATACATGTAAAAATCCAAACATTAATGTCATACAATCAAAAGTTCTCCCACCGCAACATTCGTCATTGTTTTCCTCCTCTTCATTTCTGTTTGAACTCATTTTTTGCAAAATGGATAAGGTTTTACTCTATTTTAGAAGAAATGCTGCAAAACAGTTGCGTGATTTTCAAAAACCAACCGCTTAAAAATACTTATAGTTAATTTACAAAGCAATTATATCGTTTATGTACCTTGGTGACAAGAATTTTGTTTTGAAATAAACAAAACGTCAGTTGGCTTTAACCATTACTTACGCATCAGTTGAAATAAGGTCCCTATTTAAACAATCCTCTCCAATATCTAAAGCATCCACAGTTTGTGCAAATTTATTTCAAATGTTCAAATACCAGTAATCTTACTGTGTCTAAAAATTCATAATATAAAAAAAACGGCAAAACTAGTATATATATATATATATATATATATATATATATATATATATACAATGTATATATATATTTTTTTTTTTTACTTTCATATGAACTAAGTGAAATGGAGAATTTCAGAGAGAGAGAGAGAGAGAGAGAGAGATGAGTATGATGATGATGGAAATTAATACTTATACATGTATATTTAAATATAACAACATGTATCTATTGTGTTCGCCTATCATCAATTTGTTGCGACTTCAAACTTGAAGCTTTTCCCGACAAATGATTCTCCCAATGAATGGCATGCAGAATTCTTTTAAATAACTAGTTACACTGTTTATTATAATAATCAAAATGAATGATACTATAAAAGCCATATTATTGTCATAAATTGACTTTTTAAAACGAAATATAAATCACGAAAATGCTTTGACTTTTTGTGTCTAAGCCAATCCAGATATGATTGTTAATAAATAATTGACTCTGACTTTTAAAATTGAAATAAAAGACACGTTTTCCACAGACCAGTTGTTTTAAAAAAAAAAATTCCTTTGTATTTCTATATTACACCCCTGACCTCACCTGAAAAAAATTGAATTTAAAAATCATGCACTGTAACTTATGTTCGATCGGTAAAACATATTTAGGATATTTTTGACTTTTTAAAACAGATTTTAAGGTATTTTGTTTCGATAAAACTCTTTAAGAAACAAAACATGTCGGTGCAAAAAAAGGAGCAGAATTAATTTTATTGTCATTGTATATACTAGTATTCCTAAGATATGGTTATCAACCTAAATGGTTTTCCTCAAATTTTAAACCCCTTGCCCTTAGATAAGGACATATTCTAAAAATTATTTTAAGGTAAATTTGCTTTCAGACTGCTCTAGAATGACAAACTTTCTCCAATAGCTGCAGAATATAAACGAAGTTTTTTTTAAAAAGCATTGATGTGAAGTTAAAAATTGTGTCAAAGTATAGTTAACAATCAATCCTAATGAAAATAAAAGTCAGAAAAAATATTTTTGAATGTTCTTTTCTAAGTACATTGATTTTTAATTGTCAGAATATCATTAATTATTTATTTAATTTTATTATGCATGTAACATTTTACATTACGTGGTGGACATGAGTTCGTTGGTCTATTCATACCTCGAAAACAACGAAAATTAAACCCCTACGAAAAGTTGTGATTTCACAGTAACTTGCTTTTCAAAATTATTTTCCTCCATTACGGATTGATATCTTATTTGATAAATAGAAAAAAAGGAAACCATTTTTAAAAGATCTTTTACTTGCTGCGAGGCTTTGAAAAAATTGTATAATTTTGTATAAAATCGCAAGATTTGTTTACTCTTGTGCTGCAAACATTCAAGGAAATATCGTGTTGGTATCCATCTTTCAATATCAACATCTCAAAAACATCCTATGACAAAACATCAAGACATCCCGATTATTTGAAATATAAATAGTCTCAGCGGAAACTGAACTCAGGTGAACTTGTTTATTAATTGTATGTATATTAAAGTACATAAAGTATATGCTCACAGAAACAACATTACAAGTGGGATGTACATGTATGAAGAATTTAATAATTTCGTTGTAAATTTTACAAGATGGAGGTAAATGAAACATTCACATTGCATTTATCTACACCTAGTAAATTCAAATTTACAACACCTTTGTTTTATAACTAAATTAAAAATCAAGTGAGCAAGTAAAAGAAAGCACTTACATGAATGCGTTTCTAATCAGGCTAGTTCACTTTTTTGTTAACAGGAAAATAAGAAAAAAAGGGAAACGTAATACTCAGTGTCTTCCCACAAATTTTTATTAAAATAGAAAATCACCAAATTTGTGAGAAAACTGTAGATAAACCCTTCTTCCCATTTATAGAAGAAAATGGACTTTTCCCGATGGTTTGAAAACGCCAAAATGTTTTAATAATAGATAAATAAAAATTCAGGAACATCTCGGTGTCTGAAATTATCTGGAATAAAAGATGCACAAAAAAAAAAAAGAAGAAAGAAAGCCAGATCAATTATTTTAATATTTCAAGTTTTACCGCAAACATTTTTGTTGAATTAAGAAATGAATGTAAATGAGAAAAATATTTTTATTGCGAATAAACGCAATAATCATTGGGATTAAACGCAAAACATCTTTAAATAAAATATGCCCTACCTACTCAATTTTTATTTTGCTTTTAAAGATGACTTTATCCATAATACTTAAAGCCGCTTAGTCCGATTCTACTCGCAAATTAAAAAATGTTTTTCATCTTGAAAAATAATTGTCCATAAATAGTTTCAACTTTTGTTAAATTAAATCCCCAAAGTCTTTTTCTTTTTAAAGATATCAAAAAATCAAAAGTAAAAACAAATGATTTTTGTTAGGCCACACAAAAAATAATCGTATGTTGATATCGCGTGAAATCATCTTCGAAAATTTTAATTTATCGCTTATATCTAATATCTCATGAAGAACAAACCCGAGCATTTTTTTTTCACAACAAAGTACTTATACCTGTACACGGACAATATTTTAGCCTTCGTTACTAAACTTCCTTTAAAAAAAATCCTTAAAAATATCTGATTTTCCTTTATTCTTTAAACATGCAAATAATATTAAATCTACTGTGAATTATATTCAATTTATCTATGTATTTATTACAGTTTATAGTAACACGTGTGTTGATCGAACACGTGTTTTGTTTATTTATATTTATACCGGAAACCATTTGTCATTGGTCAGTTATTTCAGAAATAGAACCTGTTTAACAGGTATTTTACGCGACACACCTCATCACCCGCTTAACAAATAAACCCTTTCGAAGGCTCTCTCTTCGTGCAGTATAGACGTGGCGCCCACCCATCCACCCTCACAGTGGGGCCAAAATGGCCGATCAAAGTTTTACATAGGAATATATACATAGGAAAAATCTTTAAAGAACCATTGGGAGAGGAAAAAACTCGTGTTGAATTATCCTAAGATAGTGTACATTCAAGTTTGTTCAAATCATGGCCCCCCGGGGTAGGATGGAGTCACAATGGTTGATCAAAGTTTTACATTCGAATACATAGGAAAAATCTTTAAAAATCGTCTTCTCAAGATCCATACGAACAGGAAAGATGAAACTCGTGTTGAATCATAATCAGATAATGTACATTTAAGTTACCCCGGGGGTAGGGTGGGGCCACAATAGCCGATCAAAGTTTTTCATAGGAATATATAGGAAAAATCTTTAAAAATCTTCTTCTCAAGAACCATTGGGACAGGAAAGATGAAACTCATGTTGAATCATCCTCAGATAGTGTACATTCAATTTTGTTCAAATCATGATCCCCGGGGGTAGGGTGGGGCCACAATGGTTGATCAAAGTTTTACATAGGAATATATAGGAAAATCTTTCAAAATTTTCTTATCAAGTACTTTTCAAAGCCGTGATTAGTGATATTTTTATGGAGACATCCTCAGATACTGTAGATTCAAGTTTATAACCCCCAGGGATAGGGTGGGGCCACAATGGGGGATCCAAGTTTTACATTAAAATATACACATGTATTTTAAAATATCTTTTTCTAAAGAATTGCAAAGCCATGATTAGTGATATTTATATATATGGAAGCCTCCTCAGGTAGTGTAGAATTAAATTTGTTGAAATCATAACCTCCAAGGGTAGGGAAGGGTCTCAATGGTGGATCATAGTTATACATAGGAAAATAAAGGGGAAAATCTCAATAACAGAAAAGCTATGTTGAGTCATATTGACATGTAAGCATCCTCATGTATTGAAGATTTAAATTTGTTCAATTATGAGTACCCTTTGGGGAAAGGAGGGAAATGATGGAGGGGGGGGTCAAATTCAGAGTATTTCAAAGTAATGTATACAAACAAAAAGTAAAAAGAAAATCTATAAAAATCTTTCTCAATAAGTTATATGCAGAATTGATATGGAGGCATTCTCAAGTAGTATTAAAATTCAAGCCCCCTCCCCCAACCTCTCAGTAAACTTTTCAATTCTGATCTGATTTGTGCCTCTTCCTAGCCGATGTGCTCAGGTGAGCAATGTGGCCCCTGGGCCTCTTGCTAAGAGTACATTATGTGAAACCATGATTAAAGAAACTCAGTTAACTTTACATGTAAAGCACATAAAAAGAGATGGGTTCAACCTTCAGTAAAGACATGTCAATTATTATAACCCCGCTTGAAAATTA
>PRKT01000031.1:1237181-1252709 GCA_003671525.1 Saccostrea glomerata
ACAAAAGCTAAAGCAGTATTTTGAAAGATATACTGTAGACATCGTGCGGAAATGTTTTTCATGAAATAAAACTGCGTCCCATAATCACACTGTTGGTGCTACATCCAAGACATTTCATTTGTTTCAAATCAAATCTTGGCTACTAACTTAGAGACCAGAATTATTCAAAATTGCAATAACTAAAGTATGTAAAAAATAAATTATTTAAACAATACAATAACTTTACTTTCCAAGACAAAACTAAAATTTTATAAAGCATTAGTTTTAAGTCACAGCAAGGAAAAGAATTCAATCCTGCATTTCTCATTTATAATTATTACTCAATTAACCTCTTGACATTCTCTCTCTCTCTTTCAAAATATTTAATTACAATACCATTACATATGGGAAAAAATAAGAAAAAAAAATAAAATATGCTAAAATTATCCATTCCAGGATTCGAACCCATTCTCTGGTAAAAGTACTAGTTGGAAGCCCACCAGCATATTCACTAGACCATTTCGGACACGATAAATTGAGCGTTATTTATTGTTTACATTTTGAATTTCGTTTTTGGAGAATAATATTTATTCAATTTTTGCGTTTTTCAAAAATATGCCTCTTTGAAACAAAAATCGGAAATGGCAGTTTTGAAGAAAATTCCTGCTCCTATGTATATATATCAAAATTATTCTGTTTCAAGGAGGCAGTTTTTCAGAACAATGGGGATTCCCTATTTAAAAAACAGAAAATCTGACAAATTTTGCCGTGAGACTAATTTTCACATCATTTAATGGCAAATTGGAAGTCAATACGCAGCTTCAAAATACTGTTTCTCGTTGTGCTTTTTATATTGTTGAATTTGAAAAAAATTAATATGAGTTTCTGCAACATAAAAATTATTCTTTTAATCTGCTACACATTTAGGGAAAATAACAAAAGAACTGCAACACCTTCTTTCATTCAGTGGTATAAGAGTCGTTGCGGATAAGAAATGGGTACTCTAAAGCGTAACAGACGGACGTACAGCTAAACGGACGGACGGACATCCCGATTACTATATACTCTCCCGCTTTCAAGCGGGGGGGGGGGGATAATAAGAACTGCACAATGGAACTATATAAGAAACAAAGATAAAGTTTCATTAAATTTCATTCAGTGGTATAGGAGGAGTTGCATTTAAGAGAGTGCATAACAGACAGCCGGACGGATACCCTGAGTACTATATACCCTCCCACTTTTCTAGCGGGGGTATAAAAGATGACAAGGAAAATTAAAAGCACTAATCTAGAGTGCAACATTTTTTTATACCCTCACTTGAAAAATGGGAGGGTATAAAGTGATCGTGATGTCCGTCCGTCTGTCTGTCTTTCCGTCTTTTACGCTTTGAGGAACCATTCTCTAGTCCGCAACTCTTCTGGTACCACTATATGAAATTTCATGAGAGTTTCACAAAATCTTTATTGCCATTTTGCACTCATATTTTTTTTTGATCGGACACATATGTTAGGTTTCTATGAAAAAACATGGACACTGTCATATTTTTTATAATATGGATGGATACCCATCTGTCATCAGCAACTCATCATATACCACTGTGATCACTGAGCTCCCTCCCATATGATTATAATGACAAAATCCATGTTTTGCTCTGGGAGACCCGAAATAAGTGTCAGATCAAAAAGTAAAATAGGAGATGCACATTGACATTATGTTATGAAGAATCTTTGAAAGTATCATTAAATTTTATTCGATGGTATAGGAGGAGTTATGGATATTGTCTAAGAGGAGGAGTATCGATTTTATTTCATTTGCATAGTTGTTCTATTTTGATTTTAAAGGTTTATTGGGATGTTAATATGTGAGCAAATGTATCGTAAAGAACTAGAGGTACTGTGAGCATTGAACTCACTAAATGATACCACCGCCTCCCATATGGATATAATGGCAGTGTCTATGTTTTACTGTGGGAAACCCAAAATATGTGTCGGATCAAAAAGTAAAATAAGACGTGCACAATGGCAATATGTAATAAAGATTCTGTGAAAGTTTCATAAAATTTCATTCAGTGGTATAAGAGGAGTCGCGGATAAGAGATGGGTACCCCAAAGCGTAACAGACAGACGGACAGAAACGGACAACTACAGACGGATGGACGGACATACCGATTACCATATACCCTCCTGCTTTTCAAGCGGGGGTATGATAAACTATTATTTTGACCCCGTGACCTTGAAGTTTTACCTATCTTCAAAAATGCTATCTCTTCTTATAACTGTTGATTGAAAAAAGACAGGGCTTTCATATTTGACATTTGCATTACCTGTGACAAAATGTTTCCGAGCATATTATGATTTTGACGCCTTGACCTTAACTTCATGTTTGCCCAAACTTTAAAATAATTTATCTTTGGCGATTTTAATGACATATAATAGGGCGTTCATATTTGACAAAATCTGCCATAAATAATGGCATCTCGTCCACTTAGTTTGTTGGCATGATTTTTTAATAAAACGTTAATTTTACGTTATTTTTGGGATTTTTCATATGAAATACAATGTAAATGTAAATGTGTACTAAAAGATAAATTTATATATAAAAATGAATAACAAAAAATATCTTTGGACCTGGGGTTTAAACACAATAATCTTTCCTTTTAAGGATTTGTTTTGCATTCATACCCAATGATACTGTAGTTTCAAAACAGACATCAATCAGCGAGTTAGCCAAAACTTATAAGAAATTAATTATTAGGATCGGACACTTCAAAGAAATGCTTAAAAATGATTTTTGTGTGTGTGTGTGTGTGTGTATTATAGGCTGTTATATGTTCAAGGATAAATATTTCTTTGCAAATTATGTGTCTTTTTGCTAAATGTTCCAGTTTTTGACAATTTTAGAAAACATTGGCAGCCTAAACAACTAAAATGTTTTAAAAGGATTTTGGAAGCAATTGATCAATATTGCTTACAAATTACAACTATAGATAAGACAAGAAATATATAAGATATGTTTTATTACTAATTCAGTGCCCAAATGAGCATAAAGAGAACAAACTTAAGAAGGAAAGGTCAAATATTTATAACCAAGAACGTTTCAGTAAAAAAAAAAGCAAAATACTTGCGTGTAGCATAAAAGAACATAAAAATGTCAAAACATAATCCAACGATTTTGAGTCCAAGTTTTGGGTGGGTGAGTTGGCCTTCCCAAGTGTTATAATTTTTAGCGGAAACGAGGAAATGGGTCATTTTCAAAAAATGTCCAAATTCCTGTTATACAAGCTTTTTTTTGAAAATTTTGCAATAAAAATCAAATTTTTTTTTACCCGATGAATTTAACAACAATCTACAAGTGTAGAAAAAACTTAAGTGCGATTAAAAATTGACTTGAATACGGACTTTTAACTAAGTAACACTATGGACATTTATTGTTGGGTCCATGTACAAATAATGTTTTTTTTAGTATATGTTAGTAGAATTCTTTGTGCTTTAACATTGTTTATGCATCTATGATGTTTGAATGCTAAAATAAAACTTTAAAAAGTTTAGATTGCCACATTTATTTTTGCAAAATACTGGTGTTGGAATTTGGACAAATTTTGAAAATGACTCATATACACCCATTGTTGAAAAACAGTGAATACGCAAAGCGCAAACAGCGTTATATCAAGAACATCAGCGAAAATAAAATCTGCGTTCTGTAAGGAAAAAAATAATCAGCTCAGCACTGGAGTCGTAGGCAGCCATCATAAATCGAATGAGAACATCAACGTCAGGTTCTATTTTAACTTTACATTTATGTAGAAATCCAAACATTATAGTCATAATATCAAACCATCTTCCACCGCAACAACAAGCATCTTCTTCTTTCCTCTCGGGTGCCATTTTGTACAATGAATAAATGGATCGGGACAGTTTCCGTAATACAATACGTTTACTATAGTTTAAAAAATCTTCCAGATTGGTATCTTTAATTTTAAATAAATCTATTATATCAGACTTTGGTGACAAGAACTTTGTTTTTGAATTAAACGGGAAGCCTTTGGGCCAGAACGGTAACCTGGGTATCATACTGCAATAACTTCAATAAACATAAGCCCCTATATATCAAGTTTCAATTCCTGGTAACGAGGACAAAATTTTAATCCTTCTGACCTGACTTGACTGTTGCCTGCATGGTGCAGTGGTTAGAGCGTCTGCTTTAGAGTCGCAGAGATTGATTGATTGTATGTTGTTTAACGTCCATCTCGAGAATTTTTCACTCATATGGAGACTCCACCACTTGCAAAGAAAGTGGACGCTTTAGATGGCGATTCGGCAGGAATATTGGCTCATAAAAAGAATAAAAAAATATCATTGATTTATACATTTTTTTCAAAACCAAGGCATTGACAGTGTTGTAGGTGATTGCAGAATGGACAAACATTCGGTTGAATATGTTTGATTTTATTTGAATATGGACCTGAATATAGCCGTACGAATCAAATGATGCAAACATCGACTCATTTATGCAGTTTTTCATTTTTTTTGTTTTGTTTCTGGGTCTTCTCACCATGAATTTTAAATGCATTTTCAGTGTATTTTTAACCATAAAATTTATTCCAGTTGTTAAAAAAAAATGGAGAGACGACCCAGAAATACCAAAATCTAAACTTTTCCCATGTATTTTCTGGCAGAAAATTGACAAAGTCCAATTGTACAGGGCCTTGGCTTTAAGTAATGATTTAAAAACTTACTATAGATTCGAGCCAAATCGTAGCAGCATTTTAGGTTCGAATACAGGGGTTTTTAAAGTTTATTATTTTTTCTTTTTGCTTTAAAATTTTGATTTGGAGTAAAATATTACTCCTTGAATGAAGTATCAAAGTATGTTTATAAATTAATTTACATTGTTTTATTTTTCAATGCATTCACATTTTGTCATGTATAGTGCTAATGTTCCCAAATAGAAATAAGCATACATGAATTTGTAACTACAGAATTACACGTGAGAAATAAAAATTGAATATATTTAAAAGAAAATAAAAAATTAGCAACTTCGATCGTTCTGTTACATTAAAAAATATTTTCAGTGCATTTGTACGGAAGCCCGTTGAGACCAGTCCAGGGAAAGAAATATTTTTTACTGCGTTTAATCGCAATAATTATTGCGTTTAAAATCAAAACTTTGCGTTTAATTGCAATAATCATTTTGCCCGGGATATCTTTATTTATAAAAGAAAGGTTAACAAGATGTGTTTGTGAAACACTATATGCGCCCGGCGGCAACAAAGTTTGGAAAAAGCTATTTTTAGCATTAAGGTCACAGTCAAGGTCACAAGGTCATTGGCCTTGATGTCATTTGAAAGAACCTGATAAGAGGAGTATGCGTACCAAATATGAAATCTCAATCTCCTATGGTTCAAAAGTTATAATGAGGGTTCAAAATAGCTACTTTTAGCATATAGGTCTCAGTCAAGGTCAAAAGGTCATTGACCTTGGTGTCATTTGAAAGAACCTGATAAGTGGAGTATGTATACCAATTATGAAGTCTCTATCTTTCATGGTTCGAAAATTATGTCAAGGGTTAAAGTTTGCAGAAAAAAAGCTATTTTTAGCATGTAGGTCACAGTTAAGGTCACAAGGTCATTGAACTTGGTGTCATTTGAAAGAGCTTATGTAGTAGAGTATGCATACTAAATATGAAGTCTCTATCTTTCATGGTTCAAAAGTTATGGTTAAGGTTAACGTTCGAGACAAACAAACAAACAAACTAACAAACAGACGGACAGACAGACAGGACAAAAACAAGATACACCCTGGATCTATCGATCCGATCGCATAAAAACGTCAAGCGCCTGTGATTTTAACCGGGACGTCGACACTGATGCCTTTCATGTACACCTTGTCAAGGCGAGGTTTGATATTATGACTATAATGTTTGGATTTCTACATAAATGTAAAGTTAAAATTGAACCTGACCTTGTTGTTCTCATTCGAATTATGATGGCTGCCTACGACTCCAGTGCTGAGTTGATCATTTTTTCCATACAGAATGCAGATTTTTTTGCCGCTGATAATAGCGATGAATGGTTGTTTGCCATGTGTTTCTTGTGTGTTATTGCACATTGGATGTTTTTCATGTATTCCGCAGGAGCGTTTAACGAATGGAATGGCGAAACCATCGATGCAAAACTTGGGCTCAAAATTGTAGGACTTATTTTCGACATTTTCATGCTTGGTTATGCTGGACATATGCTTTCTTTTCATGATGACACTGGATTTAACTTGGCACTGGTTATTATTGAAAGTTTGGAACTATTGTTGGATTTTTTTCAACTCTTGCGCCTTGTATATAAGCGTCAACAGAGGAATACGGTCTCTCCGCATTCAAATAATTCAGACAGCAATGCTTAGCTTACAGTACTTACACTGCCAGTCTTAAGTTGTTTTGTGATACAAACAATAAAAACTTCAGTTTTTTTGTTTTCACGTCTTAATTAAAGAAAGTAAAATATTAGAGGAATTGTGAGCTATGAACTCATTAAATGATACCCCAGCATCCCATAAGATAATAGTGGCAAAATCCATGTTATGCTCTGGGAGACCCGAAATAAGTGTGAAATCAAAAAGTAAAATAAGAGGTGCACAATAGCATTATGTAATAAAGAATTTGTATACTCACATTTTATTCAGTGGTGTAGGAGAAGTTGTGGATAAGAGATGGGTACCCTTCATTATTATAAAAATAATGGCAGTGTCAATGTTTTGCCATGGGAAACCCGAAATTACAGCGACATAAGAGGAGTTGTGAAAAAGAGATGGGTACCCCAAAGCCAAATGGACGGACATCCCGATCACTATATACCCCCCCTCCCTGATTTTCAAGCGGGGTTATAATAATTAATTGAATTGTCTTTACTGAAGGTTGAACCCATCTCTTTTTATGTGCTTCACCTGTAAAGTTAACTGAGTTTTTTTTCTTATCATGGTTTCACATAATGTACTCTTAAAAAGGCATTGTTTAGGGTCATCGTTACAGGGAGGTGCCCATGAGAATTACGTCCTATTTTACTTTTATTGGGATATGCATCACAGAATTAATGGAATCCATTAATAACTCACCGGTAACAAAGGAATTTATACCCTCTAACCCTAACCCTAACCCTAACCCTCTATTGCGCTAACGAATGGTTACACGAAAAAGAGTACTAGTATTCAATGTGCAAAAAAGTAAGTAAATAGAGAATAATACATACCCTTTTCCTAACTGCAGATCTGTAGCTCTCCGAAAAAAATATATTGATAGACCGGAGAGCTAGTGCCACCCATTATTACGCACAAAAAAGTGCGCTCGGTTCTCGATTTATTTCTCCTTGTTTTTAAAACTGTCATCTCAAAATATTACTAACCGTGTGTTCCTAACATATTCTTTCGCTGTTTCCACAACCAAACATTCCTCATAATTGTTGTTAATAGTCCCCCTGACCCTGATATTGTAATCATCGAACATTTCGCTTATTTATACTGCCATTTTGGTTTCAAAGATAATTCGGTCCAATATGCTTCGTTCGGATGTCAACTACGAGAGAACTTGATAGAAGATAAAGGTATTTTTTTTTAAATCTTCCCTTATTTGCAATTGAGGTAAGAATTTGGAAGAATTAATAAAGAACCGAGCGCACTTTTTTGTGCGCAATAAATGGTTATATACAAACGTTCTGTAGTCGTTATTAACTTATCAGAAGTACTCCAATTTGTTCTTAACCCCCCTCCCCCTCCTTCCAACACCCACACGAGAGAGAGAGAGAGAGAGAGAGAGAGAGAGAGAGAGAGAAACTTTCCCTCATAATGCTCTGTTTTTAAAGCAACTTTTATAAGGTATGCATAATAATATTATGAGAATATCAGGATTTTCTTAACCAAATAAAGAGAGTTGAGTGATTCAATTTAATCTTTTAGAATTCGAAAAGAATCAATTGAATGTAATACCACGACTTACCTTTGTAGTAAACACTTTCTAACGGATGTGGTCATTTTCCATACTTCCTGGCTCTCGTTATCAAATAAAGGTGGGACAATATTACCTGTACGGGGGATTCTCAGTGATTCATTTCCGGATAACAAACTGTGCAGTTTTAAAATCCAATGCAAATGAAAATACACCTTGGATAAGATTTAAGCGCGTGTCAAACTGTTCAATCGATGACTATTTTTAGCATTTTATACCTAAAATCATTTCTAAAATTAAATTACAAAAATGTTGTACAAAACAACTATAGAAAGAAACTTTCCTAAGATGAAGTGACCTATCTCATTAAATACTCCGTATATTCACAATAAACTGTAAGTAGAGATGTGTTATCTTTTTACATGCCCGACACACCTGGGTAGATCTAATTCAAGGACATGAATTGGAATTATTTCAAAACTATTAAAAACATTTACAGCACAAGTATATTGAATATTTTTTACACTGTTTTAACGATATAATTTCCAATTTGGTTGAATCTATTACGCTACACACAGCACTAAGCACTGATTTTGTAAGGAAGCAGAAAAACATATCAATTTTTATATGAAAATTGTTTTAAATCTAAAAGAAAGAGGGGGGTATACTTCTAAATTCTATTAAAGTACTGTATATTTAAATCGAATATATCTTTCAAAATTAACATTTATAAGCCCATTGTGCAGTCTTAGATGTATCATCTATGGAAGTTTAGTCCAGGTAGCGCAAATAATTACTGCTTAAAACTTTAACCTGGTCACTCATCAGGACATCTTCCCAAGTCGAAAGTTTCTGATCCGCTCCGCTGTTTATGTGGAACGAAGCGGATCAGAAACTCCTGACTTGGGAAAATGTCCTCAGTGAAATGTGGGTGAGATCCAGCATCTGAAGCAAACCTGGTATAGTGTGCATCATCCTTGCAAGTTTGGTCAAAATAGGGACTGTAGTTATTTAGAAATGATACCTGCTCAAAAACTTTATGGTTGTCACTCATTCGGAAAGAGGACAGATCCAGTATCCGAAGCATGGTTGTGTGCATCCTTATATACCTGTATCATCTATGCGAAATGGTCAAAATAATGCTTATAATTACTTGAAAAAAATGAGACCTGTTCCAAATCTTTGACCTGCTCTAGTCCGAAATATCTTAGGTTTTCCTGGTTTTTTTTACGGTTTTGATATTTTACGTGACACAAAAACGTTTTCCTGGCACGTAACATATCAAAATCGTAAAAAAGCCAGGAAAACCCTAGATATTTCGGACTACACCTGCTCCTAAAAACATTCTCTAGCTGAAATTGCAGCATCTGAAACGTTCACTGGTTAAAAAATCTATACTACAAGCACCTTCCATTCATATCTGATCAAACCTCTCCAAAAACTAAAACTTGGGACGCAAACGGTATCACATAACCCCTCTCCCTACTTCATTGAGGTGAGCTAAATCTGAGGAAATGCGATACAAAATTCAGGAAATGTTTCTAGACGTTAGTGATATTTATATGGAATCATCCTCAGGTAGTGTAGATTCTAATTTGTTCAAATGATGAACGCCTGGAAGGGGGGGGGGGTAAATTTAAGCCCGATGTGCTCAGGTGAGCGCTGTGGCCCCTGGGCCTCTTGTTTTTATTTAAAAGCAATATGTTAAATTTGGTACATGTAATAATTTTCTATTATTTGGTTTCCTGTCCATCTATCTAGCTGTGAAGACTGTTAAAGTTTTTAAACACCTACCCTTCAGTTTCTGTAATTTTAAGATAGCTGTAATCATATCAATTTAACATGATTCTTCTGTTTTATTGAAAGAAAATACAAGATAAACGATTTATTTTTTTTTTTTTAATTTTCATCTAAAAGGGCATCGACCATTACTTATTTCACTTACAAAACAAAAAATAAAAGAAATGTTATAAGCACACATATTGCAATGAAGCAAAGGTCTGTGTTATAAGCACACATGTTGCAATGAAGCAAAGGTCTGTGTAAACCAGTAGAGGCACAGTCTCATCAAAGACTTGTATTTCATCAACTTCCAAGGGGTTAAAGAAAGTTTTGAAATCTTAACTCTTTTTTATGTTGAAAGTTGATATGAGTTTTGTCATATCTAAGATTTATGACTGAAGCTGAAAGTTTCTGATCTAGCTGTACGATAGTCTCCCTTAATTTGGTGAATGGTATATGTTTAATTTAAAAAAAAAATTAATTTTACTTTGGAATTTATTCCATTATCACTTGTTCTTAAAGTGTACATATAAATATGTGCTTTAGAATAAGGATGCAGTATTCAGACTGATGATTGGCTTGAGAAAAAAAAAAGAACTTGTTTACAGCATAAAATATCCACCCTATTCACTACATGTACCAGTATATTATTTACTGGGAGAGTAATTGTGTGTGACCAAATTATCTGCAAAAGCGCACTGGATGAAATGACCTTATTTACGATATATTTGCGTATTTTTCAGGATACACAATCCCCTCTTATCAATGAGGATTCCCAATTTTTTGTTGGGATTAACTTTTTTAGATCCTGTATGATAATTGATTTTTAATGCGGCCCTATAATGTTCTTTAAGTGAAGTGCGTGCCTCTGTGGACGGGTAGAAGAATATGACAGATTATGATTGATAAGTCACAGTAAGATAGCATTGTCAATAGATTAAGCTGTTCTCCTCCAGTAAAAGTCGGCGTTATCTTAATCTGATAGAAGGGGGATAATCATGCAATGTTACTGAGCCTAAAAATTAAGAATTAAAATCAAACTGCCTTAAAGAAAATATGTTTTTAGTGTTAAGTGAATGTTTTAGTTTTTTTTCTCTACAATGAAAGTCATAAGAAAGATACTGATGTTTCAGAATAAAGATTTTTATCCAAATTTGATTGTTTTACTCAGGTGCCTGTGGCACAGAATATCATATCTTCTAATTGTTTTCAATATCACACATAAGGTCATGTTAAAATTTCAGTTTCTTTATATTTAAAGGGAATACGAAATATCAAATTTTTGATTGTTCAATTTTATGCCTATAGTGGCTACTCGACCAGGGAATATCAGCTTTCACTATTCAAATGCTTTCAAGACCCACATGTGTCAGAAACCATATCATTATATGATTAAAACCCTTGACAGAAAACAACTAAAGCAGTTATTTCAAAGTGTGCCCATGTTTTGATGAGTTTCTAAGGGAACAGTCTATGCATTTATTTACAGCTATTGAAATTCAAGATTTTAAAGGCAGATTGGGTATACTATAACGGTTAAAATGAGATCGCTGATCTATATAATCAGTTACCATGACGAATACCAAACAAACAAAGAAGGGGGATTCGAGTCAAGACAGGAATTATGTGTATTGTATTTTTCTTGCTTTGAACGTGTTATTTACATCTGAAATCACCCGTAACAATTAAGTTCAAGTGCTTCCCGTAATCTCCTGATCTGGACATATATAAAGAAGTTTATATGGTTAAAATAAAAAAAAGAGACTAAATATTTTTGAGATTTTATTTTAATGAAAAGAAATATTTAATACTGCTAGGAATTTAAAAAAAAGAAGAAAAGGAACTTAAATTTCAAATAATTTTTTATTATTATAATTTCACCTGAGTATATTTGATTAACCCTGAAATATACCCTTAAAGTTCATATTTTTTTGAGAAAGGAGAAAAAAATTCCATCTAATTTAAATCTTTTTAAATACTTTTTTTTGTTCTTGCTTATCTACTGATTAAATGTATTTTAAATAAAATGTGCATCAAAATTAAACTCAGGAATAAAAGTGAAACTAACATATTCATGCTGGAACATTGATTTGAAAAGGTATAACTACCGGGTTCCAATACTAGTAGGTCACTTACTGCTCATGTGGTGTCCTTATGGAAAGCTGAAAACTAAGCAATGTATGCATGATCTAGCATACTGTTGAATCTAATTTAGTAAAAAAAAAAATGTACCTGTTAAAAAAAATCTTATCAAGTTCCTGATTCTATTATGAAGTCACAAGATTCCTGTACCATGTAATTATAATTAAAACATTCATGAGACAATGAACACAAGTTTTGAGACTTTGGTATATGCATATTTGGTATATGCCCTAAATGTAATTGTTTAATTAATGTTTTATACCATATATTTGTAGGTGAGGGTTTTGAATCACATCACCTGGAAATCAGTAGCTACAAACAGCCATCCTGCTACAGTCAAGGAGGAAGATGTGGTAAGTCATCAAAGAGAGATAACTCTTGTCAGCTATCTCTGAATTAAATATGATTGCATCCCTTAAATTATCTAAACACAGAGTGAAACGAATTTGGTCATATGAACTAAGTGAAATGGAGAATTTCAGAGTGAGAGAGATGAGTATGATGATGATGGAAATTGATACTTATACATGTATATTTAAATATAACAACATGTATCTATTGTGTTCGCCTATCATCAATTTGTTGCGACTTCAAACTTGAAGCTTTTCCCGACAAATGATTCTCCCAATGAATGGCATGCAGAATTCTTTTAAATAACTAGTTACACTGTTTATTATAATAATCAAAATGAATGAAACTATAAAAGCCATATTATTGTCATAAATTGACTTTTTAAAACGAAATATAAATCACGAAAATGCTTTGACTTTTTGTGTCTAAGCCAATCCAGATATGATTGTTAATAAATAATTGACTCTGACTTTTAAAATTGAAATAAAAGACACGTTTTCCACAGACCAGTTGTTTTAAAAAAAAAAATTCCTTTGTATTTCTATATTACACCCCTGACCTCACCTGAAAAAAATTGAATTTAAAAATCATGCACTGTAACTTATGTTCGATCGGTAAAACATATTTAGGATATTTTTGACTTTTTAAAACAGATTTTAAGGTATTTTGTTTCGATAAAACTCTTTAAGAAACAAAACATGTCGGTGCAAAAAAAGGAGCAGAATTAATTTTATTGTCATTGTATATACTAGTATTCCTAAGATATGGTTATCAACCTAAATGGTTTTCCTCAAATTTTAAACCCCTTGCCCTTAGATAAGGACATATTCTAAAAATTATTTTAAGGTAAATTTGCTTTCAGACTGCTCTAGAATGACAAACTTTCTCCAATAGCTGCAGAATATAAACGAAGTTTTTTTTAAAAAGCATTGATGTGAAGTTAAAAATTGTGTCAAAGTATAGTTAACAATCAATCCTAATGAAAATAAAAGTCAGAAAAAATATTTTTGAATGTTCTTTTCAAAGTACATTGACTTTTAATTGTCAGAATATCATTAATTATTTATCTAATTTTATTATGCATGTAACATTTTACATTACGTGGTGGACATGAGTTCGTTGGTCTATTCATACCTCGAAAACAACGAAAATTAAACCCCTACGAAAAGTTGTGATTTCACAATAACTTGCTTTTCAAAATTATTTTCCTCCATTACGGATTGATATCTTATTTGATAAATAGAAAAAAAGGAAACCATTTTTAAAAGATCTTTTACTTGCTGCGAGGCTTTGAAAAAATTGTATAATTTTGTATAAAATCGCAAGATTTGTTTACTCTTGTGCTGCAAACATTCAAGGAAATATCGTGTTGGTATCCATCTTTCAATATCAACATCTCAAAAACATCCTATGACAAAACATCAAGACATCCCGATTATTTGAAATATAAATAGTCTCAGCGGAAACTGAACTCAGGTGAACTTGTTTATTAATTGTATGTATATTAAAGTACATAAGATATATGCTCACAGAAACAACATTACAAGTGGGATGTACATGTATTAAGAATTTAATAATTTCGTTGTAAATTTTACAAGATGGAGGTAAATGAAACATTCACATTGCATTTATCTCCACCTAGTAAATTCAAATTTACAACACCTTTGTTTTATAACTAAATTAAAAATTAAGTGAGCAAGTAAAAGAAAACACTTACATGAATGCGTTTCTAATCAGGCTAGTTCACTTTTTTGTTAACAGGAAAATAAGAAAAAAAGGGAAACGTAATACTCAGTGTCTTCCCACAAATTTTTATTAAAATAGAAAATCACCAAATTTGTGAGAAAACTGTAGATAAACCCTTCTTCCCATTTATAGAAGAAAATGGACTTTTCCCGATGGTTTGAAAACGCCAAAATGTTTTAATAATAGATAAATAAAAATTCAGGAACATCTCGGTGTCTGAAATTATCTGGAATAAAAGATGCACAAAAAAAAAAAAGAAGAAAGAAAGCCAGATCAATTATTTTAATATTTCAAGTTTTACCGCAAACATTTTTGTTGAATTAAGAAATGAATGTAAATGAGAAAAATATTTTTATTGCGAATAAACGCAATAATCATTGGGATTAAACGCAAAACATCTTTAAATAAAATATGCCCTACCTACTCAATTTTTATTTTGCTTTTAAAGATGACTTTATCCATAATACTTAAAGCCGCTTAGTCCGATTCTACTCGCAAATTAAAAAATGTTTTTCATCTTGAAAAATAATTGTCCATAAATTGTTTCAACTTTTGTTAAATTAAATCCCCAAAGTCTTTTTCTTTTTAAAGATATCAAAAAATCAAAAGTAAAAACAAATGATTTTTGTTAGGCCACACAAAAAATAATCGTATGTTGATATCGCGTGAAATCATCTTCGAAAATTTTAATTTATCGCTTATATCTAATATCTACGGAAGCATATTGCTGCCACTTGAAAAAAAAATATTGTAAAGTCGTAAGTACGACATAATAAGTCATACGTACGACATAGTAAGTCGTACGTACGAGATACTAAGTCGTACGAACGAGATACTATGTCGTACGTACGAGATACTATGTCGTACGTATGACATAATAAGTCGTACGAACGAGATACTAAGTCGTACGTACGACATAATAAGTCGTACGAACGACATAATAAGTCGTACGTCCGACATAATAAGTCGTACGAACGAGATACTAAGTCGTACGTACGACATAATAAGTTGTACGAACGAGATAATATGTCGTACGTACGAGATACTCAGAACGTAGCTGCAGCTTTATGGTTTTGTATTTTAGTCTTTTATCATATATTAAATGCAAATAATAGATAATCTACGGCGCAAGATTTGAACGCACTTTTGGGAAGAATTTTCACACTTTCCAGCATTGGTCTATCCCTAATTCTAAACACATTTTTTAACCAAAATGTTTAATTTATCAACCTTCTAGCCCTTTATATTCGTTTCTACAGGCGATAAACTCGCTTGATTTGAATTGTCTGTTGGATTGCAGAAAATTTAAATCAAGCAAGTTTATCACCTCTGCCCGATTCGAACTTGGGATTTTACATTGTTTATTTCATATTTATCTGTAAAACTGTTTATTACAATTCATAAATTATAGACTAGGAAGGATAAAGATTTTATTCAATATGATATATTTATTCTACCCGTGACCCTGCATATTTTCAAAGCCTTATTAATTTCGGGTTTAAAATGGTATGATCAAGAGTAAATGGCTATTTAGGATATCGTCTAGAAAGTCTGAAAGAGTGTTTAAATGTAGAGAGAAATTATAAATTACTTTTATAA
>PRKT01000031.1:1261009-1280628 GCA_003671525.1 Saccostrea glomerata
CTGGCCAAACTCGGGACTTTTACACACTACAACAAAATGTTCAGGAACCAAGCACCCAATAGTTAATTATAATATCTAAACTGTAGCACTGAAGACTTTTTCCCAAAAGTGTGTATGTGAAGAGGGGGGGGGGGGTACCCCATTCGTACTCTTACTACTGGTCTACTTGAAAAATAAAATGGAAAGGCGTTATTTCATGTTAATAGATATATGAAAGATTTAATCAAAACCATCTTTATTTATGCAATTCTCTATATTCCTGCACATCTCACTGACAAATTTTTGCATTCGTATTAAGAGAAGGCAACACTCTACTTGTGAAGATACGATATAGGCAGATGTATCTTGGAGCTTTGCTTGCCATGTATTAAAATTCAGGTCATTTGAAGACATTTTCTCTCTTCTTGGAAAAAAAGCAGGCAAACTATTTGCATAGGTATAATGAGCAATTGAAATCAATGATCTTTGGTAGTGTCTGGTATTAAGAAGGACTAAGTTGGCTCAACATTGAAAATATATGACGCATTTAAAAATCTTTTTTCCTGCAAATCTTATTGTTATCTGTTTAAATTATTTTTTGAGAAATTATTCCTATATCAAATTGTGAAATTCATGTCCCAAAGGTAAGATTTCTGCACCCCCCCCCCCCAATCCACTCCTCGGTTGGGCTAAATATGTTTAGTCATTTATTCAAAATAATGACGTAATAACGCCTTTTAGAAAGGCGTAATAACGCCTTTTGGAAAGGCGTAATAACGCCTTTTAGAATGGAAAGGCGTAATTACGCCTTTTAAAAAGGCGTAATTACGCCTTTTGGAATGGAAAGGCGTTATAACGCCTTTTTTCGCGTTATTACGCCTTTTCGAAAGGCGTTATAACGCCTTTTAATTTTTTTCTCTCTCTCTAGATTGATCCTAATAGGCTTTCGTAGAGAGGACCGTCTTACAATTTCGAAAAAAATATACTTGCTTCACTGCTAATTGACTTAGTATTTCTCGGACAGGACAATATTTAAAATAAAACTGAAAAAATGGTGGTTTTGCGGGAAATTTGAAGCCGCGGCCCTCTCCTTGAATTAAAAAAAATTGTGATACAAAATCAACAAGTATATGATAAATATAAAAGTTAAAACTTTTCTTGAATAATCAACTGAAATAATCAGTTCAATGTAAATTTATTGATATTGAAAAGAAAAAGGGCAAAAAGGTTAAAAATATATTAAATTTGAAAAAAAAAATAATGATAAAAAGGAGGGGAGGGGCTAAAAAAAACTTCTTTCAAACCGTGTCTTAGATATAATCTTGAACATTGATTGACAGTTTAACAGCTGATTAAAATCATGATCCGGTCATTACCTATATACATTTGAATTCATTTATTTAAAATCCATTGTTGTTTTAAATCAAATTTATAAAATTATGTTAATACAGTTAACTCAGAATGTGGTCATTTTCGTTATGTATTTCCATGCAGACACCAAGTCATTTAAACTTGTCGGTAAGTCCTGCAACCTACAAGTGACCCCCCCCCCCCCCGTGGATCTATGATATCAACTCTCTAATTTGTTGGACTTTTTGTTTATATCATATAAAAAAAAAAGGTTAGTCCTGGGATTTTTTAAAATTAAAAACAAGTTCATAGAGCCAAAGATTTAACCATATGTATTTCATATTATCACCCCTACTAATGTTTTCGGAACCTTTTATTTATCGGTGTTCTGCAAATTATAAGACCCGATGAGTTAAGAGTAGCTCTGGCAGTGGTTCTTGCGAGAGTTAGCGAGACTTCAGCGAGATAGGGTAAATTATTCACGGAAATTTGGCTAGGAAGTGACTAGCACGTGGAGACATGGTAAACAGAAAAGTTATGTTGCGTTTCAGTTTTTACCACCCTAGAATCAGCTAATAATATCTGTAGAAATGTACTTCAATCAATCGATCTCTCTTACATACATTCAAACTTAAATAAGTATTCTCTATATAATAAAATTTTCTGCAGTCATGAATTAAAATTTCTTTTTGGAAAAATATTTTTGCACGGGAACTGGGACTATATTTTTTGGCGTCAGATTAGCAAATGAGGCACCAGCATGATTTTAACTGACCAGTCAGCTGAATGAGTATTGCATTATGGGTTACTACGAATACTACAGGAATTTTACGCTTGAAAAAAATGGAAAATCTTATTGTAAATAAAGAAGCAATTTTAAAAATATTATTTTCATGCTCATAATGACAAACAATTCATTTGTTCAATAAACGGTGGAAGTGTAGGTTTCTGAAAGTCATACTGCAAAAGCGATGTGCGTCTGTATTAATTCCTTTGTTGTACTATCGGTGAATACAATTGCCAGGTGGATTCCCTGGCCGAACACGTGATCACGAACGTAAACAAAGTTTTGTCCATTTAAATGCATAAGAGTTGCTGCTCGTTTTCCTTACCCTTGAAGCGCTGGCGTTCTGAACTAGACACAAACTACATTTTATTAAACATTTTTTCCAGTAAACAATAAATTAAAAACACCCGTAACATCTTTTAATAGTTTCTTATCTTTGTATTTAAGAACATTTTTTTTTATTATTTTGTATTCGATTGACACGATCATAGATTGACCTGAACCACGTGTTCGAAGTAAAATGTAAACATGTATTTGGCGTAAACGTTGCTATTCATTCCAACGATTGGTCAGTTGCTCGTGGTAAGATCCTCTGTGCGCATTTATAACAATAGCCATATAAGGCAAACAAAGGTTTGTCAATGTAGATGATAAAACACAATTTTTACTAGCGAATCGGTCACTAGTGAGCTCTTATTTTCGCCGAAAAGTATAAGATATATTGTTATTTTAACACCCCCACCTTTAGCCACCCCCTTTCTGTTGAAAATCATGAAAGTCTTTCAGAAAGGTCTGGAAACATTTATTAAAGGACATGTTTTCAAAAGAAACAGGCTATAGCAATATCCTGTTTACTGCAAATTTTATTTATAACACCGGTTCTACCCTATAACCCTTGAATAGATCAACCTAAACCACGTGTCTTGAATTTAAATCACAATAACATTAGTAGGGGTGATTATACTGTAAACAAAATTTAGATTTATATCAATAAGTCTATTAATAACATCGGGCTCGATATTTAAAAAATGCTAAAGTTTTCGCGGAAATTCGAATTTCCTTCGCTTGGCCCTGGCGAAATGATGTGAGGAGCACTAAAAATGTCTCTATCTACACAGCATGATGACAGTGATAATCATTATGTATTGCTGGCAAAGTTGGACAACGCAAGGAATGTTTCCAATATACTGAAAGCAATACATTTCAAAGAGGTATTTATAAATTTTTCAAAATTTATGTGTCCAAGTTGAAATAACAAATAATTAATAAACAACAGAACAATTCATTTCAGAACACAAGGTCTGTCTAATCCGTTCATATGTAAGTGTTCTTTGTTTATGATAGAAGGTAATTTGGCTCTTTTATATACCTCTTTTTTTCAATTGTTTATTACAGAGACGTGACACAAATTTTAACTTAATGTTTTCTTCTTGTATCTGTGTTTTACAACTGTTTTAGGGTTTCTGTTGTTGCGACATGCAACATAACATGAAAGATTAAAAAAAGAGAGCTATTTCAGGTAGAATAACTGAAAAATTAACACCTTCTTTGCATGGTTTGTACATATAATCGTTTTGATTGCTGGCTTTCATGAATTCATTTACAAAAAGTGAAAATTATCTACAATGTTTTTTAAGACCTTGGATATAGTCCATAAAAAATCATTCCCTGTTTTCTAAATGAAAATAACAATTATTCTGTAAAATTGATAATATGTAACAAATTAAAGTGGCTGTTCATGTATATGTTGATTCTCTTTTAAGACAGCGACAGTTTTTGCAAGCTCCCTTGGGATCAAGGTGACAGTGGAAGATTCTAAATGTGTCCAGGCCAATGCCTTTATCCAGGAGGGAGTGTTCCATCATTTCAGTGTTAAAGATGAACAGATCACATTCAAAATCAACCTGACTGTTCTTCTGGTAATTATTATTAATCAAGTTTCCTTATTTTGTGATTACCATAGTTTTCATTATCTTTCAAGTGTTTATTGTAATTCACAAGTTAATGAATGGTTTTAGGAATGTCTGACAATATTTGGGAGCACCTCTTTGCCTGGAATTACTACCAGTCTAAAGATGTGTTATGCTGGCTATGGATGTCCCTTGGTTCTAGTGTAAGTCATACTTCTGTCTAGTCTACATATGATTTATGTTCATAAATTTTGGTCCATTTCCTCATCTAAACTGGCTTGTTTGAAGATAATTTGTTCCTATTTATGTTAAGAAGATTTAAGAAGAAAATTGGTAAGTGAATTACATTTTCCTTTGACAAGTTTTGTTATATTAGAGACTTAAATGATTTGGAAATTTTCCTTTTAGCCTTGAAGAGGAAGGTGTGCTTACAGACTGTACAATAAAAACCCTGGAACCAGATGAAGTTTTGGACTTCAACTTTTGTAGTTCAAATGTTATTAACAAAATTATTATGAAAGTAAGTGTCATGAATAAACATACAATATTTACCTCATTCTTTGATAATACAATTTGAAGAAGAAAAAACAAATGTTGTTTCTTTCTTTCTTTTTGGTCACTGTGATCAACTTGTCTTTAACACATTTTATTGTGGCATTAGTTATTAAGTCACATTTATTTTCATCTGAGGTGAAATGAATTTTGTTGATGCAGATGATTCTCAGTCTCTTTTTTCTTTATTTTGTTTCCAGTCAGAATGTCTAAAGGAAGCATTCAGTGAACTGGACATGACGAGTGATATATTACAGATTCTAATGTCCCCTGACCAGCCCTATTTTAGACTGTCAACATTTGGTAATGCTGGCAGCACACATGTAAGTATCAAGGTTATATTTTGATATACTCTTCTTTTAACTTTCATTTTCAATCAATCAGATTTATATGGTTTGGAAAGAAAATTACACTTCAACTTAACTCAAGTAATGAGCTGGGAGCAGAAACTAATATCTTTACATAAAATTCAAGTTAATTACTTAACCAGCTATATGCAAATTATTGATCTGCAGAAATTTTTTTATACATAGAAGCTTATTCAGTGGATGTGTATTATTCTTCATTTGTTCAATTTTAGTCGGACTTTCCGAAAGACTCTGATATGGTGGAATCCTTTCTATGTACTCAGACACAGACAAACAGGTAGACAAAATTAGTAGTCTGTACAGAAATCATATCTTTGTTAAATATTCTAAACACTCTTTTTTAATCTCCAAAAAGACTTTAATAATAAAAGTTTGCAAGTTCCTGAATCGATAATTTTATTGGTAAAACAAGCATATAATAAAATAATGATATATATGTACATGAGTACAATTCCTTCTGAAATTTAAGTTAAAGTTAAACTTTTTATCGAAATTCTTACAATGGAATATTATATTTGAAATAATGAAGAAAATAATGTCCCTTTTAGATACAAGATCTCCCTGCTGAAGCCCTCCGTGAAAGCTCTAGCCTTGTCTACTCGAGTGTCAATACGAACAGACAATCGAGGCTTCCTGTCTCTACAGTACATGATCAAAAACGAAGACGGACAAGTCTGCTTTGTGGAATACTATGTAAGTTGCATCCCATTTCATCTTTTGGTTTTTTTCATCTATACTTTAAAATGCTTTTTTGAAAATTACTCAAATTGAAAAACAGATAATACTGCATACAAGGAAATTTTCACCCCCATTTCAATTTATCCCTTTCATTATACTCTCGGACAAATTAAAAATGGGACAAATTCAAAGAAAACAGTAAAATTTCTTAAGCAGAACTGTGCGAATTTCAAATGGTGCTAAATGCAAATGTGAAAGGTTGCATATAAGATGTTTTGAAAATAACCCTATATATGTATACCCTAAATACTAGTAAGACCTTTCCGTTTTTCAGTGTGCTCCAGATGAGGACATGGATGAAGAAGAGGACTAGTTTATTTGTTTAAAGACCTAATGCTTGTTCTCAGGTTTATGAATAGAATTATTCAGAAGATTTATTATGGTTTAAATTGATGAATCTAGCCATGTGAAATATTGTTATATGCTGTTCTAGAAATTCATAACAAAATTTATAACTTGTAAAGAAGGATGTACATGTATTATATGTCATACATTGTTCATCATAATTGTTCTATTTTTACAGGATTTCTATTTAAGATTGTGAACAGAATCTGTTTTCTATGCTTACATAAATGTGTCATACTACTTTTTCTTAAGTTTTCTTTTAAAACAAAAACACCTTTTTCCCAAACATTGTGACTTTTTGGAGAAATGATCAGGTTCTAAATGAAAATTAATTAAGGAATTATAGCAGTATGATTTTTAGCTCACCTGAGCCGAAGGCTCAAGTGAGCTTTTCTGATCAAAATTTGTCCGTTGTCTGTCGTCGTTGTCGTCGTTGTCGTTGTTGTCGTCGTAAACTTTTCACATTTTCATCTTCTTCTCAAGAACCACTGGGCCAATTTCAACCAAACTTGGCACAAAGTATCCTTGGGTGAAGGGGATTCAAGTTTGTTCAAATAAAGGGCCACGCCCTTTTCCAAGGGGAGATAATCATGAATTTGTTAAAAATTAATGGCATTTTTAAAAAATCTTCTTCTCAAGAAACGCTAGGCCAGGAAAGATGAAACTCATGTGGAAGCAACCTCAGGTAGTGTAGATTCAAGTTTGTTCAAATCATGACCCCCGGGGCAAGGGTGGGGCCAAAATAGCCGACCCAAGTTTTACATAGGAATATATAGGAAAAATCTTTAAAAAGTTTCTTCTCCACAACCACTGGGCCAGGAAAGATGAAACTCATGTGGAATCATCCTCAGGTAGAGGAGATTTAAGTTTGTTCAAATCATGACCCCTGGGGCAAAGGTGGGGCCAAAATGGCCGACCCAAGTTTTACATAGGAATATATAGGAAAAATCTTTAAAAATCTTCTTCTCCAGAACCACTGGGCCAGGAAAGATGAAACTCATGTGGAATCATCCTCCGGTTGAGGAGATTTAAGTTTGTTCAAATTATGACCCCCGGGGCTAGGGTGGAGCCAAAATGGCCGACCCAAGTTTTACATAGGGGTACATAGGGAATCTTTTAAAATCTTCTTTACAAGTACTTCAAAGCTATGATTAGTGATATTTATATGGAATCATCCTCAGGTAGTGTAGATTCTAGTTTGTTCAAATGATGAACGCCTGGAGGGGGTGGGAGTAAATTCAAGCCTGATGTGCTCAGGTGAGCGCTGTGGCCCCTGGGCCTCTTGTTTGCATTTATAATGTGATCAAGCAAGGCGTTTAATAATAAAACTACTGTGCAAGCCCATTTCTTCATCATCAACAAAAAAAATCGCAATACTATTTGCTATAATTACAATTTACCATGTCATAAATCACATGCTCTAAGCCCCTCCTACTTTTCTGTCTTTCACTCCCACCTTGCATGTGATTTTTTAAACATTATATGCTTAAATGTATTGTGAATTTATGAACAAATATATTTCCGATAAAAATAAAAAACAAAACTAAAAACAATTTTCTATATAAAGTTATTGTATTTATCAGTAGAAAATGTTTAAAATAAATATATGTTCTGGATGGGAGAGACTGAAAGAAGTGGGTAGGGCTTTCATTGAGCTCTTAAATTTACGGAATCTTGTAAATATAAGGAATATCTGTCTAGATGCTTTTGATTTGATGATGTAACCAAGCAATTGGCTGCATGATAATTATATGCCTTCTGTATTCATGCAAATTATCACATTAGCCTACTGCTTGATCACATCATAAAAAAAAAATCATGACAGTTATTTCTGAAATAAAAAAAAATATGTAGCATTTTGGAACAATCTTTTATTGGCTTATTTACGGAGGAATTTGCACTTTCCATTGTATGCATAAATCATGAGAATATCTTATGGACGCAATGAAGAAAAAAACCTTGCGAAGAAAGACTATAAATTTCGTGTCAGCAGTGAAGAACCACATAAGACATGGTTTTGATTTTTTTTTATTTTCATTTTTTAAAGAACGAAGAAAATAAACTTGGTGGACATCAACTAAACAGATATAAGTGTAAAAATGTTAAATGACAGACATGTCCAATGCCATCTTTTTTACCACAGAACGGAAATTCACGGGTTATTTCCGGCGATATTGTTATAGGTGGAGAGAGCCAGCAAACTGGTGACGTAGGTGTAAGATTCGGAACACCAGAATGGAAAGTAGGAGGGGTCACTGTTGTAACCATGGAAAATAGTGGGCGTTTTTAGAGACTTGAGCTGCTGGTCATACCAGGATTCTTCGGCCACGCCCTCCATTCCACGAATTCGAATTTTAGTTCCGTTGACATGATCGTTACGATTGGCTGGATATTGAGACCAAGATGTCTGCAAACGAACTTTGACATTTAGTACAAAATGTCAAAACAGTTATTCTGCAGTAAGAATTTAGAAAGGTGCAAGTAACTTACTCCAAATCCTTTAAAAGATCCAGAGAAAAACATATTCCAAGGTTTGTACTCTTCGCCGAGAATGTAGGTATTCAGAAAATTAACAGAGGCTGCCACAACCTTCTTGACGTCAGATGGAGTATCTGCAAATAACAAAAAAATAATATTTCACTTTCTCTAGTTTCGCGTGATTATTAATTCTTTTCTTAAAAAATCTTTTGTAAACTTCTTACTCTCATCCCAATGAAGATGACCAGTTTTGTCGTTGTAGTAGGTCCAAGTCGTAATCAGCGCATTGATTGCCATTGAAGTGGTAAAAAGTCTGTCTTCGCCATATTTCTGGAGAGTAAGCGAAATCTTGCATTATGCCAAGGAAAGAACTTGAAAATAAAAAAGAGGGTTAACAACTAGAAAAGTCATGGGTACCACTGGATTTCCATCCTTGTCACGATCTCCGTTTCCTAAAAAGTCTTCAAAATACGCCATGGAGGACGTGTTATAGATGGCTTCCTTTGTCACAGCTTTTGTCATTGTTTCACACAAAGCCTGTCTAAGTTCCTCCATAACTGTGTTCATTGCCTGTCAAAAATCTCTGATGATGAGAGTACCAAAGATACATGGGGAAGAAAACCATTTTCAGTTTTCCTATCCAATATATTGATATTAGATCTCTTTGGAACCCACTGTACTTCTCTTCGTTACAGTTGAATTTAATTTAACTAAAAGAAATTCCATGGGTTCCAAAGATGACCTCGTGGGAAGGGAAAATTTGACTTTTTCATCTATATCTTAATCTTAGTTATATACCGGATGAGGCAGACCACCACCACGATGACGTCGAGTCAGTTGCGCATACGTTCTTGCAACGAACCAATAGAATTCCATGACAGAAGGGTAGTATGTCAACGCGAGATCTGGACGAGAGGAGAAATTAGTGTTGATCTGGAAGGCGATCATGGTAGACGTGTTCAGGTATATTTGCTAAGAAAAGATTAAAATCTTCAAATCAGAGAATGATTATTGCAAAAGGAATGATTTGCTTTTTAACCAGCAGAGAAATTTAAACTGTATGCTATTAGACATTTATGGCCAAAAGTGAACACAGTCAAATAACAAGGTTGTATATTACTTCTTTTCCTTCACCTTTATCTGTATTTTGGGATCTTCCAGGACCTTTGAGGTAGCTAGTCATAAAGAAAATATTTTTACAGGTATGTATTTCAGAATCTTCCAGTACCTCAGTTGAAGCTAGTCCGGAAGTTCATTATTTTATTTTGGGATCTCTCGGGACTTCTTGGGTGGCTGGTTAGGAAATGAATTGTAATCTAGTTTTGGAATCTTCCAGGAACTCGATGACAGTTGCAACCTGTATTTCGGGAACTTTGAAGACATCATAAAGTCTTTTATAGCTGTAATCCGGAAGTGGATTGTTATCTGTATGTTGGAATCTTCCAGTACCTCTGTTGTAGCTAGTCCAGATGTTTATATTGTTACCTGTTATTCAGGATCTTCCAGTAGCTCTGGTGTAGCTAGTCCGGATGTTTATATTGTTACCTGTAACTAGGATCTTCCAGTAGCTCTGTTGTAGCTAGTCCGGATGTTTATATTGTTACCTGTAATTTAAGATCTTCCAGTAGCTCTGGTGTAGCTATTCCGGATGTTTATATTGTTACCTTTAATTCAGGTTCTTCCAGTAGCTCTGTTGTAGCTATTCCGGATGTTTATATTGTTACCTGTAATTCAGGATCTTCCAGTAGCTCTGTAATAGCTAGTCCGGATGTTTATATTCCTACCTGTAATTCAGAATCTTCCAGTACCTCTGTTCTAGCTACTCCAGAAATGGATTGTTATACCTGTATTTCAGGATCTTCCAGGACTTCTGTTGTAGCTAGTCCAGAAAGAATACTGTTGGTAATTCCGTACAGTGCGTTCGCTGATACTGTGACGTCAACGTTGTTTACATCACTGGGAGTTATTATGCCGTGGTAATACTGTGTTTTCAAGTCATCAAAGTCTTGAACCTGCATATGTTATTTGATTGCAATTTTTACAAGTAAACAGGCATATGAAGAATTCAAAGCATTCAATTGCATGCCGGGCTAATATCACATTTTGATTTTTGAACAATTGGAGAATTTTCATTTTTTTTCACTGTAACCTCTCTGTTATGAAGTGAAAATTTTCATTACTTACCCAAGTTGTAACTAATGACAAACTCTTGTTTTTAGCTTTCGCATCCTCCAGGAACCTCCTCATGTAGAAGTACGTGCGTGTATCTATTGTGTTGATTCTGGTGTCATTGGTGGTTGGTTTGTAGGCGTAGTGCTTCAAGGCTGTAAAAATGGAAGACAGGTTTGTGTTTCTAGACTGCCACAGTACAGCAGAGTCGGGGAATTCAGAGATGAAGTCCTTCAGTAAGGAACCCAACCCAAGATTAACAGACGTGTCGTCGAAATCTGGTGGAATCTGAAATACCCGCTTGTAACCTTCCCTAGAAATAGGAGAACAGCTAATTCAGAATATTTTCCACTGAACACCCATTGACTTCTCACTACGTGGAAATCCGACTTTACTCTTATGTGCCATAACGAATGAATTAGAATAAGAAGGATTGCAATGAAGAGATCAATATACAGATTTGTTTTGACACCTTGTTGCTAGAAGTCTTTTGATGGTTTCTGTCACGTGATGGAGACCTAGTTTATCAAGCTCCTCGTATACAGGGTCCCAGTCTATAAGGTAAGTCGAGTTGAAGAGATCCAGTAGATTGACTGGTGTACTTACATATCCCTAGGGAAGAAAGACAAAATACTGCATGCAGTACCGAAAACTGTGAAAATGGTTACCAAGTACTTTTCAAGAATCTTCTTGAATAGGATACAACAATGATTCGCGATGCATGTGAATGAAAATGGGTGCTGTTATAAACATGTGAGAACTGATGGCTTCAAGCTTTATTTGGATACTATTGAACTCTCTAGCGTTCCTAAGGATGTTTTAAAATATCGTGGAAACTGGAAAGAAGATAAAGGCGTTGAAAGAATTTTAATCATTTTCTTGGTTTAACCGGTAATAGTCTTTTTATGTGTTATCCAAATATTGCAATAGAAATATGTCCAAAAAGTAGTATAGAAGGGAAAAACAAACCTTTGCTTGTTCATTGTAAATTTGTGGCCAGAACGCCATGATGGAATTTGTATAGTTAAGGTTTTTATTATGATGATCCATGATAAAGTTGATGGACAAATCCAGCATCTGAGCAGTTGGTTTTGGCGCCTTTCCAAAATTGTACGCTTCCAAGAGACACGTTGTTACCCATGCTGTCGCGAACATATTATTATCGAAAACTCCAAAGGAATACCGAAGGGTAGAATCCACCGGATCTCCATGGAAGTACATTTTAACATCACTTTCGTAGGATCCGGGAAACTTTGCCCATACCAATGGTGGCACTGCTGGGTTATACCTTGTTGTCTGCATATTTTGAAGTTTATGGAATAGAGCATTAATTGTGGAAGTCAAATTTGATGCAGCAGACACATCTCTAACAAAAAGTATCGTTGTAACAATTAAAATCACCAACATATTTTGGCACCTAGCTGGAACCATCTTATAAAAGTATACAATATATGGCACGGTTTTCTAGAATGATTTCCGGAGAGGTCCTTATCTGGAAATATGACCTCTTATCTGCCCTGCGGTGACCTTCACCCTTAGAAGCCCTCGACTAGCACTTTGACGAATACTCGCACATTAAGACGAGAATCGGACAACCTTGATATTTGTGAATCACTGATTCTTTATGTGCTATGTGAACAACACACATTTATATCCCATGGTTCTAACAAATTAAAGTTAAACAATTATACTTATCAATGAAAAATTGGTACAGTGGACCGGAAGTATATGCACACGAGATCTGCAGATGTTGTTTCAAACCAGAAAGAAGGAGGAAATCGACATCGATTTTAAAAATCATCTGCCAAAAGCCCAAAATTAGTGGTATTCTTCCACGTTCCTACTTTTATGCTCCCGTAATCGAAGATTTGGGGGTTAATACTTTCTGCCCTGTTCGTCCGTCTGTATGTTTATCCGCAAAAAAAACTTTAACCTTGCCCATAACTTTTGAGAAGAGTGTGCAATGGCTTTCATCTATCACAGGTGTATTCTTTTTGACAATCATTCTTCGAGCACCACCAAATTTGACCTTGGAGTATATTTTGCATTTGAAAAAAAGTCAACACTTAGCCATAAGTCGCCCTACGAGGACATCAGAGTTTCACAAACACACCTTTTTCCAAGTTGAAATAGACTCTTTAATTCGTCCCTTATCTGTCTCATGAGTACGAGATATTTGATATGATCTCATTTGAATAGTGAGAATATTTTGTATCAATTTAATGTCTCTACTTCAGTAAACAATTTTAACTTCTTAGTAAAAATTGAGCCTTCTTAAAGTGATCAAAGGACATTACATGATTTTTTTTTAACCGAGGATTTAACAGGGAATTAGCATTTGCTGAATTATCATCTCATTCAAGAATGTAATTTACATGTATTTAATTTATTATCATACTTTGAATATTTAAAGTATCAACATCAACACTAAATTAAAACAACTGAAAAGTTACTTAAATTAAAACAATTGAAAAGTTACTTAAAAGAATGATATATAGTATCGGCTATCGCTATGACAAAATGGTTTTTGTTTCTTCATCGCCCTTTGCAGTTTTACACATTAATCAATCTCCTGCATGTATTCTTTTCTTGTTTGAAAAAACAATACATGTGCGATGCATCTTTCAAAGAACATGTGTACAAAAAGATCATTTTTTATTTACAGAAGTGATTTATAATAGGCAGGCTGGTTTTCAATGTAATTGCCATCATACATCATTTTTAGCAATGTTATTAAACGTCGAAAGGGCTAACATGCTGGTAACGTACGTATATGGCTCTGAACACCAGAAGGGGAAGTAATCCGGATAGCTGTTGAATCCATGGAAATCAATTGGTGACTTAAGAGATTTAAGTTGTTGATCGTACCACGTGTCGTTGACCACGCCCTCCATGCCCCGGATGTGGATTTTTGTTCCGTTAATGTATCCATTTCGGTTGTTTGGGTACCGAGAGGAAGAAGTTATCTGTTAATAAAGACAATTTCATGTTGTTAGTACTGAGGGCTTAATAAAACTTTAAAGTATATTAAAAAAAATTGAATTCGATGCATTTGGAATAGATCTAGAAATGCATTTTCAAATTAAGCAGTGTGGTAATTTAGCAGTATATAAGACAGCTATGAAGAGACTTGCTTCGTGCCCTTTGACGGATCCTGAGAAAAATGTGTTCCATGGCTTATATTCTCCACTGAGGATGTGTTCATTAAGGAAAGACACCGAAGCTGATACCACTTTCTTTACATCCACCGGAGTTTCTGCAAAAACACTGTCAACAGTAATCACCAATTCCCATCAAAAGTGATGAAAAAAAATCGATTGAAAGTTTTTTCTTACCTACATTCCAATGCAGCTGACCAGTTTGAACGTTGAATAAAGTCCAAGTTGTAATAAGAGCATTTACGGCCATGGAGGTCGTAAAAAGACGGTCTTCGCCATATTTCTGTAAAGACATGAGGGTATATCTCAGTTTTCGGATAAATAAGCAGATATATGACGCAAGAATTCTCGAATTCTCATGGCTCTTTTGTAATTTATTATCAGTATCTTACTACATGATGACCATTTTCGTCAACGTCACCATTTCCAAGAAAATCATCATAATACGCCATGTTTTCATCAACAAAGATGGCCTCTTTGACAACAGCTTTTGTCATTGTTTCACATAAGGCCTCCTCTAACTCATGCATTACCGTTGTCATTGCCTGAAAAACGAAACATGGGGATCTTGGACACAATCATACAAAGAAAATGTATCAGTCTGTTATAGAAATTAGATTAAGGAAAATCTGTAACAATCAATAACACTGTTTTCACTCTGTTTCTTCCAGAGGTAAAGAACAACTATATCATTAGTCGTCTTACCGGATGCGGTAGACCACCGGTACGGTATCTGCGATTCAGAAGATTATATGTCCTTGCCACGAACCAGTAAAACTCCATTACAGATGGGTAATAAGTTAACGCAAGATCTGGACGAGAAGAGAAGTTAGTGTTGATCTGGAAGGTGATCATAGTGGAAGTGTTCAAGTAGATTTGCTGCCAAGCAAAAAATTATATATAACGTTGGATATCTTGCTACAACAATGTACATAACACCTGAAATTTCAGTGATGTATTCGAACCTGTATTTCGGGATCCTCCAGGATTTCGGTTGTCACAAGACCTGACAGAATGCTGTTCGTGATTCCATACAGAGCATTTGCAGACACCGTAACGTCAACATTGTTTACATCACCAGGTGTTACTACACCTTTGTTATACTCAGTTTTAAGGTCGTTAAAGTCTTGAATCTGCAAAAGAAAATACTAGTAAGTAAAAATTTAAATTTCATTCATTTGTATGTCTTGCAAATTGTATGTTATACCGGTATATACATCCACACAATAGCAACATACCCAAGTTGTAATCAATGCAACTGGTTTTCTTTCTGACGTTGCTTTCTCTAGAAAACGTCTCATATAGAAATATGTACGTGTGTCTATCGTATTCACCCTTGAATCGTTTGTTGTGGGTTTATAGGCATAGTGTTTCAACCCATTAAAGATAGAGGAAAGATTTGAATTATGGGTTTGCCACAAAACGGACGAATCTGGAAAGTCGGTGATGTACTCCTTCAGAAGTGAACCTAAACCCAAGTTAACTGATGTATCGTCAAAATCTGGAGGAATGTGAAAAACGTGCTGATACATTTCCCTACAACCGAAGTAAGATGAATCCATTTACTTTATAAATCAGATAAATTTCATTAGATACTAATTCAACGAAGGAAACATTGGAAGCTTCCTTGTTACCTTCTCTCCAATAAGTGCTTAATGGTTTCTGTGACGTGTTGGAGACCAAGAGAATCGAGCTCTTTATAAATCGGATCCCAGTCTATGAGATAGGTGGTATTAAAAAGACCTAGCAGATTGACAGGGGTACTGGTAAAATCCTGTAGAAAAAGATTCAGGTTTAATTCTTTTACACATGTATTTGACTTTCACCTGAAATGACTAAATGTTTATGGTGTTCTAAGCATAGCACTGAATATAGAAAAAGAATCATAGGAAATAATATTCCAACGAAATGAGATTCTATACAAACCTTGTATGTTTCATCATATATTTGGGGCCAAAATGCCATAATAGAGTTATTATATTTTGCGTTTTTGTTTCGATGATCCATTATAAAGTTAATGGCTAAGTCTAGCATTTGAGTTGTTGGTTTTGGCGCCTTCCCATACTTGTGTGCCTCAATCAGACAAGTTGTTACCCAAGCTGTGGCGAACATGTTATTATCGAAAACCCCAAAGGAGTATCGAAGGGCCGCATCCACGGGGGCACCGTGAAAATACATTTTGACGTCACTTTCATAAACCCCGGGAAATTTAGTCCAAATTAATGGCGGAATTCCTGGAGTGTATCTTGTTGCTTGCATTTCCTGGAGTTCCTTGAATAGATTGTTTATCGTTGTTGTAATATTTGAATCACCATTAACTTGACCAATGTTTGCAATTGAAATAATTGCTAAAAATACAAGTCCTTGCAAAAGTGTCATTGTTCTAGAATAGTATAATTCCACTTGCCGTTAGATTGCCAACAGATATTATCTTTACCGATTATCTGTGGTCATGTCAGTTCCTAAATTACAAAGTACTTATGTACTAATGTTTCTTAGTGCTCCCCTGTCTAAATTTCCATCAAGATAACTCTCTTATCTATTTTCATCAATTAAAAATTACCTTATTTTCTACACCTTAATAAAATATTTCCAAAAACAAGATGTATTTGTGAAACACTGATGCCACAAATATGAAAGCCACAGTATTAATTGGTTCAAACGTTTAGGGCAAAAGTTAAGGTTTTTTTTTAAAGTGGGCCTAACACTTAGGTCAAGGTCAAATATTTTTATACCCAATGAAAGATTTTAACAGTGAATTCACGTATGTGAAGTATAAAGCACTATCACTAACTAATCAAAAGAATTTTTTATCAAAAGTGGGTCAAACTCCAAGGTCAAAGGGTCAAATTTGGTGACACCAAAAGAAACCAGAGCGTTTCAACTAATACTAGTATATTATACAATACCGGTAGTTTTCAAAATTTTCTCAGATCTGAAAATTGTCTTCCAAATTACCAAACGAAAGTTAAATGTAGTTATTTTACCGGCGCAATGATATTTAAAATGAGATGTATCCAATAATCTACAGCCCTTTTTTGTCCCCCACTTTCGCGAAAGCGAGGGAACATTAAATCTCATTCGTCTGTCCGACTGAGTCTGTAAATCTGTCAATCTGAAAGTCTGTCAGTCTGTAGTTCTGTCCGTCCGTCACAAAAAAACTTTAACCTTGTTCATATCCTTTGAATGAGTAGAGATAGGGCTTTCATATTACACATGTATATTATCTGTGACAAGACCTTTCTAAATACACTATAAATGTTGACCCCGTGACCTTGAAGTTTGACCAACTTAAAAAAAAATCAAACATTACATTGAATATGTCATAACTTTTGATTGAGAAGAGATAGGGCTTTCATATTAAGTATTTTTATTACCTGTAACAAGACCTTTCTAAATAGAATTTGATTCTTGACATCGTGTCCTTGACTTTGAAGTTTGACCTACTTTTCAAAAACTTTAACCTTGCCCATGTCTTTTGAATGAGAATACAAAGGGCTTTCCTATTAAATGTGTGTATTGCTTGCGACAAGACCTTTCTAAATATACTATAATTTTTTATCTTATGACCTTGTCCTTGAAGTTTATCTTAATTTTCGAAAATGTTCTTTTTTCCTTATAACTTTTGATTGAATAATAGAGAATGGGCTTTCATACTTGAAATGTGCATTTCCTATGACAAGAGCATGCTACGATTTCTGACCCTTGTCCTTGACCTTCACGATTGACCTAATTTAAAAAAATCAAATTCGATGATAACTTCTGAATTACATATGAAAGGGCGTTCATATTTGACACAATATGCCAGAAAAAACGACACTTCACCTACAAAGACACGGAAAGCTTTGAATTTTTGTATTTGCAATCAAAACTATTAGTAGTAGGGGGGCAATGTCACCATTGAAGCCTTTAAACATTCGAAAAAAATTACATTTTCTAATTACATGCATAACAAGGACAATGTAACACATTGTACAAATGAACACTTTATACTGATTGCACATAATAAATAAATAATGTAAATGGATTTAATTTGCATCTGCGCTCATGTTTTCACTCCAGGTATAAAATATTATTCAAAGTAAATTTACATTCTTGCAATGTCCTTCATATATCAATCAGTCAATGCATTCTGAGATTGAATTCCTCGATCAATGATGATATACTAAATACAAGGCATCTTTAAACTCAAACAATGAATAAATGTTATATAAAATGAATGCAGCTTTCCTTTTTGTGTAGTTGTATAAATGAAGAAAATCTAGTAAAATAAATGCAATTTCAATTTCTGCATTTTTGCCATTATGTAGATCATTCAAAACAAAATATTGATCCTTTTCGAGTTTACAGAAAGACTAAGTGGTATATCCTCATTACATGTAACTTATAGTTATATCAAGCATGTACATTGAAAATGACGGTTATTAGAATAACTAGGAATATGAAAATGTACGCTATTCCTCCAATACAGACGGATGCTCGGATAAAATCTTTAGACAAACTGGATTTTTCCCGCGCTTTCTTCACCTCGCCCCGTTCCCATGCTGATCTTGCCTTTAAAAAAGAAAGGATTCGTTATGTTTTCTTTTAATAAGTCTATATTATACGTCTTTATGCTTTGCAACAAAATGTAATTAAAGAAAATTATGTTCCTTATATTGTTGGTATTGACAGATCATTTCGGATAAAAAAACCCACCTTGAACATATTTTGAATATACCTGTGATGCATAGACTATAGCCATTATTCCAGTTGGGAAAAAACAAAACAAGCAGGCAAGAAAGGCATATTTCGTTCTATCTTTAAGAGGTTTATGAACACGTATGAGGTCACTTTCATTTGATGGTGGGTATTCCTAAAATAGAAAATACATGTAACGAGTTTAGTTTTAGAATACAATTTTGCGAGCAATCGTTATTTAATCCATTTAACGTTTTGCGCTTACAGTTTTTTCAACATCTAACGGATTTAAATGTCCGTTGATTGGAAATTGGTGCCGTGACGAGCCGGATGATCCGTAGTTCTTCAGTGCAATGCATGTATAAGGAGAATCATTTTCATCTTTAGTATTCAGTCTGGAGTATTTCACAGCTGATAATGTGTCCATATCTAAAAACAGTAAATAACCAAGATTAATGTATTTTTAGTATATAAAAAGTGACTTGTCTATTTTTCTTCTTTTAATGTGAAAGTCATGCACTCAAAAATGGTCAAGGTCAAATTATGAACAAAATGAAAAATTGTTACGAGTTCTATAATGTCATCTTCTTCACACAAAGAACAAGACAACAAAATCCTTTGAATCACTTTACCATGGGGTAGAACCTAATATAGATAGATTTAATTTCTTTAACAAGAGAGGATGGGTTGACCCGATTGCTTCTCTAATTTGACTTCAAAAGTAGTAGACACAGAGTATTCCTTGTTACTGAGTTAAATGGATTTTAAAACAGACTAAAAATTGTCTGTATACAGTATCTACATATGTATGTCTCAAGAATACACGTGTATCAGTTGTAACACGATATCGCCTCATTTGAGTATGTATATTTTGTGCTTATATAATCAGGGTAAGTCCTTGTGTATAATGCACCAAACAGAGAAGTTATTTAGTTCATACTGATTTAATGTCGTAATGGGCTATCGTATTACAGCATTATTAAAAATGTTTTATCATAACCAATACAAATTGTGGCGATTATAAATTAACTTGTATATGTAAACAAGGTGATTTGGCAAACTGTGACTTCATTAAACAAAAACCACATTGTTTTAACATTTACGG
>PRKT01000031.1:1285667-1299311 GCA_003671525.1 Saccostrea glomerata
AAGATTGCATTAATTTTAGTGGTTTTGGCCCCACCCCTCAGGCCCCAGGGGGGCAGGGATCATGAAATTCACAATTTTTGTTCCCCTTCACTCATAGATGCTTTGTGCCAAATTTGGTTGAAATTAGTTCAGTGGTTGCAGAGAAGAAGTTGAAAATGTTCAAATGTTAACGCACAACGCACGACGAAGGACGTAAACGGATAGCAATAGGTCACCTAAGTTTACTCAAGTGACCTAATAAAAGATGGTGGTTTGACTGTGGAAATGTACATTCACTGTTTTTCTTGCCTAACATTTAAATACCAAAAAAGTTGTAACTTTGTAACATTATTTATTCTAAGGAGAACATTTGCATCTTAAATTTCTGGTTACATTGAGTTAATTTGAAAGAGAACATAATAAAAATGTATTATAAGGCCATAAAATATAGAAAATCAGAAGCACAAAATATATTATTGTGGTAGCAATGATACTAATGTGATATAAAAAAGATGAAAAATTATATCCTCTTTGTTAAAGTCAAAAACAAATTGTATCACATAATTTCAAAACAACTGTGACATTCATTATACACAATTGTGACCAGCGAGCATTATTATTAAGGCATCAAGTAAAAATGCACAATACAAAAATGCCGTGGAAGACGTACAACTTCCAATATTAATAATGCTCGCGTCTTAAAAATTCATGAAAGACAAGTAAGTGAAAATATCAACAAACATTAAAAATCAATATGCATAACTTATAACAACATGTTAATCATTTTATTACATTTGTTATTTAATGACAAAAAAACAACAACAATTCATTAATTTTAGTACCTTCTTTCTGCGTGCTTGCTATCATTTAATGGTATTTAACACTGACTAGCTTATTAAAGCATGGTCCATTGCAAGTATTCCAACATTACTGTATGATATATTGCTACTTCACAATCAGAAAGACCAATGAAGAAAATGCCCGCTTCTCTTTTATTTTTTTTAAATGACGAATTCTGAATAAATGTAACATTCATAAATAATTGATACATGCAAAACAATCAGAGCTTTGGAAAAATCCTTTGAATGTTAAATTTTTCTACTTAAAATCTTTTTAAATCTATTTAAAATCTTTTGTTCTGTTTTTGTCCTTTTTTGTTGTTGTTGTATGTAGGATAATAACTTTATTTTATAAAGCACTAGGAAATTCCCATAAAATACCTGAGCAATGTGTTTAAGCTCCTTTGTTTATAAGATATTAAAGCAAGTATACAGTGTTTCAAACAGACAAAAAAAATACAGATGGATCACCTGCATACCCCCCCCCATGTTACATGTGCAGGTGAGAGTAACTACAGGTGTCAGTCAGCAGCTGTATTCCATCAAGAATATAGCCCCCTTCTCTCTTACTGACAGAGAATACATTTTATATTCAACACAAATCAAGATATGATTCAATCACACAATATGCACAACTTGTACAAAAAAATATTTCTGTTCCCGCTCACTGGGTAAACATTTGTTGCATATTTTACTTGGCACATTGGCACAGATTTTTGCATCATAAAAATGGCTGATAAAAAAAAAAAACTTGCAATGATTTATTTACATGTGTATTAAGCAAAAAATGAGATTCTTAAATGAGAAAAAATATATCATACAATGCTTAAAATGAAAATATTTGTGAAGATTTATTGACAGTTCTTTGAGCATCTCCTTGATAAGGAAAATTTTAAAATGGCTGCAGGAATGTATTTCTGGAACAACCATTAAAATCCGTATTAACATATGCTGTAATTAATAACAAGGAATGCATACAATTTGGTCACAAGGTGACATTATGGCTCTATGACCTTTAATGAATCCTGAGATATTAAAAAGTTGAAAACATTTTTTTTCCTGTGGAACACATATCAAGGAAAATATCATTCAATTTTATTATGAACACACTTTTTCGGTATTAATTTCTTATGGTGGAGTATATAAATTTTCACAAAGCTGAAGTGACTTGGAAGTAAAGCTCGATCTTTAAAAGTCGACAAAATTTCACATAACAATTGTATCACATCTGCACTATAATATGAATCCACATTTGTGTGTGGTCCTCACTCGTCCTTAGTCACTAGCACTCCGTGTAGCTCCTCGTTAGAGGTGTTTACCAGTCTGTATTCGTTTTGAGGCTGAGGTACCTCCACCTCCAGGTTCTGAGGATCTATCTCCTCCACCTCCTCGTCCTCTGTCTCATCTTGACCTTTGGCCTGAGCATCAATTCTTCCCTGAATGGCTCTTCTTAGCTGAATATCAGAAATTGAGGTCATTTTGATTTGAATACACTAACAAGATTTGATGATCTTTTTATATCAAAGGATGTTTTTTTTTTGAAGGCGCAAGAGAATTTGATGATCAAAGTTAATAGTGTTGTAAAATCGGACATATTTTACTATCGATTATCAAATTGAATCGGAAGAACACAATCGATTACATAATCGATAATTTGAACTATTAAAAAGGTTAAATTTATTAATTCAGCACGAGTAGAATTCCATGACATTTGACCGCGAACTTCAACTTATCTTTATTGGCAGACGACATTTTACACAATTTACAAATAATCGAGTCCATCTGTATATTATTTTTGCATGGAGGCCCATCGCCCTTTTTCAGAAAGCCAAAAAATTTCGAACTTTAGATCGTATTGCACCAGGATATTGATATAATTAGGCGTCAACCTCTTCACCATGCACGTTTGCCTTTGGTGAATATAAAAGTTGAACCTGATCGGCTTAAAAAATACGACATGAAAAATATAGCGATCTATCGATAATAATATTTACAATCGATTGTCGCCGACCTGAGCCTTTTAACGACGATTTTTCGATAGTCGGCAACTATCGTAACAACACTAAAAATTAACACAGATATTTATATGCTAACATTAATCACTATCATGAATGCCGAGTACTACATTTATCTAATGATAAATGCCTGTATAAAACTTACCTCTTTTAATCCCACCACTCCAACAAGTCTCCCAGTGTTGGTTACATAAGCATGATTAATTCCCAACAAAGAAAACAAAGAATGAACCTACAAATACAATTAAAATTTATCAAGTCAGCACATCAAAATACCTGAAAAATAAATCATTTTTGAAAAATTTGTTACCAATCTTTCTGTAGATACATGTACTTATATTTTTACAATTCTGAGCAAGCTACCTTGTGTAGAGATGTTCTCTCCACCAGCTGGAATGGGGCAGGGTCTATCTGAACTCCCTCCCATTCTATTGGATCGGTAAGTCTTTGCTCCTCCCACTCTTCTTGCTGAAGACATAATTCAATCATTTGTAATTTTTCAAATACTTGTCAAGATGTAATTTAGAATTCTTGTTATCTAACAATAAATAAACTTGTATTTTCTATGTCTTGCTGAATGCTACTATGATGACTTGTTTGATATTGTTAAAAAAAAATTCATTGGAATAAGTTTTGATATTGTAGAATCAGAAATTTTCCTTGTGCAATCTAATTAAATAAGATGTTTGATTCGCTCGCACACTAGCTACCCTAACATCTAACAACATCCTATAGAGGGTCACGTCAGAGGTCAAATTCGGAACAGCTCTAGACTTATTCGCTTCAACAAATATACTATGATTTTGCAGGCGATAATTTGATTGGTTGATAGAATTTGACCTCTGACGTGACCCTCTATAGGATGTTGTTAGATGTTAGTGTAGCAAGTGTGAGTGGATCTAACATCTAATTTTCATAAGATTGTTCCTTGTGATAACTTTTTTCGTTTTGTTTCAAAAATAGCCATACTGATTATATATCTATACAGGATTCAATTAGAATTTAATTCATAGATAAATGTTATAAACGAAATAAACAGAATTTATTTTCTCCAAAATCTATTTTTATAATATTAAGTTGTTGTTGTTGTTTTTTTTTTAATAGACTTAAGTACATGTATTAGCACTCACTTGTTCTTGAGTAAGGTTCTTAATCTTTACAGGTTCTGGAGGCTAGTAAAAAGAACAATGACAGGCATTATTAAATAGGTACCATCAAAAAAGAAAGTGATGTATTAATGTATCAGAGAAAAGTAACAATGCATATACATGTACTTACCAGTCGAACTTTCTTTGCCAGATTAGTAAAGCTTCTTTTCTGAAAAAAGAGAAATATAAAAGCTACATTTCTGATCTACATAAAAATTTCTTACCAGTATAAATGTAACAATTAATTTGTATTACTGAGAAGGAACTCTACAAAGCAATATTCATGTAATCTCTCACACTTACATCAAGGATATATGGAGCATCTTCACAAATACTTGTTTTCTTGGTACTGGCCAATTTTCTATAGTAAGCAGTAATTTCAGCTGAAGAAAAAAAATATATTGACAAATCTATACTTCTTGATGATGTTGATAGTAATTTTGATGACAGTTATGTTGTTGATGATATTTATGTTGATAGTAATGTTGATGTTGATAGTAATGTTGATGATAAGTAACTTACACTGAAGATTAGTTTCGCTGTTGGCCCTGTCTGATAGAGCTGAGGATGAGGAGGATTTTTTGAGGATAGATCTGAGTGGCAGCTGTAATGTGTGATAAACCTGTCTCTCTTTCTCTGACTCTAATGAGGAAGCACTAGACTGAAACAACCAAGTATTATTACAATTCTTTAATCATCTGTAGTATATACATATGCATTTAATGTCTTTTGTTTTCCATTAATTCTGTTTTCAACAAATGACACAAAAACTTTTTAGCAGTGAAAGAAATATTTGTGGTCATCCTTTAATCACAAGTGTTTAGTAATGTCATCACTAATCAAGTCATATAATCTTTTGTAGTTTCATAACTCTCATTCAAATAGATTCAATATTAGTTATATTACAAGACAAATTTATAAAAAATAAAAGTGATTGCCAAAAGTCAACATAAAAGAGAATTCACTCAATATTTTTAACAGAAAATGAAAATGCTTCAAAAGATTTATGATGATATAAATTTTCAGGATTTCCTTCATAGCTCTTGATTAATTTTGTTACTTATTTTCCCCTTTTCTTAAGTGAGATAATAAATATTTTGTACTGTAACAACCCAATTAATTTTCATCAAGGGACACTAAATTTAGTACTAAATAGGACAGAGTTAACAGTTATTTTTGTACCAGTGGGGAAAATTTTAAGTAAAAGAATTAAACTTGACACTGGCCTTCTAAATAATGACTCTGAACCTTGCCCTCTTAATAATTAATCTCATCCTTGCCCTTCTAAAAGGATTATTTCTGGCAGTCCTTCCAGACATTCTACATCACAGGGGTCAAACATCCGCTGGTATTTATCTATTACTTGTTTTGCCTGTCCCTATTATGTACAATAAACATTATATTTTAATCTATTTTCTCGCCATCTCTTCATTCAATGCCAATTATTGCCATATGTTTAAGTCTATTAGCCATAACATTTACAATTGGAAAGTGGCCACTTTTTCAAATTTCTAAATTCACTTCTAATAACAAATCTTCATCAAAATCTCAAATACAAATTCAAACTTTTATAAATTTGCCTTCTTATATCCACTCTCTCAGATAATTATAATTACTTTTTCATTAACATAAAATGTACATATATGCCTTTAAATTTTATATACTGTAGACATTCTTTTTTCCACAAGTCACAGAATCTCAATTTCTGTTTAATCCATGTGTAGAAAATTATGCTGATTTCTTAGACTGTCACTATATTTTTTACATTTATATTAAGTACACTTGGACAAATTTCAGTAGAAAACGTGTGACCGTGTACATAGCGTAAATTAATACAACATGGAAAAAAGTACTTCTACAGTAACAAAATGCCACATCATAAAACTAACAAATAAACTGCACATTAAACACAAATCAAATTTTATATTTGCATATTCAAATTATAAAAAAATTCCTTTTTTCAGAGAGTACATACAACAACAAGTGGAAATGTCAAAAATTTGCTCCTGCTTTTACTTCACCTATAAAGTTTATAGATTTGAGACATGTAGCTTGGAAGTAACCTCAATAAACACTATTCACACAAATCTTACAAATTCTACAGATAAACCTACAGATCTTGGCATTGAGAATCTGCTTGGACTGGGTGTCCTTGACCTCTTTCTCTCCTCGACCTTGGACACAAGGAACCTGGACTTTTTCTGGGGGATGATGTTGATTGTTGGGGGTGGAGTGATGGAGCGTTTAATGACCGACACGTCAGTCATAGAGGAAGAGTTACTTTTCCTTGATTCATCATCCTCATCATCACTTTGTATAAATATTTTCTGGTCTTTGCTGAGATGGACAAATAAAACTCGCTCCAGTTCAAGTCTTTGTATAGAACCAAGCAGAATCATGGAGTCTGAAATACAGTAGAGTATAATACATATAAACATTTGTACTGCAGTACAGATATCTTCATGCCATCATAAATATATAGATATTATTATCTGCACCTTTCACCCCTGTCAAATGAAAGTGAATTTAAAGTGGAGCTAAAAGAAGAACAAATATCACTTTCTAGGCAAAGTTCTTTGCAAGTGTGTATGGGCAAAAGTAACACAGTGCAGATGTATAACCCTGTATACAGAAGCTGTGTAAAGTCAGATGTCAAACTTGCTATTATCCTTATCACCAGTAAATAGGTACACATTATTTTACCTGGAGCATCAACTAGTGGGTAACTTTTGTAGTTGGTAGAGGTTAGAAGTTCTCTGAGTTCTCCATAACTTGATCTAAATGAAATACTTTCTACCTCCTTAACCATGATGTCTTCTATAAATACTTTCCAAGCACTGAAACGAAAATATTTTATAACATAATTTGTAATCTAAACCTTTATACAAAATATAATCTTAACATGTTTTCAAAAATATAATCATTCTTTAATACATTTTTGATAAGAACCCACATGTTCAAAAAATATAAATGCCCTCGTTTGGGTCACATTGCTATTGCAGAATTAAGAAATGGAATAGAATTCTAAGTCCTTGTATGCATGAAAGATAAAAATAACCTCCAATACAAAGTATGACAGAAGGCAAATGAAAAACAGAAAAAAACCAATTATGCATTCTTTCGTTATGTCAAAACAAATTTTTCTTTTTCTTGGCTACATACTTTGCTTTTGCAGATACAATGTCTGGAAGATATGGCAACTGTTTGAGCTTGATGATGCTATCATAGAAGGATGGCTGGAACTTCCCGGCCACAGCATTGGAGATTAACACTGCCACCTACATAGTAAATAATAGCAAATATATACACTGCATTGGAGATTAACACTGCCACCTACATAGAAAATAATAGGGAAAATATACTTCTGAACACTCATAAAATATGGGAAAGGCATTTCAAACATTCAAACTGTTTACTTACAACTGCTGGAAGTACATGACTGATTTGACCAGTGACTTCGAATACAATCACTGACGTTGATATAGTCCGAGTGACGGCCCCTGAAAATGAGGCTGCTCCTACAGGTAAAAAAAAATCAATAAACGGTGATGGTCATAATTTTGTTGTTTTTTATAAGCAGCCTTACTGTGATTTATCTTCAGTATATTATAGAAGTGCACGTAACACTCTGGTCTAATTAAACAGTATACAGTGATATTTATTGTTCCTTTGTTCTGTACAAGCAGCATGATAATATTATGATTTATCCTTAGTATACTGTAGACATGTCACTCTGTTCACTGACCTACAACAGCGTAACCTCCAGGTACAATTTTATTGATGATGTCACCAGAGGGAATCCCCTCAGGGAACCAGGCTGCCATACATTCCCCCGTCAGGCGACCAAAGGCAGCTCCTAAAGAACAATCAAATAAAAACATTACTCAACTGACTGCAGCATACAAGTATTTTGTTTTATATCTAAATGTATTTGAATCTTGATGTGTAAAAATATCAATTTCATCAAGTCAATAATTTGTTGAAAGTAAATAAATTTATTATTAAACATGTTAAAAATAAACTTACCCACTAAGAAAACTGGTACAAACACACCAGCAGGAACTGGCATGGTATTGCAGAAAGCTCCAAACATAAACTAAAATATCCAAGTTTAAAATCAGTTATTGTTCACATTTACTTGAAGTTATTTACACAATTATGACTCTGTTCTCTCGGTATTTGTGACCTACATTAAACACTACGAAGATGACTAGGTTGACATAAATGTTGGTGCTGCCGTGTTTCCAATGGCTGATGATTTCCTCGTCTCTCAGACCCTCTGCCTGTCCTGTTGTCCAGGTAATGTTACTGAACAGTTCATTGATTGCTTGCTTGGATGTCAACTATAGTAATAAAAAATAATTAAATCACACTACAAACATTTCTAATGGAAACCATTTTAGAATATCTTTTAAAAAATGTTTTTCTCTCTCTTGACTGACTTAAAATGTCCTGTTTCTAAATTTTTCATAACCTCTTGGAATAAAATATTGAATTTTAAACGTAAAACATTTTTTCTCTATCTATAAAAAAATTATTCCATGTAATTGTTGCCATGATTTTATACTTCCTTACCTCTCCTGCGAAAAACTGACCCAAACCAAGAGGAAATGTTAAAGATGAAATCACCAGAGTTACCAGCCCTGGGTAGATGAAACGACTGAAATAAACCATCAACATTATCAGTACAATACTGAATTAATTTTTCTCTACAATACTGACTTTAAAGGAATTTTGATTTTTTTCTTTTAAAAGCGATCCGTTTAAAACTGCCAGCTCACTTTTTTTGTAAGAAATCTGTTATCTTGCGATGTCTTCTTGTGAGCAAAACAATTTTTCGATGAAACAAAATAAAAAGCGCTCCTGCCAAACCACACAGCACCCTGAAAAATTGAAAATAATATATACTCACAGCACATATAAAAAGACAAATGCTTAAGTATACATTGATACAATAATCATGTGTCAGAATATTGTCATTTTCCTAAATTTGATTATGACAAAATAAAGAGCATAAATAGTGTGTGTGTTTGTGATTATGGTGTGTTTTGATCATTCCTTTATTTATTTCACTTACAGATCTATATGAATTTAGGTGACGATTATAATGTAGAAATATTTAAGAGTCATTTATAGCAATATTTTATTCAATACCTCAAGTCTACATGTACTTTATTCTGTTTAAAAAAAATGAGAATATAACCTACCCCATAATAGCAAAAACAAGCAGCTCAAGAACATCAAAGGGGAAATCTGTTCTTAGGGTGGTTTTGAACATAGCTGTGAGAGTAGCTATTATAAAAACAAAATACTGAAATCAATACTTTAAACTATCTTTTAATCAAAATGCTACTTTACTGTGGAATTAATATTTAGGATAGAGTATATACATATATAAGCCTTGAGAAGAGGGAAAGGTTATAAGCCAACTCATATTGACGATTTTTTTTTTAAAACTATCTTTACTTTTAATTTTTTCTGGAAACTTCCTCTACGTACACAATCATTTAATTGAATTTCAACTGAAGAACTACAGATGATTGTAAAAAAGGTAGAACTATTTAATTTGCAGAGAAAAAAAAATAAAATCATCAAAGTATCCACAGGCATATGTTACTTCATGCTTGTAAATTTGATCAGACATTTGAAATATAGCTTTAGAATTTTCACTTTCCAGAGCTCACTGAATATATACCTTCATTTTTAAACCAGATGGCGAGCATTCTTAATGTGACAGCCCCACAGACAGCGGCGAAGAATCCTCTCCAGTAGTTCCTGACAGCAAAGTAGGTCGCTGTGACCTCAATACTAAATAACACGCCTACAACAAAAGGTATATCAATTTCATGAATAAAGATTCAATTATGTTTTATTTAAATTTTTTTGTTGTTTTAATAGAGAGGGTCGGGTAGTGGTGTTGGTGTTGGGGGGGGGGGGGATGAGAATGTGTTGAGTGTCATTGTAACAAATAAATCCAACTTGAAGGTCATAATACACAAATACTGCATAATTATACATTTCCCATGATGGATGTTCTGATTTGCAAATGATTTAGAAAAGTGCATCCAAAACATTGTAGCTGTAATCAGCCCTCTGAACTGCTTGTATAAGCAATAAATCTCCTGACAATTTATCTCCTTGTGTCACAATCAAACTGACAGATTTCTAGGATGTGACAGTTATTGAAACCGTGATGTAAAGCCATGCACCAGGTAACTCAACACTCTGTGCAAAATACTTGTAGCTTCCATAAAAACAAACATCAAAATCTAATGTGTTAGAAATTCTATAGGCAACAATACTATGGATACCTTCTCAACTGTTACATTAACAGATTTATTTTATTCCCTTTTAGGTGATTTTACTTCCAACTCACTGGGAGAAAAAAAAAATGAAATTGATCTACTTTGCCAAATGTATGAATTCAACCCCACTTCTTCATTATCACTATCCCCTCCATAATGAAGTTGTACAATAAAACAATGGCCTTTACTTTTACCAGTACACTTATGCATGGGTACAGACAGACAAACTGGGAAGAATGTAATAAACTTGACATAATTTATGTAACCTGGCATGTATCCCAGTGATATAAATATCAATACATGTACTGTGATACATCATTTACTCTAAGTGCACTTTAAGTGTACTTGTTTAGAGAACTTTAAACTATAATGATATAACACTTGTTAAGACATTAACCCCATCTTTTTTGTCAACTGACAGACCATGAAATCGAATGTCACTTTAATAAAACATTACTCTGTAAAGCATTGTTTATTATCAAACCACTTTCTTTAAAATTGTGCTACAGCTAATATTTAGTTTCTTTGCATATGATTATCAAATATTGTGAAGTATTATTAACAGCACAATCAAATCAGGACAGGTCCGTCTATAAATTCAAATTTGCAAAGGAATTAAGATATCATTGTGACGTTTCTTAAATTACCTACTCTAATTACATTACTGGGTCTCTCATAAACTCCACTCCAACATTGTTTTGTACCAAGGTGAATCTGACAAAACTATTCCATATCTTTTTAATTAAATGATGACCAGTTCAAGAAAAGCTGCTAATATTCTAGAAATATTGACATTTATTCTATCACTTTCTAAATCAATTGAGGTATGTGATTGTTACATTTTTCAGATTTACATCAAACATCTGTAATAACAGTGAAGGGAATTCTATGACAGTTACCTCCAATAGGAGCCGCGAAGGTGGCTGCCACTCCCACAGCACAAGCCGCGGCCAGCATCTCTGTTCTACGAGATTCATTCTGTAAACCAGGGGAAAATGTTTGATAAGTGTCATGATATACATACATAGGTTTAAACAAGGATTATAACATGATCAGATAAAAAAATTTAGAGTTACATCCAAATCACATGGACTTTGATTTGGAAAATTGTGTTACATTTAATATGTGTACTCTCCTTGTCATATATCCAGGGGGTTAAAAGCATAATGCTTGTATTGTTTTTTACACTTCAAATTAAAAAATGTAAATGTTATTGATTTTCTAAAATTATGATATATTCTTGTGTACCTACTTCATATATTCCTTTAAATGTTGTTAATTTTCCCAGTAATGTTGCAACAATACTAGCAATGTGTACAAAAGGACCCTGAAAAAAAAGGGTTAATCAATTAACCAATCAGATTACCATTTACCAGTAACTGCCTTAAAACATACACAGTTGACTGTTCATGTTTTAATTAGTATCTCATACATTAATACTTTGAGTACCCCAGATATAGGATATGAGTTAGAAGTCCCAATCATCTATTCTTAACCTTTAACCTCAATTTCTCAAATCAAGGTTTTTTCTGCCCAATTGTTATCCCAATAAGAACCCCTGAATTATGTTATGAAATGTCTTGTACTTGCAGAATAGGTCTGGGAGCCATTAAGTATCTCAGAGCCTATCACAATAATTACAAAAACACTATCAAAATGCTTATAGTTCAAAATCTTGTGATAATTTATTCTAATGAATCCACAGTTCTGAATTAATTTTGAAATGACATTTGAATCTTAGTTAAATTTAATTCTCAGATTAAAATAAAGCTGCACAAAAGCACTTTGAAAGTTTCATCAAAATATTCATCGAGAAGCTTTGATTTACATATTGAATAAACGATTCAAAAAATGTCACACAATATGTGTTCTGTGATCAAACTTTACTACTCATATCTTCAAGACAACAGCTTTTCAAGCTAATTAATTTATCTTGTAGCTATTTTTAAATCAACATAAAACAAAATATCAGTACAGTTATGCAAATGAATCTCGCTCTGTGGAATGGGGGGTGTAATAAATCTAAAGTGATGAATATTACATATTTTTAGAGCATTAACTCAAACCCAAATTATATTCTGTACAGATAAGATAAATATGCAGGAAATAAAGTCTACATTAATTTTCTGTACTACATGTATATATCAGCAATTATAACCTCAAAAAAATTCACACTCCATCCTGGAGTATGCTTAGTAAATCATCTAGACTTTCTGACCTTGACCTTTGAACTAAAGAGAAAAGAATTGTCATTGTGTGAACATAGTGTTTCTGTTACCATTAAGGATGAACTAAATCAAAATTGAGGACATGAGTCGCTTGTATTTCTTCTATTTATTTTTTTTTCTTATAAGAAATTTAACATGGTAATTGGAAAGAAGAACATAAACACACAACTATCATTTTCCCTTAAAGAGACCACAGATGTCAGATATGCTGACCAGGAAAAGAAAAATTCATGACCCAAGTTGTACACTCTGTCGACTTGATTGACAGATATATTCCCCGTACCATCCATCTCACTGTTAACATGGGTTGCATGGGAGTCATATGCAGACCTAAGTAAAAATTGTTCAAACCCAAATCCTGGTTGTTGTTTTATTAATGTGTGCATATATATCCTTGTTCAATTTTTTATGCCAAAAAGGACTCCACCTTGAATTATATTTCATTACAAGAATAAATTACAGAACTGTATCAGATAATAAAATGATTCAAGGTAAAATATAAAACATGGTCTATATTCAAGTATGTTGTGTGACTGCAGTGTCAAAAGAATGATTTCCATTACAGAGATATTCTGTACTCTTTACATTCTTTACATTGTGGTTCAATGTATGTTTTAAGTACAAAAGAGTTTTTTTTTAAAATTCCAAATTAAATGCTTTCTTTCAGTCTTTTTTTAAAGATTGATAAAACTTATGAATTATACATAAGCACACATGCCATTGGGAACTGATGACTTCAGTGTATTCTTCCATATAGGTAAAGTAACAGATATTATAAACCTCTTAAGTTGCGTTTTTATAAAATCAAACAATTTTTTGGGGAAAGTCACATACAACATCACCATAAATCTCTCCAAAACAAGACAAGAGGCCCAGGGGCCACAGCGCTCACCTGAGCACATCTGGCTTGAATTTCCTCCCCCCCCCCTTCCAGGCGATCATCATTTGAACAAACTAGAATCTACACTACCTGAGGATGATTCCATATAAATACCCCGGGTATCACTAATCATAGCTTTGAAGTACTTAAAAAGAAGATTTTAAAAGGTTTCCCTATATATCCCTATGTAAAACTTGGGTCGGCCATTTTGGCCCCACCCTATCCCCAGGGCCAGGGGTCATGATTTGAA
>PRKT01000031.1:1300520-1326004 GCA_003671525.1 Saccostrea glomerata
AAGATTTTTTTAAAATGCCATTAATTTTTAACAAATTCATGATTATCTCCCCTTGAAAAAGGGCGTGGCCCTTCATTTGAACAAACTTGAATCCCCTTCACCCAAGGATACTTTGTGCCAAGTTTGGTTGAAATTGGCCCAGTGGTTCTTGAGAAGAAGATGAAAATGTGAAAAGTTTACGACGACAACGACAACGACGACAGACAACGGACAAATTTTGATCAGAAAAGCTCAGCTAAAAACATTATCACTATCATGTACAAACTACAATGGTATTTTTAAATATGCACAAATTTTGGGGAGTAATGGCACTTGTGGTTTTCAGAATATGCACAAAATCATGACTGATAGCAGATGAAGACCTACATAATTGCATGCAGACATGCATAATGAATTAGTTTGCCTGCACTTAATGCATATATCTTAATTTTAATTTAAGTCAGAAGTAACCTCCATTTGTTTTTGCTTCTCAAATAATTATATTAAATAAAATGAATACCTACATAAATGATTGATAAAAATTAAGGTACTGAAAGTTAAGAGTACTTCCATTTAATTAAACACAGTCTATACAAAGTCGCTAAAGAGAAATAATTTGGGACTTTGTACAAATGGGTGTAACTATTGAGAAAATTGTATTGTATAAAGATTTAAATATTGAGTTTATCTATTTCACTCAGTTCAGATCTAGTATACAACACAGGTCTGTTAGTATGCATCTCTAAATGCATCCATTCATGTTGTACTTCACAATCAGCATCTGAATTCTGAAGCACAACAAGTAAGCATGCACCCCTGCCTTGATATATAACCAATGCAAGTTTGCTGTCTAAAGGGCTTTGAATTAACTGATATGAATTTACTCCAAAACCTTCAATTTAGTCCCTCATCCAGATATATGTCAATCAAGCATCTGAAGGAAGTCTAAAAGTGTGCATCCTAGTCTGTTAAATTGTATTTTAAGATGTATTAACCCTGCTAGTTTAATCAGGATAAGGCTTATAATTACTTCAAAACGAGACTTGAAACTATAACCTGCTCCATAAACATAACTTGGACATTCTTTGGCTGAAAATGCAGCATCTGAAACCTGGGTTGGTACAATGATACATAGTCAAAGTATAGTCAATGCTCTTCTAATTAATACAGGGCACTGAAGTACTTTAAAAGAAAATTGTTCCCAAACCCCCAACTTCTTTGAGTTGAGCTTAGAACATTGAATAAACATAAAACTTGTCTCGTGACACAATATTCTAGTATGTTCATAAAATACTTACCTCTTTCCCAATAGGAAGTGTACTCCCTAGCGAGGAACAGAGTCCTACTACTTTGGACACCAGTGTCCTAAATGTAAGAAATTCTTTTAACACCACTCCTCTTAAAATTGTCTTCATCTCTGGAATACCAGACCCTGCAATCATTATGATATATTTCAGTCATTTAATCTTCTTTTTTTCATTCCAATTCATAATACAGTTGAACTTGGATATCTCAAACAAGGATATCCTGAACACTATGTATGTGTCAAACTGAGTTTGATGCCCCCTCTTTTTTATGTATTTTAACTTCAATATCTCCAATCTTCAGAATTTTTTTTCTTATGCATCCCATTGAATTTCAAATTACCAAGCTTAATTGTTTTTAATTGTTGATTGTTTTACAGAGACCCTAAAAAAATCCTTCAGTTTTCTTCTTTATTTCAAATAAAAACATTACACTGGTCATAATGATAAAGTACACTGTTCAAAATTTCAATTTTTTAAGAAGATAAAAAAAGCATGGTTTATAAAAGTTTGAAAAAATTCGTAACTTAATTTGGCCACTGAATGATATAACATACTCTAGAATATACAGAATATAAAAACCTAGGAACTTTATTATGCAGTACTAACCACAAGCCTGAGGTGAGACAAGATGAGAAAATCCTGTGGCAAATAATATAAACAGCATTGTGTAAGACACCCAGGCAAAATACTGAAGTGGTGGGGAGAAAGCCAGCTCCTGATATAACCAGAACTTAGCTGTAAAATAAGACATCCTAAGGATCAATTTCCATAAATTTATAAATATTACCTCATTTGGAATATGATCTTTCAAATCATATTATTTATCTAACAGTCTATTTAAAATTATACGTGATTTTGAATAATCATTGTAATATTTTTAAGGTACATGTACACAAAACTAAACATATGATACAAAACAGATTTATAATTGAACCCTTTACACAGTAATAACCTTTTTTTAAAAATGCTTTCACTGACCTGCTTGGCACTTTTCAATGATAAAATCCATCGTAAAACTAAGCAGGGCCATAAGAATTCCCAGCAGAGCCAAGAAGATCCAATCTTCTCCAATTTTTTGGAAGACAACATCTCGAAAATGGATTAATCTCTCTATTCAAAATGAGAAAATTCTCAATGCATGTACATGTATTTCAAAACATTTCTACTAACACACAGAAAATGCTTTTGAGATTTTGAATTGTATAACATATTTTCTTCAAAATTATAAGCTCAGTAAATGAAAATTAACTTTAAAAAATCCATATTGTCTTTTCTTGTTGTTTTTATTTTTTTTTTTTTCACAATTAATATTCAAATTCTCCTATTTTTGTTTGTGAATGAGTTAAATAACAAGCCATTGACTACAATTAAAGAGCCAAACAAAAATCAAATAGATACAACAACACAACAAACAAGTTCAAAGAAACTATAGAAATACATTCTAACAGTTATGAAAGTGACAAATTAAAAATAATAAAATGCATGTAAGTACAACATACAGTAAACAGTATGAAAACATCATGTGAATCAGAATTTATCAATATGCATACCCTGTATATGTAATGTTAGACATTTTTATTGCTCCTTGATGTCAAGTATTTGATTCATGGGTACTAGTATGTTTGAATTTCATACAGAAATCAATTCTTTTCTTGAACTTTTCCCACACTTTAAAATTGGCATGTTTTGGATAATGGATTACAAGATAAAAATTCACGACACAATACATCCCCCCTTCCCTTTCAACTTTCTCTGTAGAAACTTTTTTTTTGATAAGAATGAAATACTGTAGATCACTTAATTTTCGCGACACCTTATTTTCGCGAGACAGTAATTGACACTTTATAAGCGAGGCAAAATTTTCACGAATTGTGGTCATATAATCTTAAAGAAATCTATAATACGCGAGAATGAAATTTTCGCGAGCATACCGTCTCGCGTAATTACGCGAAAATAAAGTTCTCGCGAAAGAAAAGTGATTTACAGTGGTATTGCAATATTTTGTGCCTATAAGTTTTGAAAATAAAAACATCAAAACTTAACAAATTAAAAAACATCAAGCATGCACATTCAATGTCATTAAATTTGATTAAAAGACTTGCAAAATGAAAAGTTTGTGCACTATAAGCAAGAATAAAACATGTTTTCTGAAGCAGAGATATTAAAAATTAAAATAAAAGCAACTCTAGCAAAGAGATAGAACCAAAGAATAAATTTTCATAAGAGACATAACTATTAATGAACAGAATGAACTCTTACTGAACTTAGATGATTCTTTTAGAGCTTTATATTTGAACCCTGTAAAAAGATGTCTGTTCTAATACATGTCTTTAAAATATCTTAAAATTTCGAAGCTTCTCTAAAATTTATTGACTGTTCCAATGTGTAAATTTACAATTTTCATATCAAAAGAAAATATTTTTTTTTAACCTTCTGATGAAAAAATAAGGAAAATGATTTGACTGTTATAAATCTGACTTGCTAAATTACATGGTATTACTGTATTTTTAAATATTTGATATTATCAATAGCAGAGGATAAGCTGGAAAGATAGGACATTAATAGTCACACAAGTTACCTCTCTGTCGCAATCTCTCTGTATTAAAAATCATTCAAATGACACACACATGTAATAAATATTATCCATATTAATACATCATGCTTTTTTAAATTAATTAGAATATTACCTTAACATAACTGTGTAATAATGAACTCTGTGTACACCTAAGATTCTATTACAATTATCCATTTACATCTCATTAATCCTAATATAGCACAAAGAGAGAGTTGCTTTTTCTTCTCTCAGGATATACCAAGTACCATATATTTAGTACATCAATAACATCACATAGTGTATACATGTACTGCAGGACATTCACTTGATATAGAACCCTATCCAAGACATATGAGTATATACAGCCTACCACTGAGAGGAGGGGACCACCTACCTAAGAAGACCCTGAATCCACTGGTTGGTTTAACCTCCGTGTTCCCAATATCCCGCTTCTCCTTCTTGATCGTCCTCGCCTGGAACTTGGCCCATTTTCCAAGATCTCGCTTGTACTTTCCATAGATCTGTAAAGCAAGGTATTTAAAAAATTGGAAAATTATATTTTGTAGATATACCAATGCATAACACATTGAATAGAATACATCCAGTATCCAGACTTTACAAATTCAATAAAATAGCAAAATATAGATTTAAAAAAAAAAGAAGCTAATCTGTATACATGTACGTCATGCTTTTGTTGATACATCTATATACCAAAAACTATTTGAACAACTTTTCATCCCTAAGTAAAGACAATGAATGCTATATTTATTCTGTGAAAGAGGCCTTATGAATGATATTTTATAGTAACAGCTAGAATCATAAATTGGTCATACTTGACCCAAAATGACCACCAGAAACTGACAAAACATCTTATTTATTGACAAACATCACACACGTTATATTGATCTCCAGACAATGCAAGAGACATTAATTGTTTTGGGATGGTTTTTTGTCTTCCAGATCATGATACTTGCTGAGACAGAGACACCTTTCAATCTAAATGATAGATCAATGCTCATTGGGAGATCTTGATTGAAATAACTTCAGTTCTGTAACAAAATGTTTGAGAAATTATTCTTGTATTCATAGGTGGATTTAACAGCAAGAAATAAATGCAACTATAACCAGATGCTCTGTCCAGTGAGTTTTAATGCAGAGCTTTAAAAATATATTCTTTGACTGATACTATAATCATTATCTTCACGTCGGACCAAACACTGAAAATTTCAATTTATCTGACAAGGTAAAGAATGTTTATTCTCTAAGCACTATGTTAATTTCTTACATTTTTCTTCAATTTAGCAATGAATTCTTAATTTACATTTATAGAAATTCTACAATTCTACAATTTTTATTCACACATGTTTGGAAAAAAAAAATTCATATCAGACAGGATATACTACCAGACTATATATATGTATACATTTGTTCACAATGATGGGTTAATGTTAATCCCACAAATGTAACTGTTTTCTGTATTACCTTTGTTTCAAAAACTACGGTATCAATAGTACGGTACAAAGCTGCTTCTATTAATTGTTATCACTCTACTTATATTCACATATCAGATATAAATGACCAAAAATTATGTAAAACCCTTTTTTAAATTCCTTTTCTTTTTTAAACATTATGTCAAGAGTGAAAAAAAAGAATGTAAATTGTTCAATTTATAATGAAAATGCTTCCTTTGATGTTTGAGATAAACATAACCTTTACTTCCAACATGTGCCAAGTAGTGCTTTGTTTCTGAGTACATGAATAATTAATGTTATTTAGTAGTTATTCAAGTTTTACAAATTTGTTCAAAACAGGAAACAGCACTTTTCCTGAAACTTAATTTTGAATGTAGAAATAAACATGTATATAAACAAAATAAATGAGGTTGATAATTTTTTTTTATGTTTCAGGGCTAATTTGCTTCAAAGAAGAAAAAAATGAATGGTTCTTATTTCTTTAATTTTTTTTCCTCTTAAAGAAGACTCAACTCTTTTAAGCTTTGAAAATTCTTATCTTATACAATGTACTGAATTTAGTGGTAGGTCAATCATTCCTCATTCCTTTATTTTCAATGTTTGAGAAACATTGTGTCAGAAGAGGAAATTTCCTTCATTCAACTTCCTTGAAAGCTTCCAGTTTGTAATAATTAACTTCATGTTAATTAAGCTGGGTTGTGAAACCTTCTGCAGAAAGGAATTTAGACAAAAACGTTTCGAATATAAAACAACTAAACAAAGAATCTTTAGTAGTATTTCAGCTTTGGATGCATTTGATTTCACCCTAAATCCTTTTGAAATAGACCTTTATCATTTTGAAGACAACATGAAGATAAACAACCAGATTGTTTATAATCAGTTAGGAGATCAAAAATAGTTTTGAACAATGTTGTTATGATATGCAGCAATGTAAAGAGCAAAGGGCACAAAAATAGGTCAATAACCTGCAATGTCTTACCTGATAACACAGTATATTCACTAGATTGAAAAAATATCAAGTTACATACAACACAGACTTTCAGAAATCAGGGGTCCAAGAAAAATAAAAGCATGCGCCCTTGTATATGTTTTGAAGCTGAAATAAATTTGTTGAGAAATATTTTGTGACATTAAAATCAAAATGTTTTACATATTTAAGCTAAAAACAAAATATTTCGATTGGACATGTGCTTTAAAAAGAAACATTAAATTCCCAAGGCTCCAAATCAAAATAACACAATTGTATTCAATTTGTACTGGGAAAAAATGTAGACATAACACAAAGTATAAATAAAATTTTTTTTTCCTATAATTCTTTAAAGACTTTGATTTAAAATTTCATTGCCAAGGGTAAAGAACTATTATAGATATCTAAAAACAGGTGCTATACAAAGACCGAATGAATGAGTGACATTCAAATGGATGGAAGAATCAAAATTGAAATTGTCTACTTTTCACAAGAGCAGGGGACAAAAAAAAAAACCTTCACTTAAACATGTTAAAACCGTAAATTAATCTTCTTACTGTCATAGCACATTTACAGAGCATCAACACACAGGCTTAAGTTATGCAAATCTCATTCTTGTCCTAATGGTTGTATGTACATTTCCTACTTGCAGGTATTCACAAAAAGTTAGTACTGAAGCTAAAACATTTGTTATTAGAATCTGAATGTATTTAGATATAATGGAAAACAGCCATTTTCTCAGTGTTTGTAACAGTGTATAATATAGCATGATGTTATTTCCACATCAATAACACAGCTCTTAATGACGAAATACAGTACAATTTATCATAACTGTAATTCTATACCAATAAATAAGGTTTATTATGATAAGAATTTTGATATTGTGAGCCAACAGCTTAATCCCATTATGTGAACTGTCCACTAATTCCAAGCTTGCTGCTTTGTATCATAAAACAGAATGTAATCCTTTTTAATCAAAAGCAACGAACTGTACTGTAACATGATTTATAATACATATTGTCAATTCTTTTTTATTATGGATATTATGCAAATAATTCTCGCATATAAGGTTGTCTTTAACTCTTGAAAGAAAGTATGTGTAGTAACTTACTAGCTTTGTCCGAAATAAGTAACGATTACATCTAAATTCCTACATAATATACTATAATATATATTGAAATCTGGTTTTTATAGAAACTTTTACAGAAAAAAAGAAACCTGTGTTTATTTTCTTCCTCGGGTGTAAGCAATTTAAAGTAAATAACAAAAGCATAAACCAATGAAGCTGTTTTTCTTAATAGAGATGCTATGAACTTTTTTCTTATCAATCAAATTTCAATCATTGATATCTTAAATAGTTAATCAAATTTCAATCATTGATGCCTTAAATACCGGTAGTTAAATAGAAATGCACATATATAGACATATTATAATTTCACAAAATAGCTAAAGACGATCACAAGAAGGCTTGTAAACCTGTACATGCCAAAATTTAAATTCCAATACAAGTTTACAAACTGAGCTTAATGTTTAGAACCCAAGCTAGTGTAAGTAATATGACTTAATCATACACAAAACAAGGAACTTATAAATATTTTTAAAGCCCTTCCATTTTGTTTCAAATTAGTAAAGACAAGTCGTGAAGAAAAGGGGGTCCTTCCTTTTCTAATTAAATGTTTTAATTTAGTATGAAAAGTCACATTTAGTCTGCCTCTTTTTTTGTATGTACTAAGTATAACCATATCTTAATGACTGTTTGGTTGTGACACATGAAATTGTATTTTGCTAGGTACAGGAATATGATAAATTACCAATTTCGAACAGTCATTAAATTTTGAGAGATTCTGAAAACCCTAAATAACTGTAGAGACTAAAACATGTTTTGGTAAACTCTTCACATTAATGGGGATGGGCATTACTGTTCCTGATTTTAATTTGATTGCCAAACATTGATTGTAACAGGAAAAAGTGTACACACACACTCAAGAAAGAAATTACCATGAACCATGCCCCCAGACCCCCGGTTGACTTTCCCAATTTCTCCAAAAAGGATAGTTTCCCCCTCAACCTAGATTAATCCCTGACAACTTCTTCCTGACTGCTGAGCGCAGTGAGCTTGTTGGTCCCAATACTGAATGCAAAGAATGCGGGTGGGTACGACCCGATTCCTTGTTCGACCCGCGTGGTTTCGACCCTTTTCCTTGTTCGACCCGCGTGGTTTTGACCCGAGTGGTTTCGTTCCAAAGCAATATTAATTATAACAATTTCGATAGTTTAAAAACATTTTTTTTTGGGTCTAATTCAAAATATTCAGATTTTTTTAACCGATCGTGACTGTTTATTATTAAAAATATTGCTAAATAATTATGTTTATTTAAACCATTTAATATACATGTATAGACCATAAATTCGTATATTATCCCACAAATGGCTGATTAGTTTTTAAGGAAAAATGTTCAAATATAAATAATTTATATATATATATCAAATGAAATTAATTGCATCCTTGTCCTAAAAACAATCTCAAGTTTACTATTGACTTTAGTTAGAATAATCTAACTGTGTCTCGGTACAGGCCCTCACCACATCTATCGTTAAACGGGGTCCGTAGGACAATATCATTTTAACGATAGAACATTCTATCTATATTGACTTCAATGTTGACAACCAATAATTGACACGTATCCCTCCCTGAAGCCATACAGCTACCGTGTAACCATGTGTATACCTAAGGTATACACCATACCTTATAGTGTGAACCCCTCTATTTACCTGTATGTATATAATTATAAGTAGGTCGAAACCACTTGGGTCGTTACCACGCGGGTCGAACACGGAATCGGGTCGTAACCACTCGACACCCAGGTGGTTTAGCCCCAAACACTTGTTCACACTGGGATTCACACAGTTTTCTAGTTTGCCCTGAGTGGTTTGCCCCTCCTCCCTTTAGTTTTCTTAAAACATACCATAATTGATGTTTATAATGCAAAAGTTGTATGATCTGTGGTAGCTCATATTGATATAATTAATGAACACTAAATAAATTCAGTTTACTTATGAGTTTCTACTTCTACCACACTGCGGCCACCATCAATCGCTGATGACTCTGCCACTTCGGTGTGCATGCCAATTTTTTTTAAAAAGTAAAAGATAGTGCTTTACAGTTCAAAAGTGCAAGTAAAAGAGTAACTTGATTAATTTAATCAAGTAGGCAGGCCTTGAAAACATCAAGGCTTTTTGATGTCGCTGTTTCAGTGGGCAGAGCATTCCAATCCCTGATGGTCCTAGGGTAGAAGGATTCCTTGCGAACTTGAGTGTTACTGGATGGTATCTGCAAGGAATGCCTTCCCATGTTTCGACTTAGTCTTGATGGTGGTACTAATTTGTCAGATGTTTCTAATCCCACTAGTCCATTTTGGATCTTGTATAATAGAATTAACCTGGTCCTCTTTCTGCGCTCCTCCAGTGTGTCCCAATGCAGGGTGTCCAGCATATCCGTGACCGACGAGGTGTTATGATATCGGTTGGTAACGAGCCTGGCTGCTCTGCGTTGGTCCATCTCAATCATGTATATATTCTTTTTCAGATATGGGTCCCAGGTAGTACAAGCATATTCTAGGATAGGTCTTACGAGTGACTTGTAGGCTTTTTCTTTGAGTTGCTGATAGGGCTGGGTATTGGCCCGAGAATTCGTATTGCGATATATTGCGATATTTTTAAATGTATTGCGATATGTATTGCAATATTTTCAAGGTAATGAAATTGGCATTTTCTTACTATATTTACTTTAATTTACAAGCAGAATGTATACAACTATGATAAGTAACCAACACGGAAAAAAATCTTGTTGATTTCATTTAAGTTATGCTCTGAAATTTTACCACAAAACAACTTCTGACTTACTGTTTGGCTTAATAACAATCTTTTATAAGTCCATTTTTATATTTAATCACAAAATTCCTTAATCTAAGCATATTGCCAATATATCGATATTACAAAATCGTATTGCGATACGATATTTTTTGTCATTGTATTGCAATATATTGAAATATCGATATTATTGCCCAGCCCTAGTTGCTGATCAATACAGTTAATTCTTTCCAATATTAACAACAGATGATCAAACTTTTCTTTAAAACATATCATAGACAAGGGAAAATAACTTCAGTTTAATAAGTTTTCTTTGATCCAAAAATTTTCTGTGCAATTTTGATAAATGTATTTACTTACATGTGATTGTATTGAAAGCATGGAAATAGAGTTTACATGCTATGATATAGTTCTTCTGAAAATGAATATTAGCTTTCAAAACACATTATTTGATACTTTTCACACAGAATATTTCAGAGGGCGTATTACCGCTTCATTATAAATACGCTTATGTGAAACCTGGCGCAAGGTCATACCTCGTGGAATTTCAAAACTGATATCCATTACAGATATAACGTTTTCAGACATTCAGTGGTACTGTTCAAGTACACATAAAACGTTCATGTCTAAAGTTGGTTATGCGTTATTTATGTCTAGAGCTAGTATAGCACCATCTGACGTTAATTTATTTATTTATTTATTTTTTATTCACCAATCAAGGGCCCTCTGGGGGCATATACAATTAAGAAACAAATAATATAATCATTATTATAACAATGCAAAATTGACTTGATCCTCACTTGTAAAAGTTCTCAGATTTGTTAATACATGTAGATGTTTTCAACAGGACACAAGGGTATTGCAGTTTTTCATGACTTCCCCATTTTACTCTGATTAAAAAAAAAATTAAATTTTGATTGCTGTCATATTATAATCCCTTTTCATTAAGAATTGTCTTCACTGCCACTCTCTAAAATCTAAATTAAATTCATTTTCCGTGTTAATACGGGTAAAGTGTAAAACAGACATTTTGATTAAAATGTAGACATCTGAAAACACAGAAAAGTAATCACTAAAAGATATTATCACGATTTCATTCACCATTTATCAACGTTCTTAAATTTTCTTTTAATTTCAAATGCACGGGAGAAATATTCATCAATCCGTGCGGTTAATAAGTTCTAAAATAGTTATAGTTCGTGTCTTCATAATTTATTCATCACTATTGTATGATCACGTAACCTTCACCCACTGAAAAGCACCGATAATAGAAACACAGTGAAATTTCCCTGTTATAGGGGCTGTATACATTTACAAGGGTAAGAGGGGATGTCGTCATTCAATGTAACTGTATAAAGAATAACATTTCTTTCTTCACCCTTTTCTGACTGTTTTAATATGTTACCTATATACAAATCAAAAACAACTTTTGGAGACACTAGTATTTTTAAACAAAATCAGTGAATTAAGTCTATGTCCAAAATTTACCAACGAAATGGATGTTTTCAGATCTCGCTCATTTCCTTCTATACAACTTGCTTTAGGGTTACACGTGTTTTCTTAATTAATACAAATTAAGCATCTCCGGGAACATTTTATTTAAAGAAGAAAACTGGAGAATATCAAAACTGTTAATTAATTAAAGAGGAACACTTACTCATATTCACCAACAAAATTTTAGCCCCCCCCCCCCAATACAATTCCAAGTCGTGTGTCACTGTAAACCCGGAAATTTGAAAAATTAAATTCATTTAAACTGGTTACACTGTAAATCGAGACAATATTACAGGGGGTGCTGTGTTTTTCACTGCATTTTGAGTTAAAAATGCCTTACCTCTTACAAAGTGTTCTAAATCCCCAGAAATATAAGGTTGTTTAACGGAGGGCGTCAATATTACCGGTGTCGTCTGCCGCGGTAAATCACTCAACGTGTCAGTTGACCCATCAGCGCGCGCAGACAAGTGTGTACTGTATTTCTCGGGAAATTTTTTTTTTGGTTCAAATATTCTATTTTTTAACTTCATGAATCCTTACCAAAAGCATCTTGCCAGATTTACCTTTTCCCTTCTTAGGTAATCTTACCAAGGGTGAGTTTAATATAGAACTAAATTAATACAAGAGAATCCACATAACGTACAAAATTGGACATATGCTAATAGGAACTTCATTAAACTCCCTGTCCTTCAATGAATTTCAAAATCCAATCGTATATGTTTAGTGTGCCAAGGAAAGAGGTAAAAATGTGAACTTGGTTATGCAAGGAAATCTTATACACTGAAAACAGCAAATCTCGCATCATTTTGACAGTCTATTTATGTACATCTTTCACTTGTCCTTTCACATGACCTCAACAGCTCTAATTTTTCCTCTTTATGTCCGTATGTGACAAATAAAGACAGTTCATCTTATGCACCAAAGATCATGAAAGAAAAAGAGATTAATTACACCTGCAATTAAAACTTAAACCATTGGTATCTGGAAATTTTACCAAGACACATTTACAATGTCATCAGATACAAGAAAGAAAAGAATACACCACCAAGTAAATAGATATATTTCTTGCTTTATTTTATATAGTTGTAATGTAAAACAAAATTATAAAACATTTTCCACTCATTATTTGTATCATATAATGGTTATCAAAAGTAAGCTCATAGACTTTGCAAGGTATGTACAATCAACGATTCATAGAAAACTTTTCTCTTTCTTAAATTCTCAATAAAGCCAAAGAAACATTTGAATCACACAAGTATCACATAGATTTGGATTTTACATAAAAAAAAGTCTCAAAATACTCTCTCTTCATATATGGCGATCATGTGCAGCTTTAAGTAGTCAACTTTGTGTTTCATTCATTTTTTTTTTCAAATACAGTAAAACAAAGAAAACACAGGAAATATTGGTACACACATACACTATACGTATCAGAATATTGGCTAAGAACACAAGCACTGATTTTGTTGCTTCAAGTGCAGTAGGAATAGTTACGTTCACGCTACAGCTTACAGACGTCTTCCCCACTGTAGTTTTGACAAGAAGGAGAGCTCTAATGGCATGTATCTAGTTTGTTACTGTCTGAACCAGTGACAGCCAGCGAGAAGAAATTGCCTGCTAAGGTGACTGTATCTAATCTGTTAACACATCCTAAGGCACAATATCAACCATTGCACACTCCAAGTCAGAACACTTTCTAACATTAATTCGTTTTCACACCTACTTCAAAGCAAATGCTATTTTGAACAGTTATTACTTTCATAAAACAATGAATTATCCTAGACAATGAATTATCTTAACAGATTTAAACAAGATGATGACAAATGCAGTTGGTTTAGTTCTTTGAAAGGCAGTGTTGTCAAAATAGGCTGAGATATTCCATCTGAAGGATTCCAATATTGGTTGTAAAGTAATTTTAACAGCTGTTAAATATAAAAATCAACGCTACTCACTACAAATTATAAATGTACATGTACAAGTTAATTTGGGTATGACAACATTGTTTAGGCAAAACAGAATATGGTTCCTGTTTCATAAATAAATGAAATCTTATAATGGATACACTGTTGTACTCAGAATGCTTCCTATACACTGTCACACTCATTAAATATACTTCACAGCAAAGGACACATGTACACACAATACATATCAGTGAAATATAGAATATTGCTCAACAACATGGTTTTCTTTTCCTTTTAAAAAAAAAATAGTCAACAGAAAATGAAACAGGACGGAGAGTTTCTTGACTTGCTTGATGTGATGCACATAAATGAGATGATAAATGATGAGTAGAAAACATTTCTGTCGCTTTAAGAATGCTTCAGAGATATTAAAACCATATGTACCATAAATTCTTCATGAATTATAAAAAAAAAATCGACAATGTCTAAAATGTTTTGAGAAGTAAAAAAATTGTGGATATCCAATGGTTATAAAATTAGAATGAAAAACCTACAAAAAATACAATTTAATGCATTTCAAATTAAATGGAATGAAAATGGAATACTTCAATTGCACCATCATAATTTCATTTGTGATATAAAAACGAAGGACAACATGAACATGATCAATGTAATTGCATCACTGAACACAGAAGTAGTTTGTTCACAATGAACTTTGAACACCATTAATGTTTTGTCATTGTATATCTCTTTTTAAATTAACATCAAAAACAAAACAAAAAACCAATTAACGCTAGCAAAACAATAAAAGCAAATAAGACCAAACATAAGTCTATACTCTTGTTCAAATGCTAACTCTACAAAACTCAAAAAATATACATAACAATCATTAACAAAAAGACAAGAAATAAAATAAGCTGAAACAATTTTCTACAAAACTGCTCCTCTCAGAAAATAAAGAGCACAAGGTTGTAAAAACTTGAAAAAATTTCCTTGTTTGCATAAATAAGCATCGACATATTGACCAACGCGTACGTAAACACATTTTTCAAAACGTTGGTACAGTTCTGATCGTTGTGGGGGATCTTTGGTCCTTATAGCGTTTACTCGTCAGTTCTCGGCCTCTTGGTCTCTCGCGTCATCGAGATCGTGTGTTTAAAAGTGTACCGGGTGACCTCGTAATAACCCGGACAGTAGGTGGAGCTCTGTGATATGGAACCCTGGGAGTTTAGATTTATGGAGGAAGCTGTGCTATTATCCCTTTGTAAGGATTCTGGGTCCAGACAGTTTACCGTGTTCTTGTACTCCACCAAGCCCTTCCATATCTTGTTGCGGTGTGTTGTTCCAATCTTCATTTTTTGGAGATCCTAAAATAAAATATGACAAATTAAACCAAGTCTACTTACTTATTAATCTAACAAAAAAGATATCCTGGCAAAAGTTCGCAGTAAATCTGATGACATTCAAATTACAATTCTCATGATTAGCATCAATGTAGCTTTTCAAACTACAAATGAACTTGTGTTAAAAATGTCCTTAATTCTTTACCTCTAGGGTGTGATCTTCTAACTGGCTCATTGTTACCAGGTTCTGTTGGTGGAAATTGTCTATGTACGCTGAGAGGCCCAAGCTGGTCAACCAACTATTGAAAAAAAAAGAATTCAATGAAAATTATTTTATAATCAATTCTCTAAGCAGACAATAACCCCTTTTCTCTTAATATTTTACTGTTACAATTACAGGTATCATACACTTTAGGAAAGTTATCTATATTTCTTGGAAAAGAATTATTATTTTCCACACTTTTTGTAGTTTAAGTAAAATAATCACAATTTCAGGCTTAGTCTTACGTTGCAATGCTATTATCAGTGCCGTTCAGCAGCTCTTCCTTTATTTGAGCGTCTCCGTTCTCTATGGGGATCACCTGGACAGCACCATTCTGTGAGGAAGACACTTGAATCTGATTGGCTACCTCTGGTGTAAATGGAAGAGTGGCCTGTCTACTAGTCGACTCTGTCTGCACAACCACCTCAGATTCTTGACTCGCTGTTATCAAAGTGGGCCTAAAAAAGGACATTTCAAACTTTAATCTATCTACGTCTATTTACTATCTAAATACGTCTAAATCATTTTTTTGTAATAACTGCTTTTAACCTTTTTATTACGTTCATTAGGATTGTGTGCTTGGCCTTTATATTTAGGTTCAAGCAAATAAACCTCTACTACTTTCTTTTATAAACAGCCATGAATTTTCTTCTGTAATTCATTTAAATCAGTGAAGATATCCCCCACTCTTCTTTGGAAAGGACTGCACCAATTCAAGCTTATGTATCTTATTCTTTAAAACCATTCCTTACTTAAAAAAAAAAAATTATGCTGATTTTTTTTATTTTTGAGAAGCCAATCCTTCCTCCAGCTGCATAGTTTTTATTTGTACTTCCGTGATCTTTTTACTGGAACATTATATCAGAATTCTTTTTGCTTTGTAGTTTGTACGAGCATTTTTTTTCAAATTGGCCACATGACAACTGGTTGGGTATGACATACTTGAACCTAGATCAGTGCTGTTAGTAACTGCAGAACTGTAGCTCTCTGCTTGAGAAAATTTGGACAGATAAAGCAGAGAGCTACAGATCCATGCATTGTTAAAACCTTCTATGTATGCTGCCAATTTTTGTCACTCACTTCAGGTATTATTTCATATAATTTATTTTTTCCATAACTTTATAAATGATATCTGATAATTACCAGGTACTCACACATTTAACACCTATTCCTAAATGTTTATTTACCTTTCAATGGTTCAAGAAGGGCCGTTTATGAATGGATGTAGTAATGGGAATCTTTTAAACTGACATTCCTAAATCCAAAGAGGACTGTTTTGGACCATTAAAGGGTAAATAAAGTATCAATAATTTGAGTAAAATATATGATTAATTATCAGATACCATTCTAAGAATGAAGGAAAGCATAAACTACAATAAATAATACCTGAAATGAGCAACAAAGAAATTGGCATCATAAATCGAAGGTTTTTACTACGCATGGATCTGTAGCTCTCTGCTTCATCTGTCCAAATTTTCTCAAGCAGAAAGCTACATATCTGCAGCTATGCTTAAAGAAATCCTTTTTGGATATATGTATATTGAAATATGCTTTTGAAGGTTTTTCCAAGTCTATCTTGTATCACAGGAACATGGGGACAGACCCCCTTCAAACCTGAGGTTTGTTGGATATATTTTCCTCTTAAATTATATTTATTACTTATCTTTCATGTACACCATAGAAAATATTGGGAAAACACAACAGTACCCCACTTTACACTATAACAGTGTAAAGGTATGCTGCTCTGATCTGTTTAAGTTGCATCCTTGCTGGTCTTTCTATGTTAAATAACATCTATTTATTTTTTTAACCTTATATGTCAGTTTAACTTGTCTCTACATAAATTTCTGTGTTAGTTCATGCTATCAGATTGACTCTGCATGTCGTAAGAATTTAACAATTAATCTTTATACATGATTGCACTTAGTGCTTTGGAAAATCCTTAGGTAAATGCAATGGATCTCATATGTTATCTTTATAGGTAGTACATTCTTGGTGTACTTCTGTTGCCTTTACCAAATGATATTACAATACACTGACTGATATGTTCGAGATGAATTGTAGGATTATTGAGTAATCAAAACCAATTTAACTGCATAACCAAAGACAGAAATATATTGAGAAAATTTAAAGACATTTTAGGTTGTAACATAATGATCCTGGATGCAGCTAAAATTGAGCAACAAGTGAACCTTGATCTTTTCAGTTGGAAGAGGAAAACTGTTCACTGCAATTTGAAAACATTCCTGTCCTTTTCCCATCCTGAGCACTTCTTTCCTGGTGATTATTCAACTTAAAAATACTTGTTAACTTGGATTGGCCATACAAAGTTCTAGTTCATTTCAAATGATTGCTTTGTTTCCATGTCAAGTTTTAATCGTCTCTAGAATGACTCTGTGTGGCCTGCTTTGTTTCCATGTCAAGTTTTAATCGTCTCTAGAATGACTCTGTGTGGCCAAGTCTCTTTTGTATAATAACAATGAAGTCAAGGGATAGAACTGTTGCAAGATAATTTATATCCTGACGCTCCAATGAAAACAAATTTCACTTTTGTTCTGGTTTATTTCATATACAAAATATACAATATTCCATGCAATCACCATTTATTCCTAATTTTACTGGCAGTTGTAAAAAATGCATGATTTTAGCATGATAATTCCCTGCTTTATTTTCAGAAAGGAAATATAATGGTTTTATATATATTCTATTCTAAATATTTCAAATTCAGTGTAAATTATTTACAAAATTAATATCAAAGATAATAATTATATTCAGCACTATTAAAGAGGACGGATGTTGTTACTACAACTGACAAATTCATCTTCAACAACAAATAACTTAAAAAAAAATATCTTGAATACAATTAATTCCCAGATCCATTTTACAGATAAGCTAAAGAAATCAGCTAACAAAACATGTCACATACAGCATAATAAACATTCAGATAAATAAGTAAATCTTCGCAATATCTTAATTGCATAAATATGAACACATAATATATGGAGGAAGAGCTCTCCAGCAAAATCAGTTTTTTATTTAATCATGATGAAAATGACAGGCATGAAAAGTCTGTGGAGGATCAAGAATACAACGTTATGCTTCAGAGAGTTGGGGCATGATGAAGTCATCCCAGCAGCACTTTGGAAAGTCTCCGACACAGGAACAACTGGTAGCATCTGTAGAATATGCTTGCATCCGGTCATTAAGATGACTGGGTCCCAGAATTACACACTGGCTAAATCCCAGGCCTCCGTCTCACTAACAAGGTCGTTTGATAACCTTCCCTGGCTTGGATTTTCTTTTCATCAATTTATTTTTGCTCTCACGGGCCAGAACTACCGACAGCCACCTACAACAAGTCAGGCAAGATCAGGGCAAAAGTCTACACCGTCAACTAATTGTCTATCTTCTACGTTTCAACTTCAGAGAACATAAACTGGCTTGTGAAACTGAACTCCTGCTTTAGGTTGAGGTGGCTGCCATTGAATACTGAGGGAAAGTCTATTTCAGGTTCCAAACAATTCGCGATAAAGTCACTATTCTCATATTCTATTGCCGGTGCATGATTATCTTTCTGTATTGAAGGCCTGAAAAAATATTAATTCACAGCTTACCATAACGGGCAACAGTCAAGCAAAGTCCTGGTCAAAACACAGTGTTGAACAGGTCTTTGGGGTCAGTAGGAAAGAAGTGCTCATGCAGTAACCTCGGTTAGTGGAATGTGAACTAGGAATGCTCCCTTTCAATTTAATGTTCTGGATACCAGAAAATTTCAAAAGAAAGGAGAGAAAGTGGACAATGTTTTCTACATTAAAAGGTTCACAAAGATTTTTGATATCCTTTGTGTACCTTTTCTCAATTCTATCCCTCTTGTTCATTTAGCGGCCAACCACACCTCTTTCACTCGTACAGCAAGTGGTTACCAGTACCAATCCATATTCAAGTACCTCTATCATAAACTAAATATCTTACATATTTTCAGCTAAATATTGAATAGGGATTGGTAAAATTGGTTTACAAGCCACACACTTCTTCAATAATTTCATTTCTCTGTTGTTTTAAAAATTAAAAAACGTTTAAAAATAAGAATGGGACTTGCAAACCAATCTAAATATGCTTAACAAATGCAGTCACTATCCAAAACTCTCCTTTCAAAACGTTTCTTTCCATTAACAAATTATAAGATCATCGACCTTACAAGTATTTAAAACTTTTTTCTTTTAAAAAGCCAATATGATGATTGTATATTTAAGAGGAGTGTTAGTTAAGGAAAGCATTTTGCCAAGACTGATGCAAAAAAGCCTGTCAAGCCATCAAACCATGCCAATAGCTGCTGGTGTGATGGCCTGTCGTTATAACCAGGTAACACTTACTGTCTGTTCACCTCCACCTGCTGTTGCTTGTAGCGGTCAATCTGATTCTGTGGAACCATGGACGCAAGTTCAAGGGAATCCCGCAGTTTACATAGAATGTCGAAGTTTTCTTTACCACGCACCTGTAAACAGAGGATTAATTTTCAAAACTGACTAAAATCAAACAATGTGAAAGTGTAGATGCATGTACTGTAAGGCTGCTAATACTTACTGTTAGGGTGAAGGATTCTTCTCCTCCGTCATCCAGCTTCCTCTTCTTTCCGGGCATAATGGTCGTAATTTCTGTTCCGTAGGAGATCTTGCTTCCAACTATAAATAAGATTATCATATATTTTTTGTTGAAATATTCAAATGGAAAATATTTCAAAATATTTGTCATACTTAGGACAATAAAGGAATGACAAATACAATACTACTTACTCTTTTTGGGTGACTGCTTGGCGGGTGGGAGAGCTGCCTTTTCGTCTGCTTTACGGTCCCTCCCTGGACAAGCACATATCCTTACTTCTACTGCCCGTCTCCCCAGCACTTGATTGCTATAATGAAGAAATCAGTGTAAAAATCTTTTATCATTTACAATAATCAATGCAATTGAAGAATTGTGTAAATTTGTCTAACATGCTGTATCTATTATGTTATTTTTCCTTCTTTTTTTTAATAAACATATTTCATTTGATTTGTTATTTTGACTGTGTACTAATTTACACAAACTCAATTGACTTTAATCTGATTTGTTAATTCTTTGACACTTACTCTTTTTCCAGAGTGAAGACAATTTGGATGGGTCTTCTGTTAGGACCTCCCACACAGGAACCCAGACACATGAACTGGAACAGGTTCGTTACCCACTCGGACCCTGCCTGGGGCTGCTCGTGGGGAATTATGACGCTTTGTCTGGATGTGTAGGAATCTTCTGTATATTTCGCCAGTTTGTGTTCACATCTCACTAAATGTGTTGGGGCGGGATGATCTATAAAATTGAAATAGAATATAGAATTTAATAAAGCTATTATGCAATAAACTATTGTCTTATTAATTGTGACTTCTTTTACAACTTTTTTGTTTAAAAGCTTTCAAATTAATTTATTGAAAGAAATCTGTCTTCTATTTATAGTAAAATACACATTACTACTGTGCCTGTGAACAGAATAAGATCTTTCTAAGACATTACTGGTGATTTTTCCACTGATCTAGAGGATTACAACTGATAATGACTCTATTCATACAGTGCCCTGATAACAAATGTTACATAACCACTTTAATCCACCAGATCACTATCCTTTCTTCAAACAAATTATAACAGGCTCATTAATACCTTGAATGCATAGCAGCAATTTATAATGTCTTGAAATAATGCTTACTTTCATTATTCTCTTTGGATGTCGCATGGTTTGGACATCGCTTCACAGGTTCCTGAACATGTTCTGGTTTCATGAAAATGGGCATGGCTCTGATAATACAACCTGCAGGTGGTTGGCGCTGCGTTTTAAAACGCACTGGGCAAGTGGTAGCCATTCTGACATATAGTTTCTTTAATGATTCGGAGTACTGGAAGTAGAGATACCAAAATTAAATACTCAATGAAGAGACTACTTTATACTCATAAACTGAGAAAAAAGCATGATTTATAGTTGCAAGTGGATCAAGATTTATTTTTGTACATACTGTCCATGTAGTTGATTTCGTTTCTTTCGATGGTTGCGAAAATGAAATCTGAAATCCAGAATCCCCGGCATAGTCAGTGCTGAAAGAGATGGGAAAGATTTAAAATTTGTAACCTGCATACACTTTAACAAAGGCTAACAATGGACTTCATTTCATATACTAAATTCACTCAAAAGTAGTTCATATATCCTAAATCTGGAAATTTTTACGTCGATTTTATTTTGCAGATTCGGGTCAAAATGCTGTTGATTAATTTTTACGTTTCAAAATTTTGCAAATGACCACTGATTTGTTTACATTTTCTTATTGGAAATTTATTTTTAAGAAAAATATTTTTGCGAATGCAATGAACACGCAAATTTGCTAAAAATTTATCGACAGCAAAAATTTCCAGATTTACGGTATGTAATTTTTAAATGTTTTGAATGATCATGAATGGGACAAATTCAATGTTAAAAGCAAGTAAAATCAATACGATTCCAATGAGGATGGGAAAATGGATTTTAAGTGTACTCTGACTAAAAGTATTGACCTTTTTACCAATAACCATATACTGTTAAGGCTGTTTTTAAAACTTTCTGTACAATGTTAAAAGAATTTATTGATTTTTATTGATTATTATCTGTTGACAATATACCAGACTTTAAGGTAAAAACTTCATTGTATGTTAGTTTTATCTTGTTCAGTATGTAAATTATTAAACTTGAAGAGAAAAATTGATTTTCTATTCATTTCTTTTCTCTTTTTTTGTTATTAAATTTTAAAACTGAGAAAATTGTTTTGTATAAAGCGATTCCGTTTTTTAACAACTCATTCCTCCAACAGCCCTCAGTGGGAGCTTTAATGCGACACACTTTGTTGACCAAGCACAATGTTGACATTAGATATTTTGAAGTGGTTTCAAGTTTATTCATGTCGCTAGGGGATTTAAAGACGCTTTTATGAATAACTACACCGTTACAATTCAACAGAGACCAAGCCAAATATCCAGTTAGTTAAAATTCCATTCCAGTGATTCTTTTCAATGTTTCTTTAATCTTCTCTACATAAATTTAGAAAAATAACACTATGACCCTACAATAAACTGTGATATCCCAATTTCTATTTAAAATTCTTTAATTTGTTTTTGCCTCAAATCCCATCAAAACAAGACCCATTTCCCCCCCTGAAGTTCTAATTTACTGAAAATTGCTTTATGAATTAATAATTCATACACTTACTTGGATGGAACTGTGGGAATGGGTGAGGTCATACTTGTGTGGGGCGAGTATGGTGGGGGAGAGGTGATGGTCTGAAAAATAAAATCAATAATTAATCAATGAAATACAAAATCAATTTTTATTGAAGAGATCAATAAACTTGTTCTTTGACTAAAATTTTACCTTGTTCTCATCATATATGGGATAATACTCATCCAATTCTTCAGAATGGAAACTCAAATCCAATAATTTCATTCTCATTTTAGAAATATTATTTAGACTTGTTTTAATTGTAAAGTACAGAATAGTCAAGATAAAATATTCTGAATTCTATTGCATCTACTAATTCTATATATATCAATACAGGGTGTCAAACACAGTAATTAACTTAATGTGTTTAGACAACACTGATTGAATAGCATCAAACACAAACTCTCTCATTGTCAGTTAAACAAACGAAGACCTGATGGATTAGCTTGGCATGTTGAGTGAACAGTTTACATTTCCAATACTGTCTTAGAATACTGTTAACCTCTCATGGTGACATTTTTCAAAACATAATTTATGTCCCAGCATGTGATATTTCATTTCTCTATATCACTTCAATTTTTTGGAGATCTATTTAAAATTCTTAATGAAACATGCCAACTCTAAACATGAGTTTGCAAGTCAGTTTCTTTAAATCATATAAATCAAGTTTAATGTATGTTAAGGTATCAGAAATTGGTAAATAACTTTTTTGTCTTTGGTGTTTAAAATTCAATTTCAGGCTCCATTAAAATTTAAAGCCTCTCTCTCCCGTTAACAGCTGATAACTTCAATGGAATGCTATGTATGCAGGTTGCCTATTACAGACAGGTAACATACTTACATCATTGTATGGGGATGATGCTGTTGAGCTGCCTATGATGCCAGTTTGTGAGTCTGGGCTCATTGAAGAGGCTGTTGATTGTGGAATTATGGGATTTAACTGCAACAAAAAGTACAATTATTATATAAAAATAAAATCTTTTACCCAAACCAACTGTCTATAATTTCAAGCTAGTTATTTTAATATTATTATTACTATTTTTTTTTTTGGCAAAATAAAATATGTTGCACAAATACAAATTTGTGCATTTAACACATATTTTCTCTGCATGTTCAGTGGTTAACAATTTCATGATACAATCTTTATTTGGTATTGATTCTCAATTCTTAATTTTTGGCACGGCAAAAAATATCTGGCATAGCTTCTGCATCAACCTTTCCAAAAATCAATAGCTCATGTGAGACAGGGGAAAAAATATCTGTGACCTGTGTAGTTTAATGAAAATGCATTTACACTTAATTATCTCAACAAGGGCTTGATTGCTCAATCTAGTATAGGATCAATGGAATCTGATGGTGGGAATCTGCTATTCTAGATAAGCCTAATTATTTTTGGTGACCAGTTCCCCACAGATCAATATTTATCAGGGCGACAATTAATCTATCCTCCAATGAGAAAGCAAATGAATTAACATAAAACATTTAGTAGGGAAATTTATGAAAATAGGTAAAGTTTTTCTTCATCTCTTTCTCACAAATGCATGAACTGCCCCTATACCTTATCAGCCTGGGCTAGAGAAATTTAAATATTCTATTCAATTCTCTAAGCTATAAGTGTACCTACAGATATATCTTAAAGTATACATACATGGGTTGACAACCCATTAATGGGACAGCTATTTATAGAAAGACTTGGGACATGTCTCGTTCCAGACTAAGAAATTAATTTTTATTATTTAATTGATATTTATTTGTTATTCAAAATTAGGCTAAATATTTTTTTATTTAATTTTTATATCAAAGCAAAAAGAAATTCGGAAAAAAAACCCAATAATTTTTCTTATGTTGTTTTCTTAGTCAATTAAATCAAAAGATGTTACTCTTCATTCATAAGATGTAAACAATATGTTCTCCACTTACCCTATATGTAGTAAATCCAGTTCTTTCAAACTTAATCATTGTGGACGGATGATGATAAAAATAACTTAAATTAATTTACACAGTACAAAAACTGTACCTTTTTTACAATAATAAATAAATATATATCACAGAAAGTTAAAATAAAAATACTCCTCACTAAAGCATTTCAAATTGTAAACTAGTTTATATGGAATAAAACATTTGCCTTTACACAGGTATAAACTTGTATAAAGTCCGTGCGACAATCTACCTGCCCGAACACGTAGATATTGGCAGAGTTCAATACCAGGTGATCAATAAGTATTTATAATATGATAATGCCTCTAGATCGGGGTGACGTAAAGGGGGAACAAAAGATTGATTTAAATGGATATCCGTCATGCATGAATTCTTTACAAATACCTTGTTTTAAATTTTTAATGACTTAAGGTACTGCAGTCAATTTGAAGGAAACTGCATAATTTAAATTGGCATTCTGTTGTCTTGGTTACTGGGGTTCAATCTATATATAGAAGTCCAGCATGGTTTTGTTTAGATTATAGTGAAAAGGCTGTGCAAACAAAGATTTCATACTCCAAGCTTTAACTCTATGTAATATCTGAAGGCTTGTAAACATTTAACCCAGTTTTGCCATAATACACTGGACAAATACATTATTAGTTTATGTAACACAACCCAGTTTAACAATGGCCTTTTAGCATATCCAGGTAATGTTCTTACACCTAATTAAAGGTAACAAAGACTGCCAGCAGGTACAGGGACTAAAGGAATAAATCCTTTGTGGTCTAATATTAAACAGGACACCAGCGTCATCAGATTAGGGCCTTCATTTATAATTTAATGAGTGTTGTTTAGCCTGTTTTAAACTTGATCAATAATATTAAAGCTAAAATCTGGTTTGCATCCAATTTTTAAAATTGGAAGCTCAGTGGTCCTAGGGAATTGGCCAGTAACCCAAATGTCACTGGTTCAATTCCCACAATGGACATGTGTTGTTTTGTCTTTAAACAAGACATTTTACCTTTTTTTTTTCAGTCCATCCAGCTGCAATGAGTACTAACTATAAATACCAATGATAACAGAGATGGTCTCATGCTTCATTCAAAGGTGGGGGTGTTGGGGCAGGGGGGGGGGGGGGGGGGGGGGGG